>CM022704.1:81815561-82346828 GCA_012295165.1 Asparagus setaceus | reverse complement strand
ATCTAAAAGACTAAACCGCAACGCTGTGAGACGCTGACTTTATCCCTTCTAGGCTTCGGATAAAATGCCTAATCAACTCGTGTCTTCTTCAATCGGAGAAAGACTAAACCTAACGCAGTAGGATGCTGGCTTTATCCCTTCTTAGGCTTCGGATAAAATACCTTAATCGAACTCCGTGTCTTCTTCAATCGAGAAAGACTCAACCGGCAACGCCGCGGTGAGGCGCCAGTTTTATCCTTCTTAGGCTTCTCGGATAAAATACCCTTAATCAACTCGTGTCTTCTTCAATCGGAAAGACTAAACCGCAACGCGCGTGAGGCGTTGACTTTAGGTTATTGGCCAACCCCCGCTTCAACGGGTTTGATGAGCCTTTACCAACTACCGCTTGAGTTGGGCTGAAGCATTATCCGGATCCGCTCCGCATACGACGCCGTGCTAAAAGAATGAGACTCTCTTAGACTTAATGCTACGAGATAATGGCTTCATCTTTTCATCGAAGACTAACCCCACGACGCCAGGTTGGCTTTATCCCTTCTTAGGCTTCGGATAAAATACCCTGAATCAACTCGTGTCTTCTTCAATCGAGAAAGACTAACCCCAACGCTGCGGGCGTTGACTTTATCCTTCTTAGGCTTCGGATAAAATGCCCTGAATCGAACTCGTGTCTCTTCAATCGGAAAAGACTAAACCGCACCGCGGTGAGGCGGACTTTAGGTTATTGGCCAACCCCGCCTCAACGGGTTTGATGAGCCTTTACCAACTACCGCTTGAGTCACAGCGTAAGGATTATCTCGATCCGCTCACATTACGACGCTAAAAAGAATGAGACTCTCTTAGACTAATGCCGATATTGAATACGGTTTCATCTTTTTCATCGAAGACTAACCCGGCGACGCTGTTAGCGCTGCTTTATCCCTTCTTAGGCTTCGGATAAAATACCCTTAATCGAACCGTGTCTTCTTCAATCGGAGAAAGACTAAACCGCAACGCTGTGAGTAGCGCGGCTTTATCCCTTCTTAGGCTTCGGATAAAATGCCCTTAATCTAACTCGTGTCTTCTTCAATCGGAGAAAGACTAAACCGCAACGCGATATATGCTGGCTTTATCCTTCTAGGCTTCGGATAAAATGCCCCAAGATGAATCTTGGTGTCTTCTTTGACCGGAGAATGACTAAACTCAACGCGGTGAGGCGCGACTTTAGGGTTATGGCCAACCCCGCCTTCAACGGGTTTGATGAGCCTTTACCAACTACCGCTTGAGTCAGGGCTAGCATGTGATTACTAAACCGTTCTACACACAACCTGTTAAAAGAATGAAACTCTTAGACTTGATGCTACGATGTTGAATACGTAGGCTTCGGCCTTTTTGTGGAAGACTAACCCGCAACGCTGCGAGAGGCGCTGGCTTTATCCCTTCTAGGCTTCGGATAAAATGCCCCGTAATCAACTCGTGTCTCTTCAATCTGAGAAAGACTAAACCGCAACGCTGCGGCGTAGGCGCTGCTTTATCCCTTCTTAGGCTGATAAAATTCCCAAGATGAACCTTGGTGTCCTTTTGACCGAGAATGACCAACCGAATAAGATTGATTGAGGTGGGAAAGGAAGACTGTGTTCTATTTCCCTGATGAGGCTTACAGCCAGATTCCTTGTCAGGAATCGAAAAAGACTCGTGACCTTCACGGACTACCCCGACTGAAAATTTCTACAAGATACCTTCACCGGCGCTACCTAAGATAAGAGGGGAACTAAGAGTGGGATCTCCACCGAGAACCTAAAAGACTCAGTGACCTTCACGGACAACCCGGTCCGAAAATCCCTACAAGATACCTTCACGGCCACCGAGATGAAGATGGAACTAAGAGTGGATCTCCACCGAGAACCGAAGAGACTCGTGACCTTCACGGACAACCCGTCCGAAAATCCCCAAGATAAGATAATTGGCCGCACCTAGGATGAAGATGGAACTAAGAGTGGATCTCCACCGAGAACCGAAGAGACTCAAAGCACCTTCACGACAACCTGGTCCGAAAATCCCTACAAGATACCTTCACCGGCGCTACCTAAGATGAAGATGGAACTAAGAGTGGGATCTCCACCGAGAACCGAAGAGACTCAGTGACCTTCAACGGACAACCCGGTTCGAAAATCCCTACAAGATACCTTCACCGGCGCTACCTAAGATGAAGATGGAACTAAGAGTGGGATCTCCACTGAGAACCGAAGAGACTCAGCGACCTTCACGGACAACCTGTCCGAAAAATCCTACAAGATACCTTCACCGGCGCTACCTCGAAAAGGATGGATTGAACCCTTCCGCTAACCACGAAGGATCTTACGCTTGGAGAGGAAGAATTTTATATTCTATCTCCACAGAAAAGGGATTTTTGAGTGGCCTCTTGTTCATAGAAGGAATCAAGAGAGATTTTGGTGATGTACCGTGTTTTGTAGACCCACCAAGGAATTTGATCGGTGGGGAAATTGTGATGGAGGATAAATCTAGGGTTATCCTCGCTAAAAGTGGGTGAAACATCCCACGAGGAACTTCCCGCCGAACGGGTTATCCCAAGATACTATGGGTAGTATTTCTTCAGAACTTCCCATTTATCTAAGATTAATTGCCTGGCCGCCATTTTGGGTAATTAGGCGATATGCACCATTGAGTAAACCGCTTCTATTATAAACGCCCTCCCATTTAGGTTCGAATTTACCTTTCTTTTTGAAGTGAGGATTATCGGTCGTCGAGCAAATGAGGACCAAATCTCCTTCAGGTTCTTCGTCGAACTTTCTTGTTGAAAGCCTTACATCCTAGCTTGGTAGAACTCAATGCATTGTTGAGCCTCCGCGCTCATCTAACATCTCAAGCTCGAGACGCTGATGTTGTTCTTCTGCCGCCATCTCGAAAGGGCGATGGCGACGGATCTCAATTTCCAATGGGAGAACCGCTTCACACCAGACTGTGGAGTACGGGTTGTTCTCGCCATGCATATGTATCGCAGCGACACGCCCTGAGTGCTTCTCCGAAGTTTATCATCCCAGCTTGTTTTCACAAGCTTCATGAATTTTGATAATCGCCTTGTTGAATGCCTCGCTAATCCATTTGTACCGGATTATAGGTCGCCGACGAGACGCCTTGTATCTTGAATTTCTAAAACCTGATGAAGGAATTGCCGATGAACCGGGACCGTCATGCACGATCCGTTTGGGACACCATGTCGATAGATGACATGGTGTTTGATAAACATGACGGCATTACTTTACTTCTTTAGCGATTGCTTCCTACCACTTGGAGAAGTAGTCGGTAATTGCTAGAATAAACCCGCCTTTGATCGACGGAGGAAAATGGGACCTACAATGTCCATTCCCCATGTCTCAATGGCCGTGATGTGGCCGGGATGCAACCGCCAGAGGCCGATGCATATAATTCGCGAATTTGACACGCTGGCATTTCCGAAGCGCATTCGACAAGGCCATTAATCATTGTGGGCCGGTAGCCCATTCTCCGATTCGATCAGAGCTGGGACCGGCCGGTGCGCACCACATTCACCTGCGGTGCTTCCGACCTTTCCTTGTTCGAAAGGCATCGGAGTAAAGACCATCGTACTCTCACGATATAACATCCGGTTTGTCATAAAAGAATCTTGGAGCTCTTCGCCGATTGACTCTCTCTCCCTCACGCCTTCCTGTAATGCCATGTAAGACATAGTCGATGATAGAAAGCCGCCAACTGGCTCCAACTTGGTTTGGGTGCATGTACTTTTTGGTAGCTACCCCTTATCTCCTTGTGCCTCATCATACCTTGGTACAAAAGTCGATGAGTCCCGACCGAACTAATTGCTCGGTCTTGAGGGTTGTGCTAACGACATGCCTAACGCCGCCAAGGCTCCGCATGAGCGCTCAAGGCGCTGGATATATTCGATGAAGAATTCTTCGAACGAAGTCGCCATTTCCACCTATCCGATGATAGGGGACCGATCGGTTCTCGACTTCGTAGTCACCACCTAACCCGCTTAACTATCAATTGCGAGTCGCCATACGCCGAGATATTCACCCCCACTCCTTGGCGAAACTAAGTCCAATAAGTAGCGCATTGTATTCAGCCTACATTATTAGAGCAAGGTTCGCTGAGTGAATAAGCACGGGCATGACATGATTCCTGGGAAACTAAGACAACCCCGACCGCGGAAATCTTAGAACATCCGGGGCACTTGCCACATGGTAGCTCGAGAGGCTCACAAAATATAATCGCCATATTTGTTGGTGCGATGTAGTGTTGACTTCTTGAACTTCATCCTAAGATCATCATATAGCTCAACCAAGGCCCGCTTTCGCCGGGCGACCAAGAGATCGCAAATCGCCGCCCTTTGACTCCGTTGTTTGAAGTGTAAGTCATTGGGACAAGAGCAAGGCCCATTTCGCCAAACGCCAACTCATCGAGGCCGGGTCATATAATATTGACCGATTTACGTTAGAGATAACATAAATCGCTTGTCCGACTAAATAGTGTCGCGATCTTCCAATCGCGAACACTAATGCAAGGCACCGCTTCACCATTGGATATCGACTCAAGACCACTAATGTTCTACGATAATACATCGCCTGCTCGCGGACCGCTATCGCCGCCTTGCGCGAAAAGCGCTTAACGAGTGATCCGTTTTGACGAGATCAAAAACGGTTTTCCATCGCTGCAACAAGAACGGAGGTTTAGCAGATACGACTTGATCTCTTCAATGCCTTCTCGCAGGCCGCCCCAAATATATGACACTCTTCTTGTTCAACTTGGAGAACGGCCGCACTTCCGATAGGTTCGATATGAACCGTCGGATGTCATGTCGTCCTTGTAACCCCCGAAGTTCTCTCGATCTGAGGTTGCAATTCTTGAATCGCCTTCACTTTGTCGATCGGCGTGGATTCCTTTGTTGGTGACGACGGCCAAGGAACTTGCCACCGACATCCCAAGGAAGGACTTGGCGGGATTCATCTTTAGGCGATGAGTTCGCATGAGTTCGAATACCGTTCTAAGATTTTTGATATGATCTCCTTTGTCACTTGCCACGCACCAAATCGCCGACGTAGCATTCGACCGTTTTCGAAGATGATCTGGAAAATCTCCGTCATTGCTCTCGGTAGGTTTGCAACATTTTGAGGCGAGCGGCATGGCCGTGTAGCAATATATGCCAATGGGCTCTCAACGCCGTGGTTTCGCCATCGGGTACATCTTGATTTGATTATACCGAAAAGCCATCCATAAAGGACATTCTTTCAAATCCGCATGTGTTGTCAACTATGACATCGGTGATTGGAAGAGGAAATCATCCTTTGGGCAAGCGTTTAGGTCTCAGAGTCGCATACGCATCCTAATCGAACCATTCTTCTTCATGACGGACTATATTCGCCACCCAACGGATGTTGAATTTCCTCATGAATCCCGATTCTATGAGTTTCTTCACTTCAACAATTGCCTCCAATATTTGTGGACTAAACCGCCTTTGCCGTTGCTTGACAGTTTGACATCCTTGATGTTGAGGCGATGTGTTGCCACATTAGGGTCGAGTCTGGCATGTCCTCGTAACTCCGTGCTAATACATCGATATACTCCTCGATTAGGGCAATCAACTCTTCCTTTTCTTCCGGGAGAGTATTGCTGATGTTTATGAGTTTGGGATGCTCTTCATCACCCATATTAACCTCGACTACTCATCCTTAGCCGATGAGTTCGCATGAGTTCGAATACCGTTCTAAGATTTTTGATATGATCTCCTTTGTCACGGCTTTTCCGCGACCAAATCGTCGGCGTAGCATTCGACCGTTTTCGAAGATGATCTGGAAAATCTCCGTCATTGCTCTCGGTAGGTTTGCAACATTTTGAGGCGAGCGGCATGGCCGTGTAGCAATATATGCCAATGGGCGCTTCAACGCCGTGTGTTTACGCCATCGGTACATCTTGATTTGATTATACCGAAAAGCCATCCATAAAGGACATTCTTTCAAATCCGCATGTGTTGTCAACTATGACATCGGTGATTGGAAGAGGAAATCATCCTTTGGGCAAGCAGCCGCTAGGTCTCAGAATCCATACTGCATCCTAATCGAACCATTCTTCTTCATGGCCAGGGACTATATTAGCCACCCATCCGGATGTTGAATTTCCTCGGCGAATCCCGATTCTATGAGTTTCTTCGCCGTCAACAATTGCCTCCAATATTTGTGGATCTAAACCGCCTTTGCCGTTGCTTGACAGTTTGACATCCGCTTTGATGTTGAGGCGATGTGTTGCCACATTAGGGTCGAGTCTGGCATGTCCTCGTAACCTGTGCATAATACATCGATATACTCGATTAGGGCAATCAACTCTTCCTTTTCTTCCGGGGAGGTAGTATTGATATGTTTATGAGTTTGGGATGCTCTTCATCACCCATATTAACACGGACTACCTCATCCTTAGTGGGGGTTCTCTTTGTTCGAACCTATCCCAAAGCTGCTCTCGAGTTGATGGATCCATGGGTCTTCCCATGTTGGCATATCTTCATCACCCTCAATAGTAGCGGGATCGATGCGTGGCCATATTCGACATCAAAGCCTTGAAAGCTTCTCAGAGGCGGTGTCGAATCCTGCCAAGAGTCGACGAATGTCCGCTCTCACCGGTGGATTATTATCAATCACCCACGCAGCATTCATCTTCGAGGAGGATTAGTATCCCAATCCCCTTCTAAATGCATAGTAATTATCCGGCTTTCCTCTCGGGACATATGCGCTTTAGGAGGGTTCGAGGGCCTCGTCAGAAACATAGACCTTCCTCGTGTCAAGTCATACCCCATCTTTTCATGATACCCGTTTTCGACTATATCTCAATGTGGAGGATAGGCCCATTGTCATCTTCACCTTCTTCAAAGAAATGATTCGGCGCTGAACCGATCCCTTTTCCGCAGAAACCAAGTCTCTTTCACTACTTGATCTTAGGTGGGATGACAAGTGTTGTCCCAAAGGAGTCCCGAATCGCTTTGTGTGAAGCAAGATGATCGAGTTGGCGTGTGCAACTCGATCATTGTATAATCTGTTATCACATCATTCAAAGATAAAGGATACTCTAAATCGTCATTTATTGATTCATCGGCAATTTGCCAATTACAATGTTCATCGGCGATTCTTCATCGTCAAGATTGATTACAAGGGTACAATGTCATTTAAAACAAAACCTCCACTATAACCAAGCCCGTTTCGTGACGCCTTTTTCACCGCCGTCCGCATCTTTGGGCCGATGATTCGCTTTCGATTACCAGGAGAGAATCGCGAAATATTCTCCATCCCCTTAAACGGTTGTTTGTCCGCGACCACCGTCTTGACCTCATTATTCGTGTCTACATATTTGAGACACTGATGAAGAGTAGACGGGACTATAACGTTATTGTGGATCCAAGGTCGACCCAACAATAAGTTATAGGAAGTCTCTGCGTCAATCACATAGCAGGTGACTTCGGACTTTAAGTCCCCCATTTGGCACTTAATCCGGATTTTACCAAGTGGGCGGGACCCACTGGTGTTAAATCCGTAGATCATTGTGCCAGTTGATGCTAGCTTGCTGGCAGGAATTCCCAGATGATACATGAGGCGCAGGGGCATGATGCTCACAGCGGAACCCGGATCGACTTGGATCCGGTTAACTTCACTAGAGCCAATATACCCGGTGAAGTATAGCGGCCTATCGTGCTTGGAATTCCTCGTCTGCATATCCTCCTTTGTAAAGGTGATGCAGGGGAAGTGTTTAGTCGCAAGGTTGCATTGCGTTGGGCCGACTCTTCGACTCGCCTAACTGGGTGAGGAAGACTTCTGAATCGGCGAGGGCTTCTTGAAGAGCTTCTCTCGTCTCTTTTGATAAGCGCAGCAACTCATAGAGAGTGATCCTTGCGGGGATATTGGCTAATTGGGCCATGACGTCGAAGCGGTATGGAGAGTTCGAAGTTCCCGGTTTATCTCTTCCAATCGGGCGACTGAATCGAGACCGCCGAGTTGAACTCCAGCGGCCGCTTTGTCAGAGCTTTGGCGCCCACTTGCCGCTGGCGCTTTCTCCAGGCGAAAGAGGATTTGTTGGTACCCCCTGCCTCGGAGAGCCGCCTTTGGCATTAGGGTCGGGGACTTCCGGGTACTTGTACTTGTACTCGTGTCCACTCCTGGTGGCGTGGGCTTCAGGTTCCCCTTCGGACAGCTGGAATGTTACCACCTGTTCATCGTCTCCCTCCAGAATTGCGGAAGTAGCATGACATGCCTTTCCCTTCTGCTTCGGCTTTTTCTTCGAAGAAGAGGCTACCCATTGCTCATCTTCCAGTAAGTCTGGGTGGACCCACAAGACTTCGCCATTCGGGGCTGTATACGATACAAGTCCTTTCTGGCGTTGCTTGTGTGGGTCGTCATTCACCGTCTTCACTGCAACTTTGACCACTGGTTCAGGTTCAAACCATGTCAATGGCACCGACCCGAAACTTATGGATACCGCATTCGCTCCGACCTTCTTCTCTTTGGACGGCTTCATAGTAATGACCCCTACATCAATTAAAGCCTGGATTTTGTCCTTAAGGTCAAAATGATTTAGTGATGAACCGCCTCTATGGTATGCATAGTGATCTTCGTCATTCGTTCATCGCCTTCTTGATCGAATCGGAGGGAGCTTGATCTTGTTATTTTCCACAAGATATTTGAAGAGACCGGAATCTCGCCGCCCCTAAAGGAATAGGACTTCGGAATCTCGCTCTGCCTTCGCTTTTGTGGCCTGTGTTGCCACGCTGATCGTGCTCGCGGGCGCCTGCTCATGCTGGCCAGCCGCCGCCGCGGGTTGAGTTGAACGTTGTTCGCGAACCGCCGCTCTTGGCTTGTTTCTTTGCCGCTGGACAAAGTTACGCTGAGTCCTCCACCTGAGGAATCTCCCCCTACCAAACCCTTCAAGTCCTTCTACGTTATCGATGGTCTTTGTACCCATTGCTTCAAGCACATCTATTGATAAGTTCTTTGTGGCGGGTTTGGAGGATGAACTCCTCGTTATTGGATCCGGCGGTTCATTGCCTTGTTCGAATCGTTTAACAAAGATGTCCACGTCTGCTCTTTTCTCGCTTTCGATAACGCTCCGACGATATACCTGTATCGCATCAAAGAAATTGGTAAGGAAGCTAGACTCCATGTCGCCCAACTGCGGAATGCTCCCGCTTGAGACGGCGGTACCATTCGGCAGCCCCACGGCGGTGCCAACGAATGACCGAACCATCAAGGGTTCGTTGCCGAAAATAACTCCGAGGTGTGACTTGAAATAAATCAAGTCTTTGCGTCGGGGAACCCTTCCGATCAAATGGTGTGAAGTTTATTAAGTTAAACCCGGCGGGTAAGGATTGCTTCCCACTCCCTCGGGTATGGGCAAAGAATACTGTCTTCTTTACTTCTTGGCGGAAATCAATGAATTGATTTTGCTCTCCAAGTCTTTGATCTTCTCCTCTCATGAGCCAGCGTCGTGGTTCGGGGTTATCATCTTCGGTGCTTCCTCGATCCGAATCGCTATCATCTTCATCGACGCTGACGCTACCGATTGATTCACCTTGATGTTTTGTCGGGGCTTGGATCTGTTGGTCGTGCATTTCTCTCGCCGTGCATGGCCAACTCCATTTCTAACTTGAAGTTTTCCGTTGTTTATTCAGCGCCGTCTAGCATTTTGGCCACTTGATGCATGCGATCATAAGTGTTTCTTGGGGGCTCCCTGCGCTAGATACGGTATGATCGGATCGCGATTGCGAGCCAATATCGATGCATCATCCCTCCGTAACCCTTCGTAGCTTATCGATCCGACCGCCTGATAGTCCCGACCGCAAACGAAGTTAGCCGCTATGCGATGCGGGAATAGCCCACGCATGATTCTTTGCCGGGTCATATTATTAGTGACCTCGGCAGCTCACCCTCTCGGAGATCATCCTTTTGGAATCGCCTTGTCCTAGGTCTCCCTCCGTGAGTCTCAAGACTCCACACCCTTCTCGAGCTTTGATGGCAATTGCACTCAGAGCATCGTCTTAATGAGCTTGGAGCACAAGCATGGCTGCGCCAATTTGGGGAATCCTTGAGATTTTCATTACCTCTTACCGCGGTAGTACGGCTCATCGGCGTGTACCGAGCAACCTGCCGTATGTTGGCGTGATCTTTCGGGTATAGCGTCCTCATCGTCGGATAAGCGTCTCCTTCAGGGCGGGTCAATCCATCGAAACTTCGAAAGTGACTCGCCTAGACTTTCGCCCGATGTGGGCTGAAGTCTCGGCGGACTCTCGGACTTGATTTTCAATCCGATAGGAGAGGCTGCGGAATCTTCTTGTCCTTGTTGGAGCAGGTGCGACCTCTGCATGAGGAGTGACCCGTGATTCTCTTCGAGGACCGAGGCGATCCTTGATAGTCGGTTTGGTGGTGGTGGCGGGAATGGGCTTCACCATCGATCGTGATGCACTTTTTGCCTTTGAGGCCGCCGCCGGCTTTGGCGCTGATTTGTAACGCCAGATCCGCCTTTCGACGGCTAATCGAGGTTGAGGCACCATTAGACTTGGGCCTCAAACACGGCGATGCGTTGGTGGCTTCTTTAACTCACGAGCCCGTTGCACCAAAGCTCGTGGCTTGCGCAAGCGCCTGCGCGCGCTTCCTCGAAAGTGGAGCGGTTCCGCTTTGACACGGACCCACTCGTCGGTTGGCGGCTTGGATAGACCGTCGATCACTTGAAGCCTCTGCGTAAGTCGGATCTTAGATCCGCCGTAGCGGACCCCATCCATGGATTGCATGGCCTTGGCAAGCTTGCGCCATGCTTTGTCGTCGCCTTTGGCGAGCTTCGCTGGAGAGTGCCACATCGCCGGCGCTGCTCATCTCGCACCATCCGACTTCGGCCGGCAGATTTCACGCCTGCTGCAGCGGGTTGACTCCGCCTTGGGGCTCTACATCGGAGGCCCTCGGGTTCTCCTTGCGGCGGAGACCTTCTTGGAGGCGGGGAACTGATCCGAGGAGGGTGAGGATAGGTACTCCTCGAACTTCTCTGGTCGAACTTCGAACTCGACCTCTTCTTCCACCGGGATAGGGATCGCGGTTGCGTACTCCACTACCTCCGATTCGAGGCCGTGGTTCTACCGTGGTCGCGCCTTGTTCGCGCGTAAAAGGGATGATTGTCATTGATTTGAATCGCTACAAACTTCACCAAACAAATTCAAAGAGAAATATCGCCTTTTATTTTAAGGCTTACAATGAAAATCAAAAGATTACAACTTTTATCCTTTTGAACAAACCACGGGATCTACGTTATATCGAGGTCCTCGCTTGCGTGGAGTTCTTTGCTGTCTTGGGGACTTTTGTGTCCGTGGACCACGCGCAATTCCAATCCGTAGAGCCGGGTTACGGAACTACAGATGTAAAGGGCTCGTTTCACGGGAAACGGCGCTCGAGGGGATCACACTCACGAAGGAGAGGATCGCCTGCGGGGATCACACTCACGAAGGAGAGGATCGCGGGCGGTGAGATCTACTAGGAGAAATCACGCTATCCCCGAGGTTAAGACGAAGCTTAACCTAGAGGGTATCTGTAGTTCGACCAATTCTGCTACTTTCGTAGATCCGCCGATCGCGACTTGTACTCATTTGGTTCTGACCGTGCCGACACTCGAGATCTCGCAAGAATTCTTCAAGTCCGAAGCTTCCAAATCCTCAAAATCCAACCTCCAAGCCTCAAATCCCGACCAAAATCCGAAGTCCCCTCGAAGATGACACCCCTATTTATACAATGAAAGGGGTTCGCCACCTGGTGGCCTGCCACCTACAGTTGGCCGAGGTGGTTCGCCATGGTCGAGCCACCCGCCGTTGGCCGAGGTGGCTCTACCAAAGTGGTTTAGTCCTCGCCACTTGCCGAGGCACCGCCAAGCCGCCGAGGCTCTACCAGTGCCGAGCCACCTTAACCACTTTGGTAGAGGTTTGGCATGGCGCCGTCTTGCGGCGTTTTCCGTCGTTTTGCGTCGTTTCTCCGTCGATTCTTTTGGTCTTCCGGGCTTGGTTTTGCCCCGGTGATGTTGCCGTTGTGTTTGAGTCCGTGCCCGATCAACTTTCAGAGCTCAAGCGGTTCGTTTGCATCGGCGGACTAAGTATGGTTGATTCCGTCTCATCGGCGTTTGAGTTTAATCAACTTCGACGCGTCGTTTCATTGGCTCGTCGTCTTGCCGACTCACTTCATGTGCTCGTCGACTGGCTCACAGCGTTTTGCGGCGTGATGCATTTTCGCGACGTCGGTTTGTCGAATGGATCGTCGGTTGTCAACCCATCGTCACGAGTTTCGTTCGAATCGATAAGCAATTTTTATGCCTACACATGGGTCCGAGGTGCCTTAAATCGTGAGAGATGGGGAATTAAGGGCTGTCGGTGCATTTAATCGATGTTGATGGGCTCGAAATCTTGTGTGGCCGTCGTTTGAGTGGAGAGAATCACGCAGTGAGAAGAGGGGAGCTGCAAGGCCGGATGGCCGCATTCATACGGCCTTTAGGGCGCCTGGGATGACGGTCGAGGGGACGATTGGGAGCGCCTTATCGTCGCCCTAGAGGACGAGTGGCCGAAAGGGTAGGCTGGATTTGTTCCACATTGTTTGGAGAGGTCGGCAACTTGTAGGAAGGGATCGAACCGCGCGGGTCGAAGGACGATCGACACCGCCTTCCGCCGCCCGAGAGAATCGCCGATGGGTCGACTCGCACCGCCTTCGCGTCGGTCATGGTGATGGTCGTCGATGGGCCGGGTCGGTACATGCGAGCGGTCGGTGGGTTGAGTGTGGAGGTTCTTGTCGGTCCTCATTGGTAAACAAGCGTTACGTTCGGTCGGCTGGCTTTTCTCTTCAATCAGCGATTAGTGGTTATGACCATAACAGATAGGAAAGGATGTAATAGTAATATTGGGGAATTGGAAAGCTTTAATGATATTGTCAATGAGTTGGAATTGATTGATATATCTTATCTGGTAGAAGTTTTACTTGGTCTAACAAAAGAGAGAATGTGGCTCTTGATAGGTTAGATAGATTTTTGTTCAATAATGCTTGGGAAACTAAATTTCCCCTGACTATCCAAAGAGGTTTATCTAGTCATTTGTCTGACCATGCTCCTATAGTATTAGATTTTTTACCCCCTAAGCCTACTAATAAAATTTTCGATTTGAAAAATATGGCTTAGTGAACCATCCTTTAAAACCGTGGTGTCTATGTGGTGGCAAAGGGCTCCTGGTAAAAAATCTGCTGCATCAAGTATTGTGAATAAAATGAGAATAGTTAGAAAAGAGATCAAGATGTGGGCACAGGAAAATAAAATGAGAATAGTTAGAAAAGAGATCAGATGTGGGCACAGGAAAAATTTTACAGTGTGAGAGGTACTAAAAAGAAGTTGTTAGAAAAGATGTTAACAATTGATGTTTTGGAAGAAGAAAGAGCCTTGAATCTTGATGAGAAGAACAGAAGAGAGGAGATTAATGGAGATTTGAATCACATTTTAAAACAAGAGGAACTGATGTGGAGACAGAGAGCTAAGACTCACTGGTTAAAGGAAGGAGATCTTAATACAAAGTTTTTTCATAAAATTGCCAATGGAAGACAGAGATCTAATGCTATTCCTTGTGTAAAAGTGAATGATGTAGAAATTTCATCCCCGATGGAATTGCGGCGACTTTCATGACTACTATAAAAATATTTTTGGCAATCAAGTGGAAAAAAAATTAATGTAGATTGGGAGAAACTTTTTCCTCCTGCTGTGTGGGATTCTGACTCTTTAGAATAACCTTTCTCCTTGGATGAAATTAAAAAAGTTGTGTCTAGCATGAATGGGGATAAAGCTCCTGGCCCAGATGGTTTTTCAGCTTTGTTTTTTCAGGAATTTTGGGAGGTGGTTCAATATGATTTGCTTAGAATCTTTATTGAGTTCTATAATGGGACCTTAGATATAAAAAGACTTAATTATGCTCATATTGTGCTGATTCCTAAGAAAAATGAGTGTGAAAATCTAGGTGATTACAGACCTATTAGTCTCTTGAATGTGATTTATAAAATCATAACCAAGGTTCTCACTATTAGACTCAATGATAAACTTGTATGTTTGGTTGATCCCATGCAAAGTGGCTTTATTAAAGGTAGATATCTCATGGATGGGGTTGCCACTGCTCAGGAAATCATTACTGAGTGCTATCAGAGGAAAAATAGTGGAGGTATCTTACTGAAGCTAGATTTCACCAAGGCATATGATCTTCTAGATTGGAATTTTATCATAGATGTTCTTAAAGCTAAAGGATTTAGTCCTAGATGGCTTAAATGGGTTAAATCTATCTTAAATGGGGGTAAATCTGCTATTATTCTTGATGGAGTTCCTGGGAGATGGATTTTATCTAGGAGAGGAGTCAGGCAAGGTGATCCTCTCTCTCCTCTCTTATTTGTCATTGCGGCAGAAGCTTCTTCTAGACTTATTAGTTTAGCAGCTGATGCTAATCTTATCCAGGGTTTAGGTTGTAGTAGATCCAATGTTAAAGTTTTAAATTTACAGTATGCCGATGATACCCTGATTTTCTGTAAATCAAGTCCTCAAAGTTTGGCTATCCTCAAGCTTATCTTATATAGTTATGAGATGATATCTGGTCTTAAGATTAATTTTATAAAAAGCTCAGTCATCTTACTACAAAATAATGATGAGCTACAGACTAATATTGCCTCTGCCTTGAATTGTAAGATAGGTAAATTTCCTGTGTCATACTTGGGTTTTAGTCTTAGACCTAAAAGATTGTTGAAAGATGACTGGTTGCCTATCATTGATAAATGTGAAAAAATGCTTACAACATGGAAAGGGAGATCCTTGTCTAGAGGAGGAATGTTAACTTTGGTTAACTCTGTCCTATCTGCTCTAGCCCTGTTTTGGATGTCCTTTTATCTTTTTCCATAATGGGTGGTGGATAGGATAGACAAAATTAGAAGGAGATTTTTATGGACTGGGTCAGAAGAGATTAAAGGAGCTTCCAATTTGGTTAAATGGGGTGAGATTTGTAAACCTAAGTGGCAAGGAGGTATTGGTGTCTTAAACTTAAAAAGCAAGAACAAAGCTTTACTGACTAAGTGGATGTGGAGATGGATGGGAAGTGAAACTGGTATATGGAAAGAGATGCTATGTGCTAAATACTACTCTGATAATGACAAATTGAACTGTGTGTGTAATGTCAAATATGTGTCTTCCTTTTGGAAGAATGTTTTAACATGCAGAGAAGAATTTATTTGTAGCACACATGTTATTGTGGGGAATGGTAGAAAAACATGGTTTTGGAAAGATAAGTGGGCTGATAACATGTCGTTAGCAAACTTGTTTCCTGATCTTTTTGAAATAGCCAAGGATCCATGGGGGTCTGTCTCTTCTGCTAAGTTAAATGGGAATTGGCTAATTCCCTTCACTAGGCATTTGACAGGTAGCAGAGTTGAATCATATGTTAAAATGAGAAATCTAATTGCTAATCTGGGGGATGAAAATAGGGAAGACAAGAGGATTTGGAACTGGGATGCAAAATTCTCTGTCAAATCTGCTTATCAATTTTATATTGATAGAGGTTTGAGGTATAAGTTTAATGATATATGGAAGTTGCCTATTCCACGAAAATCAAAATGTTCATTTGGCTTCTTTTAAAGGAGAAACCGAATACTAGAGACAGATTAAGTAGAAAAGGGATAAATGTTGATCCAATTTGTACTCTGTGGTATGGAAAATGAAAACCATGATCATTTGTTTCTTCAATGCTCTTTTGTATCTTCTATTTGGAGAACTGTTCTTTATAAATTTTCTTTACATTATTAATCTTAGTGCTATATCTTCTTTGGATCAATTGTGGTCCTCCTAGAGAGATTTTCGTGTTCCGTGTAATCAAAAGCTAGGCTGGGATGTTAATGCATGCCATCTTGTGGAATATCTCGGAATGAGCGAAATAACCGTATCTTCTCTCAAAATCGGACATGCTTTAGATGTTTCTTTACAAGCTAATCATTTCTTGCTTTGTGGTTAGGGAACATTAGTATCGGTGGCACAATGAGGTATTTCATAGGAGAATCAAGGGACAAGCTACCTTTAAGCAGCCGCTGTTTTATGAGGAATGATGATAGAAGAATGGTAGTGTTCAATGGTTTCTGAGATGGATCTCAAAGATAATCCTATGGTGGTGGATTGAGTATACAGATAACAGTAGTTCGACTTTTGCAGATAGTTCTTCCTTTGAACTAACTTAGTGGTGGCAGAAATCAAACTTGAAAACTCTGTATTGGTTTTTGTTGATAATATCTTTTGATTGTTTACAGTTTCAAAATTTTATCCTCATCAAGTTTTGGCGTGTAAATTCGGGATATGAGTTTTAGTATGTAAAAAGATACCTGTACTTTGATCACATCTTTGGAGTTGGGGATGTGATTAGTTATGTAACAACCTTCTTTTTTCATATATGCAGCAGGGCTGAGGAACATATTCCTCATCCTTTTCTTCTCAAAAAAAAATTGCAGGGGTTGTTCAGCTCTAATGCACGATCACTACAACTTTATTAGAGATATGCATAAGAATATCCTTGTCTGTCAATTATCTCCATGATTATGGAGGCACATGTTAATTATGGATGATTGACCAAACTAATATGGCAAAAGACAAAGAATATGTAATTGATGTAATTGAGGATCCTCAGAGATACAATTAGCTTACATTGTATAGATTTTATGTATATCTAAGTTGCATGGAAATGGGTACGAGTATTGGTAGGGTGGCGGGTATGAATACGGGACACGAAAAAATTTGTGAAATATATGGTACGGGGACATGGCTATATGTACATCGGAATTAATAATTTACATAAGATTATTATTATTATTCAATTTTTTTCTATTTGAATTTAAATTTCTATCATGATTTTTTATTGAATTCCTATGATATTTTTAAGTTTCTTTTATCATGTTGATTATTATCAACCTGAAATTGCTTGTTTTAACTAGACATTCAAATCATCCTTTTAGATCATAGTTTTAACTTAGATATGCGTGGTAGCATGCCTAGTGAGTTTCAAGAAATGGACATAAACTGAAATATATACGTCCAAGAAGCATATGACAAGTATTTTAAATTAAAACATATATTATATGATTGAGTACATATATGAATAAATGCATGCATATAATCAAGGAGTGTCAATGAAGTTTGGGTGCAAGTACATGTCTGCTACGTGTCGGAGATGGATACGGCTTCATGATGGAAGTACTCGGGTATCATAGGTGTATATAAATCCATCATATGTACATGAATCAATCAATGAAATAATTCTTAAAACTTCCTTTATATTTCTTTTCTTAACTTCTACAAACTTAACTGACCAAAACAGAACAAATATCTTTTGTATAAATCTTCTAAATTCAAAAGGTCAAACAATATCAATTGTTACTTATTAAACTTGTATCATTATGTTCAAGTGCGCCGAATGAAACCACGGATCTTTCTAGTTGGAAAGGTTATATATATACAGAATGGAGGACAAAGTTAGGTACAGATTGGTCCATGATAGTGTGTAATTAAGTATGTTATGCCACCACTAACTATAACAATGTACAACCATCATGTTTTGCATGGAAATGCAGACTATAATTAAGATAACTTTACAGGGACAAGAGCATGGAAGGTGAGGTATTAACGTCGCATGTTTGAACAGAATGCTACTCTGAGATGAACATGTGCAAGCACTCTCCCCAAGAGGATTAATACAGTTTGTAAGAGAGAAGAACATGGGATTTCGAAGGATGGAGTTCATTAAGAAAGAAGAAGAAAAGTAATGGCGAAGAAGGTGTTTGGTGTAAAAATCTACTCTCGAATTTGTATTGATCGAATTGTTTGTTACAAATCAAGAATTGCTTTTTACAACAGAAGCGAAGGGAAGGCCCTTCTTGTTTAACGTGGGTTCGTCGGTGGCGATAGGATTCCTCCCTCGATGCTCGAGTCGAGTTTGCTTCCCTTGGATGATCCGATCGAAATTACGGTCGAGCTTCAGTATGCAGTAGAAGCTCCGGCGTGACTGAGTTCGGATCTACCCGAACTTGCTTGGATAGGGCTACAATGCAAGAGTTTACAAAGAGCTCAAGAGCCTCCAAATCTGAGGATTCAGATGGAGTCTACTTTAACAATCCAAGCTTTCGCTCGAGACTGAGCTAATGGAACAAGGGAGCAAGACACGATCTTGTCCTCTGCGACAACTAGCCCCTTCTCAACTCTTTTGCCCAGCAGCCAGCCTCACTCCTTTCAGCCCCTTGTCTCATTGGCCAGGGGACTTATAAATAGGTAAAGGGATGGCATAGGCCACCCCTCTGACTTGTGGGATGTGACCACTAATGGATGAGGAGCACCATGCCCTCCTTTAGCTGTGGGATGTGACCACTATAGAGGTAATGAGAGCCATGCGAGTAGCGACCACTTGCACCGCTCGCACAAAGCGCAGCGAGTTTGAGAGTCGCTTAAACGCCAGCGAAGCTTGTCAACAAGCCGGCTAAACTGGCGGGCCCCTCCAGCGTGTGAGCTGGTGTTCGTCTTGCAGGCGGGTTTGACGCACAGGCGAGCTTGGCGCACAGGCGGGGTTAAACTTGTGCTGATGAGTTCACTTAACAGGCAAGCTTGCCGAACAAGCGGCCACCCCTTTGACTTGTGGGATGTGACCACTAATGAGTGAGGAGCACCATGCCCTCCTCTAGCTGTGGATGTGACCACTATAGAGGTAATGAGAGCCATGCCTCATCATTACCCAGGACGTGGAGAGGGGGTGGGCCCACTTCAGCAAGCAAGTAGCCACTTGCACTGTTCAGACAGGCAAGCAGGCGAGCTTGAGAGCTGTTTAAACGCTCATGCGAGCTTGCCGAACAAGCGGGGTCAACTGGCGGGCCCCTCCAACGTGTGAGCTAGTGTTCGTCTTGTAGGCGAGTTTGGCGCACAGGCGAGCTTGGCGCACAGGCGGGGTTAAACTTGTGCCGACGAGTTC
The DNA here is from genome assembly GCA_012295165.1 of Asparagus setaceus. Taxonomy (NCBI): domain Eukaryota; kingdom Viridiplantae; phylum Streptophyta; class Magnoliopsida; order Asparagales; family Asparagaceae; genus Asparagus; species Asparagus setaceus. Next base: position 82,327,795 of record CM022704.1, on the reverse strand, counting down.
ACTTAACAGGCAATGTTGAGCTCATGCGGGCGAGCTCAACAAGTGAGACGACCTCGTGCGGGAGAGTTCGTCAAACAGGGATTGTTGAGTTTTTGCGAGCGAGCTCACCCAATAAGCTATGTTGAGCTCGTGCAGGCGAGCTCATTGAATGAACTGCGTTGAGCTCATGCAGGCGAACTCAAGCCCTTGGCCGGCGGGGTTGGCAGTTTTCCACGCCTATAGAGGGATGTCTTGCAAGGAGAAGTGTGCAGAGATATCGTCAACCTAACCAAAGCTGGAAGGACATAACAAAACCAAATATCTCCCAAATAGCTTCCTAATATGCTTGTTCTCTAGTGATTCTTGTATAAGGAAGCTTTCCTACATCAATACCCACTTTCTTCTTCCCAACCTTAACAATGTATGTAACGTGAGGAGTTGCAAAAAAGTTTCTTTTTTTTTTCTTCTTGTTTAGAATAGAGGCCTTAGCCCATTTTATTAAAAGAGATGATAAGAAGGGTAGAGGATACAGAATATAGACGGGCGAAGAAAAGAAGATAAAAAACTAACTATTACACAGTCGGTGAGAGAGCCAAAATTCAGTAAGCATAGTTGGATTTTGAATAACTTCTGCCGTTGTCTAGATCTTAGAGTTGAAGATTCTCTTATTTCTCTCTTTCCAAATCAACCAAAAGGTCGCAATGATAGCACAATCCCATTCAATTTGTTGGTTGAATGAGATATTTGAAAAATGTCAATCGTGCCAAAGATCCAATATCATAGAAGGCCATGAGTTTACATGGAACGTTATGGTAATCGTTTGCCACACATGTCTAGCGAAATGACAGTCTAGGAGAAAATGATGAGAAGATTCTACATTATTGTGACATAAAGGACAAGATTGGGAAACATGAATTTCATGCTTAGCCAACCTCTCCTTTGTAGGCAAATAATCAAGTAGAGCTAGCCAATCATGAATCGGATATTTAAGCGGAGTTGGTAATGCAACGTGGAAGTGATAAATCTCGGAATCCACCAAGGATTGTTCTCTGAATCTACAAAGAACGATCTCCGAATCCACGAAGAGCTTCGAATCCACGAATAAACTATAATAAGAGAAATTTATTGATAAAAAGATATATTATTCATTGGGGTTACATGACTCTTCTTAAATAGAAAAATAAAATAGACTCCTAATAAGACTAGAATTACAAAGAAATAGACAGTATTAAATCCTACCCTAAAAAGACTCCTTGTAATATAGGAAACAAATCAGTCCAAATTAAATCAAAATTGATTTTGTTTCCTAATCTAAATTGACTCTAACTTTATTACTAAAAATAAACTAAAGGCTGATTATTTTCGGATTTTAGACAAAACTGGGTATTACTGATGAGATTTTAAAAATCCGATAATCCGGTTGGCTCCGTCTCGTCGAGATAGGCGATTTACATATATAATATGTCAGAATTCGCCTTCTGGGTTAGAAGATATGATTATTTCTTTACGAAAGTCAATAATACGTATGAGTCTGCATTTAGCTCGTGATTGTCCCACTCCTCCATGAAATTGTCCGTTAAGCATCCTACATCAATTGGACATGACCAAAGACGCCGATAAGGTGCGAAACTTGACGGATGATTGTGAAGGACAGTGTATAAAGATCGACCAGAGAAGACTCTAGTTGTAGAAGATTTTCAAACTCTCCTTTCTGATATCTCAGAAAGATGTAGCATTCTAAGAACATTTGTAAACGCCGTAAAAGATACCCACAATGTACTAGGTTCTGAGAAAAGCCTCGGCCACCATTTAGCCAGAAGAGCTATATTGAGATCTTTAAGGTCAAAAACTCCTAAACCACCACTTTCTTTGGAAGCTCAGACCCTCTTCCAACTTACAAGGCAGTGCTCCCCTGATCTCCTTGACTCCTTTCCAGAAGAATGATCTTCAAGTTTGATCAATAGAATGAAGGACCCATTTCGGAAAGTGAAAAAAATGACATATAATATATTGGGAGAGAGAGAGAGAAGTGACTTGACAAGAACAAGTCTTAAACCTCTAGATAGAGAAGTACCCTTCCAAGAAGCCAATCGTCTGTCTACACGCTCCAAAATTGGTTGCCACTCTGCATGGTTCAGAGTTTTGATTTAATTGGTAGACCAATAACTGATTGGAAAAGAACCAAGACGACAATTAAGAATGGAAGCTACCACTTCTCCCACTTTGCTCGACTGGCTAAGATTATAGATGGAATATTTGTGAAAATTAATCTTTAATCCAGAAACAATCTCAAATGCATAGAGAAGAACTTTGAGGTTAATCAAAGATCTTGGGTCTGAAGGCGCTAGAATGAGAGTATTATCGGCATAGTGTAGGCTAACAACATCCTTAGGCCAAGGAGAATTTCTTATTTTTTGGATGAAGCCTACACTCCCCGCTCTTGAAAGAATTTTTGTGAGACTATCAACCACAAGAATAAAGAGATACGGAGACGGTGGGTCTCCTTGACGAAGACCTTTAAGACAACGAATTGGGATCAACATTAATGTTGATCCATTGAGAAGAGAAACATCAAATAAGAGTTGATGGAGGTCAGACCTGAAAGCTACTAAGGACAATTTAGTTTCCAGTTTGAAAGTTGTAAATCAATCATCAAGAAAAAGTCATTTTGTCTCTATTTTCGAAAGAAAGAAAGTTACGGTGTCCTTGGTAGAGAGACATTGAGAGACGACCAGATGACATCGTCGGGGGCGTCTCCGCCGCCATTGAGACTACGGAAGCGGAAGAGGAAAGAGCGGTTAAGTTCGGAGGGAGTAAGAGAGAGAGAGAGAGAGAGAGATAAACATGGGCGCTCTCTGTTCTCTTTTGATAGGCCCACTATTTTGGGCCTCTCTGGATGGATCCCGGCTTTTCTTCTGTAAACTCATTGATGCACAAGCAGTCTCTGTTTGAATTGACTCCTTGGCCCTTCAACATATATAAGAGGACCGACATCAATTTAAAATCATCTTTACAAATATATGTCATGTAAATGATTAATAAGTAACAGAATGGAGAGTGATACGTAAAATGTTGAGATGAGCTTTCATGTGCATATCATGTAATCTTTTCTTTTATTAGCACTCTTCAATTCTCTAAACCTATCATAACGGTTCGTATGGGCAAACAACTTCATTAGCAATTCTCTAAACCTATCATAAAAAATCCCAATATCTTTTTTTTCCAAAAATTTAAAATTAAAAAAAAAAAAATCCAAAGTTGATCTATGCTTTTGCTCAAGAAAGAATATATAAAAAGTAAGGACTAAAAGATCAATTCGGTCCCTGTACTAGGGGCTCATACTCAAATTGTTCCTCCCACTTTGTTTTTTCTCAACTTATTCCTCATACCCTTGTTAGATGCAAACTTAATTCTTTTCTAATTCTCCATTAAAAGATCCGTTAACTAAAAATTAAAAGTATCACTCTACCCTTAACCCATATGTACTCTTTTTTTTCAGCCTCTTTGTCCGAAGTAAATATATGATACTCATCTTCCAGCCTTTGAGTCCCTGATGCCCCGTCTGTAGGCCCACTCGAGTAGAAAGAAGAGGGATCTGAGCAGAATCGACTTCGTACTTGGATCCCAAACCTTCACCTTCTTCTTATTTCCAATTCGCAAGGTTGGGCTCGCTTCTTCTTCTCATATTTACTTATTTAGTAGCTAATAAAATACAGACTTTATTATCATTTTTGCACTAGACAGATGAGACGAGATGAGTGATGTTGGTGGGGCCCGCTCGCTCGCTCTGGGCGGTTGTCCCCAACTCTAACAAACCCACAACCACGACTCCACGAGATCATTAAGATGATCAAGTATAAACACTATAATATTTGAGAAGGACCAAATGGGAAAGGAAGGTTTTCTTTTTAGATATTAGCACATACCTACAAATGCTCCTTTTTCAAGGTAAAATAGGGAACAAAAAAGGAGCAGGTATGAGCTAATTTGAGTGAGCACAGGAGAGTCAAATGCCCTTGTAACTCCAAAGCAACACTGCAAAATATTTCGTTTTGGGCGCTTGATTGATACGTAAAATTTTAAGGTTAGGATCACATTGTCCTTTCAAGTTTTATTTAACGGAATCTTCAACTGAGAGTTAAAATAAGAATAATGTTATATCTAACAAAAGATACGAAGAGCAAAAAATGCAGAGACCAATTTAATTGTGAGACCCTAGTACAGAAACCAAATTGGTCTTTTAGCCTTAATTAAAGTGCAGTAGTCAACAAATGGACACATAGTAAACTCGTAAACTTAAAACAATGTAATACGTTTTCTATAAAAATTAGAAGATATAATTGGACTCTTCTTCAACAAACATTTACAACCTAAAAGTTCCTTTCAAAATGATTACAAGTGCGTTTTTTTTTATATTAAACACTTAAAGACTTTTCTAATTCATAAAGCAGTCTGAACATGTTATAGAAAAATAAAAAGTTACTACCTTGGAGGATTAATTTATTTTAGTCTCTAAATTAAGCACATCTAAAATGTTTTTCTTTAAATAACCCCTAAAGAAATGTTATTTTCATCCAAACATAACTGAAGTTTCCTTGCACATAAAGAAAATGCTTCATTTTTCTATCGTAAGAAATGAATTGCTTATGTAACAAAGAAAAACGTTAAAAGAAGTTTTAATTAAATTTCCTAGACATAGGTTATTGATGCAAAATCAAGAATGACATAAACATATATTTCGACACAATTGAACTAAAGTGAAGTGCAAATCCTAAATGAACCAAGTTAGCTCTTAATTTTTTAACAGAATACATTTTTATAGTTTTCTACTTGTATATTTAAAAGATTAGAATTTATCCTAATAATTAAAATCTTAATTATTGAAAATTATTAGTAAGGAGGTATTAATAATTTTAATTAGTTTTTATTTATGTATATAACTTATTGCAAACCATATTTTTAAGGGCTTAAAATAAAAATAAAAAACGTGTAAACCTACCAAAGAGTAAAATGAGACATGAGAGGATCGGTGTAAATAACATTCCATGAAGGTTGTAAAAAGAATATACTTTAGCCTTTACTCTCTCTACCTCTTTATCCATGTATCCCAAAGAGGATCCTTCCAATTCTTTTTTAAAAAAAGCTAAATGGAATTTACCATCATACCCCTCAATCTTTTGTTGAGGTGAACAATGGTCATCCAAGCTTTTGGGTACCCATTGTTGGTTTTTAATAATATAGAATAGATTTCAAAACTTGGGGGGTAATAGGGATATATGAGAGATTTGAGGGATACACATGAAAAAATCTCTTAATTTTTTTCGCTCAAAACTCTCCGCCGACGATCGAAAATGGCTAACTATTGTAACTTTCTCAAATTTTTTGTCAAAGTGTCACCGACCTTAATTTATAATCTGAAATGATAAAAGAGATGTTGCTAGGAGTAAAGTTCCGTTGGAGGAAGTACAAAAATCTCTTCAGGCTTATCCTCTAAATGGTGAACTTATTCAGAGGGAGAAAGAATGCTTACTTCAGTACATGAAGCTTTCTAAATTTGAGCTGAGTTTCTATAAGCAAAAAATTAAGACTTATGTGGATTGATAAGGGTGATGCTAACTCAAGTTTTTTCCACTCATATCTTAGGCAAAAAAGGCATAATACTAAAGTTCTTGCTTATATAATGATGTTGGGTTGAAGCTTACTGATCAAGAGTTGATTATTCAGGAAGTTTTGGGGTTCTATCAGAAATTATTGGGGACTGAATTGAAATGGGTTTCTGAGATTGATCCTGCTATTATAGCTAAAGGGAATGCCCTATCAACTACTCAAATGAATTCTCTGTGTTGTCCTGTTACTGAGAATGAAATCCTGGCAGCATTCAAATCTATTCCTTTAGGCAAAGCACCTGGACCTGATGGTCTATCTTGTGGATTTTATAGAGCTGCTTGGAGTGTGGTCAAGGAGGAAATTATCTCTGCTGTTCAGGAGTTCTTTTCTTCTGGCAAACTTAAAGGAGGTATGAATGCAACTACTATAACACTTGTGCCTAAGGTCAAAAATCCTACTAGGGTTAGTGACTTTAGGCCAATTTCATGTTGTAATACCATCTATAAAACCATTTCAAAAGTACTCACTTTTAGACTTCAACCTCTCATGAGCTATTTGATTAGTGATAATCAAGTAGCTTTTGTTAAAGGTAGGTCTATTGTGAGTAATGTCTTACTTAGTCATGAACTTGTTAAACATTATGGAAGGAAAGGGTTATCTCCTAGGGGGATGATTAAAGTTGACATTAAGAAAGCTTATGATTCTGTTGATTGGAGGTTTCTTAGAAGTATCCTTGTATACTTAAAATTCCCTATTCAGTTTATTGACTGAATTATGGAATGTGTGAGCACTCCTATGTATTCTATCCTTCTTAATGGCATGATGCATGGATACTTTAAAGGGATGAGGGGACTCAGGCAAGGAGATCCATTGTCTCCTTATTTATTTGTTCTTTGCATGGAGTATCTTACAAGAAGCCTGAAGGGGTTAGACAGAGATCCTAGTTTCTCTTTTCACCCCAAATGTGCAAGGAATAAGATATCACACTTGCTGACGACCTTCTTCTATTTGCTAGAGCTGATGCTCAGTCCTTGCTTGCTTTAAAAAAGAAGATTGATGAATTTTCAATTGCTTCTGGGCTTATTGTTAATCCTGCAAAGAGCAATCTGTTCCTAGCTGGTGTTTCTCCTGCTATGAGAGCTTCTCTGTACATGCTACTTGGTTATGAGGAGGGGGTTTTACCAGTTAAATACTTAGGAGTGCCTTTATCCTCTGCTAGAGTGTCACATATGCACTGTCAAGAGCTTGTGAATAAAATTCAATCAAAGTTAAAGCTTGGGGTCTTATAAGCTTACTTATGCAGGGAGGTTGGAGCTTGTGAAATCAGTCTTGTTCAGTATTCATACATACTGGACTGGTGTTTATTTACTTCCTAAGAGAACAGTTCAGCTTATTGATAAAATTTGTTGTGATTTTATTTGGGGTTCTAGAGAAGGAACTCACAAGATTCATTTAATCTCATGGGAAAAAAATGTGTATGCCAAAAGAAGCTGGTGGCTTGGGGTTGATTCAGGCAGAGGTATGGAATAAAATTGCAATGGTAAAAATCCTTTGGACAATTCATATGAAACAAGATGTATTATGGATTAAATGGCTTCATGAATTCTACCTAAAAGCTTATTCTATTTGGGAAGTGAAAGCTAGAGCAGTTGACTCATGGTTCTGGAAGAAAGTTCTAAGTATAAGGGACTCGTTAATTGAAAAAAGTGGATCTGTTGATGCTGTGTTGGTGAACCTTGATCATTGGACTTGTGCTGGTAAGTTCTCTATGTCTAAAGCTCTTCATTATCTACACTATAGAGATCTACCTCCTGTCCTATGGTCTGACATTGTTTGGAAAGGGATTGCTGTTCCTAGGCATTCCTTTATTATGTGGATTACTATGTGGGGGAGATTATTGGCTCAAAGTAGACTTATGCATCTCAATATAGTTCATGAGAGCAAGTGTATCTTGTGTCACCATGGGCATGAGGATTTGGCTCATATATTTTTCCAATGTCCCGTCTCTGCTTTGGTGTGGAAGAAAATACTTTCTTGGCTTTGCATTAATAGGGATCCTTTACCATTTCCTGAGGAGATTGCTTGGTTTATAGCTCATGCTAAAGGTAGAGCTATCAAAAAGAAGGTTGTATGTGCTGCTTTCGCTGCTGCTTTGTATCAACTTTGGAGAGAAAGAAATGCTAGAAGATTTCAGTCCTCAATTAGCAGAGTTAATACCATTGTGAAGAGGATACAGATTGATGTTATTGCAAGAGTGTTAAAGAGTAATGTTTCTCCACAAGTTCAGTTTTGGATTTCAAATTTATAGACTCTTTGAGATTGGGAGGAGATTTTATAATTTTTTATTTTGAGAGTTTTTTTTTTTCCTTAGAGGTTGTATAGTGTAACTGTGTATGGCCAGTTTCTTGTGCATGTTCACAAACGCATAAAGGTTGAATGGAAAATTCATTTACCTAAAAAAAAAAAAAAAGAGATGTTGCTTTATAAGTAAGTCAATATGGTAATTTAGACCATCTTGGTAGCCAGCCAAGATGTCACGTGCATCACACGCAGTACCGGAGAGAGTTTTGAATGTTTAATTCTGCCCTCGCTGTAGGAGGAAGGCCCAGATTGTTTGACATCGTCGCTTTGTTTATCTTCCTTCTCCGTCTTAAAAAAAGAAAAAGTAGGGGTTTCCCAAAAAAAAAAGGCTGAGGGGGAAAAAAAATAGCGATCTGAGATTTTTATACTCCCCTCTCTCGTTCTAGCTCTCGATTCCTTGGACTGGGTCCAAATCAGCGTCGCCCCGTTCTCGATCCCGATCTCGATCTCAAAAGGGAGGAGGGCAAATGGACGCCATCAGGAAGCAGGCAACCAAGCTCAGGGAGCAGGTTGCCAAGCAACAGCAGGTCATCTTTGCCCTTCATTCTAACTGATCCTAGGTTTTCTTTTCTTTTTTTTTTGCCATTTATATTTCCAGATCTGTTGATTTTGCTTATTAGTCTACCAGCTCAGTATTCGAATAATTATTCGCCTAGGGTTTTACAAACTTATCTCTCCGGTCTTCTATTTGCTCCATTGGGTCTAATTATTGGGGGGGAAACCCCCCGCGTTATCAGGATGGATGTAAAATTGTTAGATCTGCCCAAGGAATCATCCTCAATTTGGTTATGTTAACAGCTGTCGTTTATTAGATATATTGGGTGACTGGGTTATCTATATAAGAAAAGAAGGTATTCAGTTGAAGAACATAAGGAGGCATGAGTAGCATGCACAAACCAAACCATGCCCTATTAAAACAGTGCTTTCTTTGGAAACCTATGGCTCTTGTCTCTGTCTAATTAGTTTAGGACTACTAACTTGGTTCTTCATTTCTGCAGTGCCGGAGAATCCTAGTGCCTGGATTTGTTTTTCTTTCCTGATTTGATATTACGCAAATGAAGTCTTGATCTGATATGAAATTTTAAGCGTCGCAAGCATTAGGGCTAGAGGATTTTTTTATTTTATTTATAAATATATGTCTAGCAGCTTCGTTTATGCATATTATCGTTGATGATGTCACCCAACTTTCCTTTTTCTCCACTACTTCCATAAATCAATAGATAATAAGCAACAGCTGTGACCGTCAGCAACAAATTTGATGCTAAATGAATCAGTGCATTGATGTTTGGACCCTTAACTACATACTCACTTCATCAGTATAATACGTAGCCTCAATGAAAGGAACATTTTGTGTTTGCTAGATCACATGGAACTTGTTGAACGATAAAATGCAAGATAAAACCAACATTATGCATCTGTTCTAAATATTCTTCATTGGATACCAACAGTCTCTTTATACCGTTTACTTGTTTAGTTGTCTTGTTACTTCCTACACCCATCTCCAGGTAATGATTATGAACTGTAATCATGATTCACAAAGGGTATTCTTTATCACGCTTTAGGATATTATTGCAGGCTGTTTTCAAGCAGTTTGGAGGTGGTGGGTATGGAAATTCAGATAATGTAGTTACTGATGAGGAGAACTTCACCAACACCAAAAATTAGAGAAGCTTTACATATCAACCAGAGCAAGCAAGGTTCGACATCGACATCTACCTTTCCCACACACACTGATGTTTTCTTTATCTTTTCTTTTTTCTTTTTGCATGATTCATTTTAATAGTGTACATATATTCTTCAGCATTTTCAAAGGGATATTGTCCGTGGTGTGGAAGGATATATTGTTACTGGATCCAAACAAGTTGAAATAGGTATACTGGTGGAAGTTGTGCTCCTTTTGCACTCCAAATTCCGTCATATATATATGTATATATGTTCCTTATTCACCTTCTCCGCAGGTAATAAACTATCTGATGATAGTAGAAAATATGGTGTTGAGAATACCTGCACCAGTGGGACTACATTGTCAAAAGCTGCATTGTGTTTTGGAAGGGCTCGCTCGCAGATGGAAAAAGAAAGAGGGAATCTATTGAAAGCCTTGGGTACCCAGGTCTGGTTAGTTATATGCTTCTGTACATAGTAAAACATTGAATGTACTAGCCCTTATGCTTAAATCAAGAACAGAAGTTTGAATAGTGTTGCTTCCTTTACTCTGTACGCTCTGATAGAATGTGTTTGTGTGCACGCGTGTGTGCCGCGCGCACGCACGTGCACAGCCGCATACTATTAAGTTCAATCAACTGGTTACGAGGGGTTTAAGTAATCCCGAAACTTTCCATGGACATATACTCCTTTACAATTACATCATTTCTACCTGCTAATAGTAAGTTAATTATGAGATGGGATGGAGGGGAGTGTGTGTGTATTTTTGTTTTGGGGCGTGGTAGTAGCAAGTAAAGACTGTACAGTTTTGTTTCCTTTTAGTTGGGATTAGTGAGATGCTTGTATGTTTTCCTTTACCACCTTCACAGTTAAAAACCTAAAACTCTACCGAGTCATTGAAACTCTATGTAGAACCTTGTCTGTGTCTGTGAGGTATGTGCCGGTCACTTTTCTTATTTCTCCTCTCTTCCATCAATGAGCAAGACATGACATGTTCTTTTGGTTTAGTGGTGCGTAACTTGTGATGGCACATAAATCATGATCGAGACCAAGTAATTGAAATCCCAGATCTGATTCCTTAGTCTCCTCTCCTTGCTGCACTTCTTTCCTCAATAAGTATATGCCCATTCATTGTACTGTTCTTTAGGACATTCCTGAACCTTACTCTCTATTTTAGTGTGCAACATGGTCTGTCGCATGGTCGTCCTGATCATATTTGATAATGCATGTGGGTGAGCCCAGCCCAATCTATGTGCCTCCTACCATCAAGAACAAAGACACATCTGTCAACACCTCTGGTCAAGGTGTTGCTCAACAATTGAGGTGCACATCATGCGTGCATATATGTATGGATTGTATTTACGTGGTGGAGGGCGACTTGATAAGTGGTGTGGATGGTTGTTCTTGAAGGAGTAATCATTTTCTGGGGTGTAATGAATTGTTTACTAACTTCTCACTGGTTACCTGACACCAGTAGTCGCAGGCTATGTATATTGTAGAAATAAGAAAAAATGTTGTTCTCAGCTGTATCAAGCAAACTTATCTGTCATGGATACATGATGATTTTTATCTTTCTTGTTTGTGGAGATGGGGGTGTTGGACTCAACAATTGTCCAAAATCTAGGTACAAGGCTGTACATGTATATTATGTGTGAATATTTTTATATTGAACTCATACAAATATGTATAGCTGTTGCAATTCATGTATGAAAGAAAACAATTGAGCAAATCGACCTAAAAAATAATTAAATTTTGTTAGAAGGTGCACCAGATATTCCATCTTATTTTTCAGTTCAATAGCATTCTAAAATTTGTAAGTGTATCCAAGTATGCCAGACATGACAGATTTTTGTCGGGAGAAGTGTCCTAGATATCATAGCTTATAATTATCATGGTGGATATGGAATGTATGGACACAATTATGAGAAGGTACGAGTTGTTTTTCACACTACTGGCCAAGCACCTGGGACTGGGAGTGATTTCTCTTTACTTAGGGATCATTATCCAACACTGCAGTTTGTTTCAGGAGAGTATTCAATAAAACTGCAAAGGATGATTATATTACTAGTCTACTAGATCTTCCCAAGTATAACCATATATGCCTATTGAGTTGGACCGGAACTTTCTTGGGCAGCTATATAGTACCCCGCTTTTTGCATCAGAAAATGTTGGTTAAGTATGAAACTTGTCCAGTTATCCTTAAAATAAATGTTGCTACTAGAATGTTGAGATGGATGAATGTCAATATGAAAGGGTAATTAGAACTAGGATTGGCAGTGGACCATCATAAAAATGGATTGAGGCAGTGAAAAAGATAATACAGAGCTGAATTTGGGGGTTGTGGGGGGGTGGGGGTGGGGTGGGGGTGGGGGATTCATTTAGCTTACTCTAACAACTTGTAATGATGGCTTTGTCGTTGTAGACAATCGCTTGTAAGTTGCTAGTTGTATGGTTTAGCCACTAGTTGAATGGTCCAAGCACCTAACACCTCTCCCGTTTTATAGAAATAAATCAGCGTTTTGGCCTTTCCTGATGATGACTACACCTAGCTGACACTAATTCAAATCCGGTGCTGAATAAGGACTTATTTGCAAATAAAGTTTCTGGTAATTTTATAGATATTTATATTTCTCCTTATTATCTAGATTTTTGACTTTTTCCCTGAACTTATTTAAACTACCTTATAGTTATCACATTAATTGTCATTTCATTCCCTTTGGTTTTTGTCATTACATGAGTACTAAGATTTGTTGGCTTCCCAGGTCGCTGAACCCTTAAGAGCAATGGTAATGGGTGCTCCTTTGGAAGATGCTCGACACCTTGCCCAGCGTTATGACAGGATGCGGCAAGAGGCTGAAGCTCAGGTATTACCGCTTAAACCCCATTGGTTTCTTTTGGTATACTTGTATTCAAACATGATTTTTCCCTCTTTCTGCTCAAAAACCTAGTTTTTGTCTTCCTGAAAATAATTTGGGCATTATTCATGAAATAGCTTGTCATAGCCTATTATTTTAAATATACTAAATTCTTTCTGCTATTGAACGTGTAAAGGCTATTGAAGTATCAAAGCGCCAGATGAAAATAAGGGAAACCCCTGGTAATGTGGATAATAATTTGAAGTTGGAAGCTGCTGAATCCAAGCTGGAGGATTTAAAGTCAAATATGACAGTGTTGGGTAAGGAAGCCGTTTCTGCAATGACTGCAGTTGAATCTCAACAACAAAGATTAACTTTACAGCGGCTTATTGCCATGGTACTTAATTCATCATTTCCTGATTATGTTACCTGAACTGCATATTGCATGTATGGTTATTTAGCTATGCTTGACTTGTATTGTTGCCATCTCCATTGCAGGTTGAGTCGGAACGAACGTATCACCAGAGAATCTTACAAATCCTTGACCAGCTTGAAGCCGAGGTAACCAATGCCTGCAATAATGCTGTTTAGCCAATAATTCTTTTTGCAGATAAAATGTGAACAATTCGTAGTTATGCCAAAGTATATTGCCCTCATTTGTGTATTATATGAGTTTGTGTATTCTGATTTACAGATGGTATCAGAGCGACAAAGAATTGAAGCATCTCCAAGCCCAGTTGTGGAAGACCCAATGCCGCCACCTCCATCTTATGAAGAAGTAAACGGAGTGTATTCATCCCATACAGTTGATGGATCAACTGATGCGATGGGATACTTTTTAGGAGAGGTAATAAATAGTTCATTGATAATCCAATTTAAGCCGTATAGCTATTTAGATCTCTTGTTTCTATATACTATCTTGCCGCATGCACTTTGTAGGTTATACATTCATATCAGGCTGAGTCAGATGTGGAGCTTAACCTGTCTGTCGGAGACTATGTTGTAATAAGAAAGGTACTTGCCATCATTTCCTTTCCTTGTGAACTTTATCTAAAGTCCTTAAACTCATGGTTTAGATCACTTTGATAAGATAGAAATGGAGGTTATTCTGCTCTAATTCTGATTTTTATACTCTGCTCTATCTTTGGGTGAATTCTTTAAAATTGCTGCTCTTATTTGATCTATGGGTGACCTGCTGACAGCATTTAGCAGCAATAGCTCCTTTTTCTTTTATTTTCAGGAATAAAGGTTAGTTATAAAGTGGCCCTTAACTGTTATACATGATATGTCCTTGACATATTTCCCTAATACTGCTCCTATCTATTCCATGAAGTCAGTCATCTTCTGACATATGACTGGAAGAAAAGAGGAGGGAGAAAGGAGTGACTGAAGCAGAGGTGGTGAGCGTGTGTTTTGTGTGTTTGTGCACTTGCACTTTTGTTTTTGTTTTTGTTTTGTTTTGTTTTGGGGTTGGGGGTGCGGGTTGGAGTGGGGTGGAGAGCTACTTGTGGAATATACATTTAGTCGTTTTTGAGTAGCGTGTCTGCATACAATTGACCATGCTTTATGTATCAGAGTGTGTGGTAATTAAAAACCATGTGCAAAATGAGTGTAGGAGGAATGGGAATATTATGATGGCCTATACACTTAAAGATGGATGAAAGTAGTGCATTCATATGAGTTCATAGGTTCCTCCCATTGAGGATAAATGAGAGAATAGATTGAGATGGTTTGGTCTGCCCGGGGACCTGCAAGAATTTCTGGCTTAAAAAAATAAAAATAAAAGATTAAGATGGTTTTGCCATGTACAATGGAGGCCAATAAATACACTGGTTAAGATAAGTGATAAAATTATAGTTAATGGGACAAAGAGGACTAGAGGTAGACCTAAAAGAACTTGTTGGAAGTAATTAAGAAGAATATGATAATAATCTAACATAACAGAGTAGATGACCCATATAAAACTGAATGGAAGAAATGGATTCATGTAGACCCCAAAAATTTGGGATAAATGCTTTGTTATTTTTGTTGTTGTTATTTCGTTTGGGCAGTGTGTGCCTCTTATTTATGTATTTATTTATTTATTCATTTACTTATTTATTTGTTTATGGGGAAATGGGATTTTAGCTTTGTTGTCAATCTTTTAAGTTCTACATGATTATGGAGGGTTGTAGATAAAGTAAATCAGTCCAAACTTCATATACTTCAAGAATTCTTGATTGATTAAGAGTGATTTGCTTTGTTTTAGAGATTCTAGTTTCTTTAGACTTCTGCTTTAGTTAGGATTGGGTTAGGATTGGAGAATTTTAGTTAGATTGAAATTCTAGTTAAGCTAGGATTAGTAAGCTTAGTGCTGTTCAAAATTGGGTCTGTCAAGCTTAATATCATTGTATTGTTTTTCTTTTGTTAGTGAATTGATTGTATTTTTAAATTCTATGAAGATTTTTGCATGGAAATGCTTAATCCAGGAATAAAGCAACCTCAATATCTTTTTTTTTGTTGTGCCCGTTTCGTGATACTCATATTTAGGCCTTTGTAAGAAAATGTATTTTGTTTTGCAGCTTGTGAAATGATAACCGAGTATCTGCTAGTTTTTTTTTTCCCTACATAACCAAGTATCTTTGACATTCCTTTTGAAAACCTTTCCCCCCTAATTTCTACTTTTTCTTCTATTTTCCACTCTTTGGATTTTCCCTAATGACTGGTTAAAATAAAAATAAAAAAAGAAGCAAAACTGGTGTGTTTGTTGTTGCTGCAATTTTCATTCTTGATGTTGCTGCTAGCTCTAGCCCAATTGATACTTCTTCGTTCTTGACTCTAACTTGATAAGTATCAACCCTGAGAGCCCTTCAATATTTAATTGCGACCAGTAGTCATAATCCTGCAGCTATTGGCAAACATTCGGTAAAACTGTTGGCACTTAATTTGTTGAAGTATACGAGTAACACCATTATTGGCTACTCAAATTTGTTAACCTAGTTTAAAGTATGTTACAAAATATATTATATGCAAATCTAGATAATGATAAGTGCATTGGCAAGTCCTGGAACCAGTAAGTAGCGTCTCAATAAGTTAAGGTTGTCTTCACAGGATAGCTTTCTTCCAAGTTCCTACTGGTCTTTTAGGGTTTATTGTCATGCATCTCTTGCCACGGTTGCCTTGGCTTTAAAATTGCCATAAAATAGAAGGTTGACAGAAGTCAAGTTGATAGCCGAATAGGGTTACAAAAATCATATCCACCTAATCGTGTGATTTTTTTACTTCTTACTCAATGGTCCATAGTCCACTCTTTTTGTTTGTTCTGTATTCTCTGTTTTATTGTAGGTTGTTTGTGTGGGTGTGCGGTGGTGCGATGGTTGGTTGGAGTGTTGAGGGGTGATGAAAGAAAATTAGAAGCTGCTTTGTTTAGCTGTTTATATATTTACACTGGTACGTTTGGAATGTTGCTAATCTGAGAAGCGGTTCATGAACCGTCATCCACAGGTGGCTGGTAATGGTTGGGCAGAAGGAGAATGCAAGGGGAAAGCAGGGTGGTTCCCTTTTGGATACATTGAGAGAAGAGAACGTGTTCTTGCAAGCAAAATAGCGGAAGTGTTTTGAGATTTCCATTTATACCCAAGCTCAAAACTTTATTTTGTGCTTCAGCTTCCCTGGTTTTCTATATAGAGGTTATGTATAATTACCCAACTGTTCCGCGTATGGTTTGCTGTCATCTTTCTTTTCTTTTTTTTCTTTCCTGTCTGTTAGTTTTTTTTTTTAAAGCTTCTCATGAAGTTTCTGCAGCTTGTGCATCAGTTTGTCAACTGTTGATTGAGTAATATATGGTTCTTGTAACCCAGTATAGCTTGTTCAGTTGATTTCTTCGAGAATATTATGAAATTTTATTAGAAAGTGTGGCCATTATTAATTGTTTCCACGTATTGACAAATAATAACCATGGCAGTCCAAAATTCATGATTTTAAGAGCTATAACCCATAAATTTTGGTTATTATTAATTGTTTTAACCTATTGATAAATAATTTCTAAGAGTCCAAAGTTTACGATTTCATGATCTATAATTCATGATTTTTGGTCATTTTTAGTCATTGTGACCCATTGGCGAATAGTTTTGTGAAATTTGATATTCACGATTTTATGAGCTATAATTCATAATTTTGGTCATTTTAATCCTTTTGATTGACAAATAATTTCTTGGAGGCTAAAATTTATGATTTCGTAAGTTATAACATATGATTTTTGGCTATTTTTATTTATTTTGACCAATTGAAAAATAATTTTATGAGTCTAAAATTCACGATTTTATGAATTAATCCACGTTTTTGGTTATTATATTTAGTTTTACCCATTGGCAAATAATTTTAACTAGTTCAATGTTCATGATTTCGTGAGTTAGATTTTACGATTTTTGGTCATTTTAGACCTTTTGACTTATTGGCAAATAATTTTGTGCGATCTAAAATTCACGATTTTATGAGCTATAACCCATGATTTTTGGCTATTTTTATTCTTTTGACCCATTAGAAAATAATTTCACGAGTCAAAATTCAAAATATCATTGGCTATAACCCATAATTTTTGACTATTTTTATTCGTTCGATTTATTTATAAATAATTTCATGAGTCCAAAATTTAAGATTTCATGAGCTATAACCCATAATATTTGATCATTTTATTATTTCGACCCATTAGGAAATAATTTTATGAAGTCCAAAATTCATGATTTCATAAACTATAACCCACAATATTTGGTCCTTTTATTCATTTTGATCAATTGAGAAATAATTTTACAAAGTTTAAAATTTATGATTTCATGAGCTATAACCCACAATATTTGGCCATTTTTATTCATTTTGACCCATTGGGAAATAATTTTACGAAGTCTAAAATTTAAGATTTCATAAAATATAACCCATCATTTTTATTCATTTTGACCCATTGGGAAATAATTTTACAAAGTTCAAAATTTATGATTTCATGAGCTATAACCCATGATATTTGACCATTTTTAGTGCTTTCGACTCCTTGACATAAAACTTCGCGGAGTCCAAAATTTAAAATTTCGTGAGTTATAACATGCGATTTTGGTCATTTTTAGTCGTTTCGACACGTTAGCAAATAATTTCGCAGAGATCAAATTTCACAATTTCATGATCTATAATCCATGATTTTTTCCCATTTTTATTTGTTTTGCCCAACGAAAAACAGTCCGTGGAGTCCAAAATTCACGATTTCATGAGTTATAACCTACGATTTCTAGCCATTTTTAGTCGTCTCGACCTATTGGCAATTAATTTTGTACAGTCCAAAATTCATAATTTCATGAGCTATAACCCATGATTTTTGATTATTTTTAGTCATCTCAACCCATTGTCAAATAATTTCATATAATTGTTTTTCCTTGGATCGAAATAAATAAAAATGGTACATAGTCATGAGTTATAACTCATTAAATCATGAATTTCGGTCTCCGTAAAATTCTTTGCAAATAGGTTGAGACGACTAAATATAATCGAAAATCGCAGGTTGTAGTTCACGAAATCGTGAATTTAAACTCCAAGAAATTATTTGCCAAGGGTTGAGACGAACAAAAATGGCTAAAAATTATGGGTAATAGCTCGTGAAATCGTGAATATTTGACTCCGATATTTTCCCTTGGATTGAAACAACTAAAAGTGTTAAAAACTCACGATTTGACGAGCTATAACTCACGATTTTTTCGCCATATATAGCTATTTAGGCCCAAAGGAAAATAACTTCATAGAGTCCGAAATTCACAATTTCATGAGCTATAACCCATAAATTTTCGCTATTTTTACTTGTTGTAACCCATTAGCAAATAATTTTGCGGAGTCACAAATTTACGATTTCATAAGTTATAACCCATGATTTTTGACCATTTTTACTCATTACAAGTCATTGATAAATAGTTTTGCAGAGTCAAAAATTCACGATTTCATGAGCTATAACCTATGATTTTTGGCCATTTTTATATGTTGTGACCCAAGAGAGAAACATTTCGCGGAGTCCAAAATTAATGATTTTAGAAGCTATAACTCAGGATATTTAGTCATTTTTAGTCCTTTTGACCAATTAGCAAAAATCTTCATGTATTCTAAAATTCATGATTTGGTGAGATATAACTTACGAATTTTTTCCATTTCCGTTCATTTCAATCTAAGGGGAAAAAATTCCGTGAGAGAGAAAATTCATGATTTCATAAGTTATAAACCACGATTTTTAGCCATTATTATTTGTTTGAACCCATTGACAAATAATTTTGCGAAAGCCCAAAATTCATGATTTCATGAGCTATAACCCATGATATTTAGCCATTTTTAATTCCTTTGACCTATTGGCAAAATACTTTGTGGAGCTGAAAATTCAAGAGATTACGTGAGCTATAACCCACGATTTTTAGCCATTTTTTCATTTTGATCCTTTAGTAAATAATTTCACGGAGTCTAAATTTCACGATAACGTGAGCTATAACTCACAATATGTAACCATTTTTAATCCTTTCGACCCATTGGCAAAAACCTTGCGGAGTCTAAAATTTAAGATTTCGTGAGCTATAACCCATGATTTTTATTATTTTAGTCATTTCGACCCTTTAGCAATTAATTTTGAAGAGGCCAAATTTCACGATTTCATGATCTATGACCCTTGATTTTTATCCATTTTCATTCGTTTCAACCTAAGGGACAACAATTTAGCGGAGTCCAAAATTCACGATTTCATAGGATACAACCCATGATTTTTGACCATTTTTAGTCGTTTCGATCCGTTGGTAAAAAATTTTGCGTAGTCCAAAATTCATGATTTCATGAGCTATAACTCATGCTTTTTTGTCATTTCAATTCGTTTCATCTTATTGGCAAATACTTTCGTGGAGTCCAAAATTCATAATTTCATGACCTATAACCCACCAATTTTGGCTATTTTCAGTCGTTCCGACCTATATGAAATTAATTTTGCGAAATCCAAAACTCATGATTTCATGGGCTATAACCCACAATTTTTGGCTAGTTTTATTTGTTTCAACCTAAGGAAAAAAATTCGAGGAGTCTAAAATTTATGATTTCGTAAGCTATAATCCATGATTTTTGGCTATTTTTATTCGTTTCGACCCATTGGCGAGAAAACTTTGTAGAGTCTAAAATTCAGGATTTCCTAAGCTATACAACCCATAATTTTTGATTATTTTTATTCGTTTCATCCCATTGGCAAATACTTTTGCGGAATCTAAAAGTCACGATTTCATGACTTATAATCCATGATTTCTAGCCATTTTAATTCCTTTGACCTATTGGCAAATACTTTGTGGAGTGAAAATTCAAGAGATTACGTGAGCTATAACCCATAATTTTTGGCCAATTTTAATTGTGTCGATCCAAGGAAAAAATCCATAGAGTCTAAAATTCACAATTTATTGAGCTATAACCCATGATTTCTGCCTATTTTTATTTATTTCAACCCATTGGTAAATAATTTTATGAAGTCCAAAATTCACTATTTTATGAGCTATAACCCATGATAATTGACCATTTTTAGTCCTTTCCATCAGCAGAAAACTTCTTAGTGTCCAAAATTAAAGATTTCGTGACCTATAACGTATGAGTTTTAGTCATTTTTAGTCGTTTCAACCAAGTAGCAGATAATTTTGCAGAAGTCAAATTTCATGAGTTCATGATGTATAGCTCACGATTTTTGTCCATTTTCATTAGTTTTGACCCATGGGAAAAATTTTTGTCCATTTTCATTAATTTTTGTCCAAAATTCATGATTTCATGAGATATAACCCACGATACTTAGCCATTTTTAGCTATTTCGACCCATTTGCAAATAAATTCACGGAGTCAAAAATTTAGGATTTCGCGAATAGTGAGCATTGATTTTTGGCTATTTTTATTCATTTTGACCCATTGGTAAATAATTTTGTGAAGTCCATAGTTCATGATTTTATGAGCTATAACCCACAATAGTTGACCATTTTAGACCCTTCGACCCATTGATAAAAAACTTTGGGGAGTTCAAAATTCAAGATTTTGTGAGCTATAACACACGAGTTTTGGTCATTTTCAGTCATTTTAACCCATTAGCAAATAATTTCCCAGTGGCCAAATTTCACGATTTCATGATCTATAAATTGTAATTTTTGTCCAATTTTGTTCGTTTTGACCGAAGGAAAAAAAATTCCGTGGAGTTCAAAATTCATGATTTCATGAGCTATAACCTACAATTTTTTCCCATTTTTAGTTGTTTCGAAACAAGGAAAAAAATTTGCGGAGTCCAAAATTCACGATTTCATGATTTATAACTAATAATTTTTGGCCATTTTTATCCGTTTTGATCCATTGGCAAATAATTTTCCAAAATTTACAATTTCATGATCTATAATGTACGATTTTTGGTTATTTTTAGTCATTTTGACCCATTGGCAAATACTTTCGTGAAATCCGATATTCACGATTTCATGAACTATAACCTATAATTTTTGGCCACTTTTAGTCCTTCTGATTGACAAATAATTTCTTAGAGGCTAAAATTTATGATTTCATAGCTATAACCTATGATTTTTGGCTATTTTTAATTGTTTTGACCAATTAAAAAATAATTTTACGGAGTCTAAAATTCACGATTTTATGAACTAATCCACGATTTTTGGTTCTTTTATTTATTTTTATCCATTGGCAAATAATTTTAACTAGTTCAATGTTCATGATTTCATGAGTTAGATTCTACGATTTTCGGTCATTTTTAGTGCTTTCGACCCATTGACAAATAATTTTGTGCAGTCCAAAATTCACAATTTCATGAGCTATAACTGATGATTTTAGCTATTTTTATTCTTTTTGACCCATTAGAAAATAATTTTATGGAGTCCAAAATTCAAGATATCATTGGCTATAACCCATAATTTTTGACCATTTTTATTCGTTCTGATCTATTTGCAAATAATTTCGCGGAGTCCAAAAGTCACGATTTCATGACCTATAATCCACGATTTTTAGCCATTTTTTTTATTTCGACCAATTAGAAAATAATTTTATGAAGTCCAAAATTCATGGTTTCATGATCTATAACCGACAATATTTAGCCATTTTTATTCATTTTGACCCATTGGGAAATAATTTTACGGAGTCCGAAATTCATGGTTTCATGAGCTATAACCCATAATTTTTGACCATTTTATTCGTTTTAATCCATTGGCAAATAATTTTATGAAGTCCAAAATTCATGATTTCATGACCTATAACCCACGATATTTGGCCATTTTTAGTCCTTTCGACTCGGCAAAAAACTTCGCGGAGTCCAAAATTTAAAATTTCGTGATCTATAACATACGATTTTAGTCATTTTTAGTCATTTTGACATGTTAGCAAATAGTTTCATAGAGGTCAAATTTCACAATTTCATGATCTATAATCCACGATTTTTCCATTTTTATTTGTTTTGACCAACAAAAAATAGTCCGTGGAGTCCAAAATTTACGATTTCATGAGCTATAACCTACGATTTCTTGCCATTTTTAGTGCTTTCGACCAATTGGTAAAAATATCACAGAGTCCAAAATTCATGATATCATGAGGTATAACCTAGGTTTTTGGCTATTTTAATTAGTTTCATCCATTTGGTAAATACCTTCTCGTTATCCAAAATTCACAATTTCATGGCTTATAATCGATGATTTTTGGCCATTTTAGTCATTTTAGTCATTTTGACCCATTGACAAATAATTTTGTGCGGTCAAAATTCACAATTTCATGAGCTATAACCCACGATTTTTACCACTTTTAGTTATTTCAATCGGAGAAAAATAATTTCGTGGAGTCTAAAATTTATGATTTCATGAGCTATAAAATCCATGGTTCTTGGCCATTTTTATTCGTTTTAATCCATTGGCAAATAATTTTGCGAACTTCAAAATTCATGATTTCAAGAGCTATAATACGATTTTTGGCCATTTTTCGTTGTATCTACCAAATGACAAATAGTTTTCTGGGAGTTGAAAGCGTGATTTCATGAGATATAACTCATGAGTTTTGGCTATATTTATGTATTTCAACCCTAGGGAAAATAATTTCAGAGTCCAAAATTTACAATTTATGAGTTATAACTCATGATTTCTAGCCATTTTAGTCACTGCGACCCATTGATAAATAATTTCGGCGTAGTCAAAAGCTCAAGAGTTCATGAGCTATAACCCACGATTTTTACCACTTTTAGTTATTTCAATCGAGAGAAAAATAATTTCGTGGAGTCTAAAATTTATGATTTCATGAGCTATAAAATCCATGGTTCTTGGCCATTTTTATTCGTTTTAATCCATTGGCAAATAATTTTGCGAACTTCAAAATTCATGATTTCAAGAGCTATAATACGATTTTTGGCCATTTTTCGTTGTATCTACCAAATGACAAATAGTTTTGCGAGTAAAAATTCAAGATTTCATGAGCTATAACCTATGATTTTTGCCTATTTTTATTTGTTTTAACCCATTGATAAATAATTTCACAGAGTCCAAAATTTACAATTTATGAGTTATAACTCATGATTTCTAGCCATTTTAGTCACTGCGACCCATTGATAAATAATTTCGGCGTAGTCAAAAGCTCAAGAGTTCATGAGCTATAACCCACGATTTTTTACCACTTTTAGTTATTTCAATCCAGAGAAAAATAATTTCGTGGAGTCTAAAATTTATGATTTCATGAGCTATAAAATCCATGGTTCTTGGCCATTTTTATTCGTTTTAATCCATTGGCAAATAATTTTGCGAACTTCAAAATTCATGATTTCAAGAGCTATAATACACGATTTTTGGCCATTTTTCGTTGTATCTACCAAATGACAAATAGTTTTGCGAGTAAAAATTCAAGATTTCATGAGCTATAACCTATGATTTTTGCCTATTTTTATTTGTTTTAACCCATTGATAAATAATTTCACAGAGTCCAAAATTTACAATTTATGAGTTATAACTCATGATTTCTAGCCATTTTAGTCGCCTCGACCTATTGACAAATAATTTTGCACAGTCCAAAATTCATGATTTGATGAGCTATAACCCATAATTTTTGACCATTTTAGTCATTTTGACCCATTGGCAAAATACTTCGTGGAGTTCAAAATTCAAGATTTCGTGAGCTATAACCCACGATATTTGGCCATTTTAGTCATTTTGACCCATTAGAAAATAATTTCAGAGTCCAAATTTCACGATAACATGAGCTATAACCCACGATTTTTAGCCATTTTTATTTGTTTTGACCAACAAAAATAGTCCGTGGAGTCCAAAATTTACGATTTCATGAGCTATAACCTACGATTTCTTGCCATTTTTAGTGCTTTCGACCAATTGGTAAAAATATCACAGAGTCCAAAATTCATGATATCATGAGGTATAACCTAGGTTTTTTTGGCTATTTTAATTAGTTTCATCCATTTGGTAAATACCTTCTCGTTATCCAAAATTCACAATTTCATGGCTTATAATCGATGATTTTTGGCCATTTTTAGTCACTGCGACCCATTGATAAATAATTTCGCGTAGTCAAAAGCTCAAGAGTTCATGAGCTATAACCCACGATTTTTTACCACTTTTAGTTATTTCAATCCAGAGAAAAATAATTTCGTGGAGTCTAAAATTTATGATTTCATGAGCTATAAAATCCATGGTTCTTGGCCATTTTTATTCGTTTTAATCCATTGGCAAATAATTTTGCGAACTTCAAAATTCATGATTTCAAGAGCTATAATACACGATTTTTGGCCATTTTTCGTTGTATCTACCAAATGACAAATAGTTTTGCGAGTAAAAATTCAAGATTTCATGAGCTATAACCTATGATTTTTGCCTATTTTTATTTGTTTTAACCCATTGATAAATAATTTCGTGGAGTCTAAAATTTATGATTTCATGAGTTATAACTCATGATTTCTAGCCATTTTTAGTCGCCTCGACCTATTGACAAATAATTTTGCACAGTCCAAAATTCATGATTTGATGAGCTATAACCCATAATTTTTGACCATTTTTAGTCATCTCAACCCATTGTCAAATAATTTCATAAAAGTTTTTTTTCCCTTGGATCGAAATAAATAAAAATGGCAAATAGTCATGAGTTATGACTCATGAAATCGTGAATTTTGGTCTCCGTAAAAGTATTTACCAATAGGTTGAGACGACTAAAAATGATAAAAAACCGTAGGTTGTAGCTCACGAAATCGTAAATTTTAAACTCTAAGAATTATTTGCCAAGGGTTGAGAGGAACAAAAATGGCTAAAGATTATGAGTAATAGCTTGTGAAATCGTGAATATTAACTTTGATATTTTCCCTTGGATCGAAACAACTAAAAGTGTTGAAAACTCACAATTTGACGAGCTATAACCCACGATTTTTTCACCATATATAGCTATTTAGGTCCAAAGAAAAATAACTTCTTAGAGCCCGAATTTCACAATTTCATGTGCTACGACCCATAGTTTTTCGCTATTTTTACTTGTTGCAGCTCATTAGAAAATAATTTTTGGAGTTACAAATTCACGATTTTATAAGCTATAACTCACGATTTTTTACCATTTTTACTCATTACAAGTCATTGACAAATAGTTTTGCAGAGTAAAAAATTCAAGATTTCATGAGCTATAACCTATAAATTTTGGCCATTTTTATATGTTATGACCCAAGAGAGAAAATTTTCATGGAGTCCAAAATTAATGATTTCAGAAGCTATAACCCAGAATATTTAGTCATTTTTAGTCATTTTGACCAATTGGAAAAAATCTTCAGGTATTCTAAAATTCATGATTTGGTGAGCTATAACCCACAATTGTTTTCCATTTATGTTCATTTCGATCTAAGGGAAAAAAATTCTGTGAAAGAGAAAATTCACGATTTCATAAGTTATAACCCACGATTTTTAGCCATTTTTATTTGTTTTAACCCATTGATAAATAATTTTGCGGAAGCCCAAAATTCACGATTTCATGAGCTATAGCCCATGATATTTAGCCATTTTTAAGTCTTTTGACCCATTGGCAAAATACTTCGTGGAGTTCAAAATTCAAGATTTCGTGAGCTATAACCCACGATTTTTAGCCAATTTTTCATTTTGATCCTTTTGTAAATAATTTCACAGAGTCCAAATTTCACGATAACATGAGCTATAACTCACAATATGTGATCATTTTAATCCTTCGACCCTTTGGCAAAAACTTTGGAGTCCAAAATTCAAGATTTCATGAGCACCCATGATTTTTATCATTTTTAGTCATTTCGACTCATTAGCAAATAATTTTGAAGAGGTCAAATTAATGATTTCATGAGCTATAACCCACAATTTTGTTTGCCATTTTTAGTTGTTTCGAAACAAGGAAAAAAAATTCGTTTCGACCCATTTATAACCAATAATTTTTGGCCATTTGTATTCGTTTCGATCCATTGGCAAATAATTTTAAGAGTCCAAAATTTATAATTTCATGATCTATAATCCATAATTTTGGGTCATTTTTAGTCATTTTGACCCATTGGTAAATAGTTTCTTGAAATCCGATATTCATGATTTCATAAGCTATAACATATAATTTTTGGCCTTTTTAGTCCTTGTGATTGACAAATAATTTCTTAGAGGCTAAAATTTATGATTTCATAAGCTATAACCTATGATTTTTGCCTATTTTTATTTGTTTTGACCAATTAAAAATAATTTTCTTGAGTCTAAAATTCATGATTTTATGAACTAATCCACGATTTTTGGTTATTTTATTTATTTTTAGCCATTGGCAAATAATTTTAAATAGTTCAATGTTCATGATTTCATGAGTTAGATTCTAAGAGTTTTGGTCTTTTAGTGCTTTCGACCCATTGGCAAATAATTTTGTGCAATAAAAATTCACGATTTCATGAGCTATAATTGATGATTTTTGGCTATTTTATTCTTTTTGACCTATTAGAAAATAATTTCACGAGTCCAAAATTCAAGATATCATCGGCTATAACCCATAATTTTTGGCCATTTGTATTCGTTTCGATCCATTGGCAAATAATTTCACGAGTCCAAAATTCATGATTTCATGACCTATAATCCACGATTTTTAGCCATTTTATTATTTGACCAATTAGCAAATAATTTTATGAAGTCCAAAATTCATGATTTCATGAGTTATAACCCATAATATTTGGCCATTTTCATTCATTTTGACCCATTGGCAAATAATTTTGCGAACTTCAAAATTCATGATTTCATGAGCTATAACCCACAATATTTGGTCATTTTATTCATTTTTACCCATTGGGAAATAATTTTATGAAGTCCAAAATTCATAATTTCATGACCTATAACCCACGATATTTGACCATTTTAGTCATTTCGACTCATTAGCAAATAATTTCATGGAGTCCAAAATTTAAAATTTCGTGAGCTATAACATACGATTTTAGTCATTTATAGGCGTTTCGACCGTTAGCAAATAATTTTGCACAGTTCAAAATTCAAAATTTCATGAGCTATAATCCATGATTTTTCCATTTTTATTTATTTTGCCCAACGAAAAATAGTTCGTGGAGTCCAAAATTCATGATTTTATGAACTAATCCACGATTTTTGGTTATTTTATTTATTTTTAGCCATTGGCAAATAATTTTAAATAGTTCAATGTTCATGATTTCATGAGTTAGATTCTAAGAGTTTTGGTCTTTTAGTGCTTTCGACCCATTGGCAAATAATTTTGTGCAATAAAAATTCCGCGATTTCATGAGCTATAATTGATGATTTTTGGCTATTTTTATTCTTTTTGACCTATTAGAAAATAATTTCACGCAGTCCAAAATTCAAGATATCATCGGCTATAACCCATAAATTTTGACCATTTTTATTCGTTCCGATCTACTTGCAAATAATGTCGCGGAGTCCAAAAGTCATGATTTCATGACCTATAATCCACGATTTTTAGCCATTTTTATTATTTCGACCAATTAGCAAATAATTTTATGAAGTCCAAAATTCATGATTTCATGAGTTATAACCCATAATATTTGGCCATTTTCATTCATTTTGACCCACTGGGAAATAATTTTACGAAATCTGAAATTCATGGTTTCATGAGCTATAACCCACAATATTTGGTCATTTTTATTCATTTTTTACCCATTGGGAAATAATTTTATGAAGTCCAAAATTCATAATTTCATGACCTATAACCCACGATATTTGACCATTTTTAGTCCTTTCGACTGGGCAAAAACTTCGCGGAGTCCAAAATTTAAAATTTCGTGAGCTATAACATACGATTTTAGTCATTTATAGGCGTTTCGACACGTTAGCAAATAATTTCGTAGAGGTCAAATTTCACAATTTCATGATCTATAATCCATGATTTTTCCATTTTTATTTATTTTGCCCAACGAAAAATAGTTCGTGGAGTCCAAAATTCACGATTTCATGAGCTATAACCAATGATTTCTTGCCATTTTTAGTGTTTTCAACCAATAGGCAAAAAATGTTATAGAGTCTAAAATTTATGATTTCATGAGGTATAACCAAGGATTTTTGACCATTTTAATTAGTTTCATGCATTTGGTATATACCTTCTCGTTGTCCAAAATTCACAATTTTATGGCATGTCGATGATTTTTGGTCATTTTTAGTCATCTCAACCCATTGTCAAATAATTTCATAGAATTTATTTCCCTTGGATCGAAATAAATAAAAGCGGATATAACTCATGAAATCATGAATTATAACTCATGAAATCATGAATTTTGGTCTCCATAAAATTATTTGCCAATAGGTTGAGAAGACTAAAATGATCTAAAATCATAGGTTATAGTAGCTCACGAAATCGTGAATTTTAAACTCCAAGAAATTATTTGCCAAGTTGAGAGAACAAAATGGCTAAAAGTATGGGTAATAGCTTGTGAAATCGTGAATATTGACTCGATATTTTCCCTGGATCGAAACAACTAAAAGTGTTAAAACACACAATTTGACGAGCAATAACCCATGATTCTTTCACCATATATAGCTATTTAGGTCCAAAGAAAAATAACTTCATAGAGCACGAAATTCACAATTTCATGAGCTATAACCCATAATTTTTAGCCATTTTATTTGTTTAAACCCATTGACAAATAATTTTGCACAGTTCAAAATTCAAAATTTCATGAGCTATAACCCATGATTTTTGACCATTTTACTCATTACAAGTCATTGACAAATAGTTTTGCAGAGTTAAAAATTCACGATTTCATGAGCTATAATCTACGATTTTTGGCCCATTTTATATGTTGTGACCCAAGAGAGAAAAATTTCGCGGAATCCAAAATTAATGATTTCAGAAGCTATAACCTAGGATATTTTGTCATTTTTAGTCCTTTAGACCAATTGGCAAAAATCTTCATGTATTCAAAATTCATGATTTGGTGAGCTATAACCCACGATTTTTTCCATTTCGTTCATTTCGATCTAAGGGAAAAAATTACGTAGAGTCTAAAATTCACGATTTCATGAGCTATAACCCATGATTTTTAGCCATTTTATTTGTTTAAACCCATTGACAAATAATTTTGCGAAGCCCAAAATTCACGATTTCATGAGCTATAACCCTTTATATTTAGCCATTTTTAATTCTTTTGACCCATTGGCAAAATACTTCACGGAGTTCAAATTCAAGATTTCGTGAGCTTTAACCAATAATTTTTTGCCATTTTTTCATTTTGATCCTTTTGTAAATAATTTCACGGAGTCCAAATTTCATGATAACATGAGCTATAACTCACAATATGTGACCATTTTTAATCCTTTCGACCTATTGGCAAAAAACTTTGTAGAGTCCAAAATTCAAGATTTCGTGAGCTTTAACCAATAATTTTTGCCATTTTAGTCATTTCAACCCATTAGCAAATAATTTTGAAGAGGCTAAATTTCACGATTTCATGATCTTATCCATTTTTATTCGTTTCGACCCAAGGGACAACAATTTAGCGGAGTTCGAAATTCATGATTTCATGGGATACAACCCATAATTTTTAGCCATTTTTAGTCGTTTTGATATGTTGGTAAAAACTTTGCGTAGACCAAAATTCATGATTTCATGAGCTATAACTCATGATTTTTGGTCATTTAATTCGTTTCATCCCATTAGCAAATACTTTCGTAGAGTCCAAATTTCACAATTTCATGACCTATAACCCACCATTTTTGGCTATTTTCAGTCATTCCGACCTATAGGAAAATAATTTTGCGTAATCCAAAATTTATGATTTCATAGGCTATAACCCATAATTTTTGGTCAGTTTTATTAGTTTTGACCTAAGGAAAAAAACTCGAGAAGTCTAAAATTTATGATATCATGAGCTATAATCCATGATTTTTGGCTATTTTTATATGTTTCGACCTATTGGCCAAAAAACTTTGTAGGGTCTAAAATTCAGGATTCCCTAAGCTATACAACCCACAATTTTTAATTTTTTTAATTTTTTTTCACCCCATTGGCAAATACTTTTGTGGAATCTAAAAGTCACGATTTCATGACCTATAATCCATGATTTTTAGCCATTTTAATTGTTCGAGCTATTGGAAAATAATTTTCTTTGAGTCAAATAATTACTATTCATGGCGATAACCCATAAATTTTGGCCAATTTTAATTGTGTCGATCCAAGGAAAAATCCGTAGAGTCCAAATTTCACAATTTCATGAGCTATAACCCATGATTTCTGCCTATTTTTATTTATTTCGACCCATTGGTAAATAATTTTATGAAGTCCAAAATTCACTATTTTATGAGCTATAACCCACGATAATTGACCATTTTAGTCTTTTCCATTTGTAGAAAACTTCCACGGTGTCAAAATTTTAAGATTTCATGAGCTATAACCTATGAGTTTTAGTCATTTTTAGTCGTTTTAACCATGTAGTAGATAATTTTGCGAAGTCAAATTTCATGATTTCATGATTTATAATCCATGATTTTTGGTCATTTTTATTCATTTTGACCGATGGGAAAAATTTCCCTAGAGTCTAAAATTCATGATTTCATGAGATATAAGCCACGATACTTGGCCATTTTAGTCATTGGCCATTTTAGTCATTTCAACCCATTAGCAAATAATTTTAAGAGTCCAAAATTCATGATTTCATGAGATATAAGCCGATACTTGGCCATTTTAGTCATTGGCCATTTTTATTCATTTTGACCCATTGGTAAATAATTTTGTGAAGTCGAAAGTTCATGATTTTATGAGCT
The DNA here is from genome assembly GCA_012295165.1 of Asparagus setaceus. Taxonomy (NCBI): domain Eukaryota; kingdom Viridiplantae; phylum Streptophyta; class Magnoliopsida; order Asparagales; family Asparagaceae; genus Asparagus; species Asparagus setaceus. The sequence continues at coordinate 82,297,080 of CM022704.1, read as the reverse complement.
ATAACCCAAGGTAGTTGACCATTTTAGTACTTTCGGCCCATTGACAAAAAACATTGGGGAGTTCAAAATTCAAGATTTTGTGAGCTATAATCCATGAGTTTTGGTCATTTTCTATCATTTAAACCCATTAGCAAATAATTTCCCAGTGGCCAAATTTCACCATTTCATGATCTATAATCTGTAATTTTTGTTCGTTTTGACCGAAGGGAAAAAAATTTCGTGGAGTTCAAAATTCATGATTTCAAGAGCTATAAGCCATGAGTTTTGGCTATTTTAATTCATTTCATCCCATTTGTAAATACCTTCGTGTTTTCATGACCTAAAACACACGATTTTTGGCCATTTTAGTCATTTTGACCCATTGGCAAATAATTTCAGGTAGTTAAAAATTCAAGATTTCATGAGCTATAACCCATAATTATTTTTGCCATTTTTAGTGGTTTCGAAGCAAGGAAAAAAATTCGCGGAGTCCGAAATTCATGATTTCATGATTTATAACCAATAATTTTTGACCATTTTTATTCGTTTCAACCCATTGGCAAATAATTTTTAAGAGTCCAAAATTTACGATTTCATGATTTATAATCCATGATTTTTGGTCATTTTGACCCATTGGAAAATAGTGTCGTGAAATCCGATATTCACGATTTCATGAGCTATAACCTATAATTTTTGGCCTTTTTAGTCCTTCGATTGACAAATAATTTCTTAGAGGCTAAAATTTATGATTTCATAAGCTATAACCTATGATTTTTGGCTATTTTTATTTTTTGACCAATTGAAAAATAATTTTATGGCGTCCAAAATTCACAATTTTATGATCTATAATCCATGATTTTTGTTATTTTATTTATTTTGACCCATTGGCAAATTATTTTAACTAGTTCAATGTTCATGATTTCATTAGTTAGATTCTACGATTTTGGTCATTTTAGTCCTATCGACCCATTGGCAAATAATTTTGTGCAGTCCAAAATTTATGATTTCATGAGATATAACTGATGATTTTTGGCTATTTTTATTCTTTTTGACCCATTAGAAAATAATTTCATGGAGTCCAAAATTCAAGATATCATTGGCTATAGCCCATATTTTGGGACCATTTTTATTCGTTCCAATCCATTTGTAAACAATTTTGTGGAGACCAAAAGTCACGATTTCATGACCTATAATCCACGATTTTTAGCCAATTTTATTATTTTGACCCATTAGGAAATAATTTTATGAAGTCCAAAATTCATGATTTCATAAGCTATAACCTATAATTTTTGGCCATTTTTATTCATTTTGACCCATTGAGAAATAATTTTATGAAGTCCAAAATTCATGATTTCATGAGCTATAACCCACAATATTTGGCCATTTTAGTCATTTTGACCCATTGGAAAATAATTTTATGAAGTCCAAAATTCAAGATTTCATGAGCTATAACCCATGATTTTTGGTCATTTTGACCCATTGGAAAATAATTTTATGAAGTCCAAAATTCATGATTTCATGAGCTATAACCCATGATTTTTGGCCATTTTAGTCCTTTCAACTCCTTGGCAAAAACTTGCGAGTCCAAAATTCACGATTTCATGAGCTATAACCTACAATTTCTTGCCATTTTTAGTGCTTTCGATCAATTGGCAACAAAATGTCACAGAGTCCAAATTTCATGATTTCGTGAGGTATAACCTAGGTTTTTGGCCATTTTAATTAGTTTTATCCATTTGGTAAATACCTTCTCGTTGTCCAAAATTCACAATTTTATGGCCTATAATCGATGATTTTTGGCCATTTTAGTCATCTCATCCCATTATCAAATAATTTCATGGAGTCCAAAATTTAAGATTTCATGAGCTATAATCCATGATTTTTGGTCATTTTTAGTCATTTTGACCCATTGGAAAATAGTGTCGTGAAATCCGATATTCCGCGATTTCATGAGCTATAATCCATGATTTTTGGTCATTTTAGTCGTTTTGACCGTTAGCAAATAATTTCTTAGAGGCTAAAATTTATGATTTCATAAGCTATAACCTATGATTTTTGGCTATTTTTATTTATTTTGACCAATTGAAAAATAATTTTATGGAGTCTAAAATTCACCATTTTATGAACTAATCCATGATTTTTGTTATTTTATTTATTTTTACCCATTGGCAAATAATTTTAACTAGTTCAATGTTCATGATTTCATTAGTTAGATTCTACGATTTTGGTCATTTTAGTCGTTTTGACCGTTAGCAAATAATTTTGTGCAGTCCAAAATTCACGATTTCATGAGCTATAACCTATGATTTTTGGCTATTTTTATTCTTTTTGACCCATTAGAAAATAATTTCATGGAGTCCAAAATTCAAGATATCATTGGCTATAGCCCATATTTTGGGACCATTTTTATTCGTTCCAATCCATTTGTAAACAATTTTGTGGAGACCAAAAGTCACGATTTCATGAGCTATAACCCATAATATTTGGCCATTTTTATTCATTTTGACCCATTAGGAAATAATTTTATGAAGTCCAAAATTCATGATTTCATAAGCTATAACCTATAATTTTTGGCCATTTTTATTCATTTTGACCCATTGAGAAATAATTTTATGAAGTCCAAAATTCATGATTTCATGAGCTATAACCCACAATATTTGGCCATTTTTATTCATTTTGACCCATTGGAAAATAATTTTATGAAGTCCAAAATTCAAGATTTCATGAGCTATAACCCATGATTTTTGGTCATTTTGACCCATTGGAAAATAATTTTGTGCAGTCCAAAATTTAAAATTTATGATTTCATGAGCTATAACCCATGATTTTTGGCCATTTTAGTCCTTTCAACTCCTTGGCAAAAACTTGCGAGTCCAAAATTTAAAATTTCGTGAGCTATAACATACGATTTTGGTCATTTTAGTCGTTTTGACCGTTAGCAAATAATTTCACAGAGTCCAAAATTCACAATTTTATGATCTATAATCCATGATTTTTCAATTTTTATTTATTTTGCCTAACGAAAAATTATCCTTGAGTCCAAAATTCACGATTTCATGAGCTATAACCTACAATTTCTTGCCATTTTTAGTGCTTTCGATCAATTGGCAACAAAATGTCACGAGTCCAAATTTCATGATTTCGTGAGGTATAACCTAGGTTTTTGGCCATTTTAATTAGTTTTATCCATTTGGTAAATACCTTCTCGTTGTCCAAAATTCACAATTTTATGGCCTATAATCGATGATTTTTGGCCATTTTAGTCATCTCATCCCATTATCAAATAATTTCATGGAGTCCAAATTTCACGATAACATGAGCTATAACTCACAATATGTGACCATTTTAATCCTTTCAACCCATTGGCAAAAACTTAGCGGAGTCCAAAATTCAAGATTTCGTGAGCTATAACCCATGATTTTTATTATTTTTAGTCATTTCGACCCGTTAGCAAATAATTTTGAAGAGGCCAAATTTCACGATTTCATGAGCTATAACCCATGATTTTTGACCATTTTAATCCTTTCAACCCATTGGCAAAAACTTAGCGGAGTCCAAAATTCAAGATTTCGTGAGCTATAACCCATGATTTTTGTCCATTTTAGTCATTTCGACCCGTTAGCAAATAATTTTATGAAGTCCAAAATTCAAGATTTCATGAGCTATAACCCATAATTTTTGGCCATTTTTTATTCATTTTGACCCATTGGGAAATAATTTTATGAAGTCCAAAATTCATGATTTCATGAGCTATAACCCATAATTTTTGGCCATTTTTTATTCATTTTGACCCATTGGGAAATAATTTTATGAAGTCCAAAATTCATGATTTCATGAGCTATAACCCACAATATTTGGCCATTTTTATTCATTTTGACCCATTGGGAAATAATTTTATGAAGTCCAAAATTCAAGATTTCATGAGCTATAACCCATGATTTTTATTATTTTTAGTCATTTTGACCCATTGGGAAATAATTTTATGAAGTCCAAAATTCATGATTTCATGAGCTATAACCCATGATTTTTGACCATTTTAATCCTTTCAACCCATTGGCAAAAACTTAGCGGAGTCCAAAATTCACAATTTCATGAGCTATAACCCATGATTTTTGTCCATTTTAGTCATTTCGACCCGTTAGCAAATAATTTTGCACAGTCCAAAATTCACAATTTCATGATCTATAATCCATGATTTTTCAATTTTTATTTATTTTGCCTAACGAAAAATTATCCTTGGAGTCCAAAATTCGATTTCATGAGCTATAACCTACAATTTCTTGCCATTTTTAGTGCTTTCGATCAATTGGCAACAAAATGTCCAGAGTCCAAATTTCATGATTTAGTGAGGTATAACCTAGGTTTTTGGCCATTTTAATTAGTTTTATCCATTTGGTAAATACCTTCTCGTTGTCCAAAATTCACAATTTTATGGCCTATAATCGATGATTTTTGGCCATTTTATGCGATCCATTGATAAATAATTTAGCGTAGTCAAAAGCTCAAGAGTTCATGAACTATATAACCCGATTTTTTTCCACTTTTAGTTGTTTCAATCGAGGAAAATAATTTTGTGGAGTCTAAAATTCATAATTTCATGAGCTATAATCCATGGTTCCTTGCCATTTTCATTCGTTTTATCCCATTGGCAAATAAATTTGCGAACTTCAAAATTCATGATTTCAAGAGCTACAACACACGATTTTTGGCCATTTTTGTTGTTTCTACCAAGCGACAAATAGTTTTCTTGTGATCGAAAATGCGTGATTTCATGAGATATAACCCATGATTTTTGGCTATTTTTATGTATTTCGTTCCTAGGGAAAATAATTTCGCGGAGTCCAAATTTACAATTTATGAGCTATAACTCATGATTTTTAGTTATTTTTAGTCGCCTCGACCTATTGGCAAATAATTTTGCACAGTCCAAAATTCATAATTTCATGAGCTATAACCCATGATTTTTATTATTTTTAGTCATCTCATCCCATTATCAAATAATTTCATTGAATTTTTTCCCCTTGGATCGAAATAAATAAAAATGGTAAATAGTCATGAGTTATAACTCATGAAATCATAAATTTTGATCTCCATAAAATTATTTGCCAATAGGTTCGACAACTAAAATAATCGAAAATTGTAGGTTGTAGCTCATGAAATCTGAGTTTTAAACTCAATAAATTATTTTCCAAGGGTTGAGAGGAACAAAATGGCTAAAATTATGGGCAATAGCTCGTGAAATCGTGAATATTTGACTCGATATTTTCCTTGGATCAAAACAACTAAAAGTCTTAAAAACTCAAGATTTGATGAGCTATAAACCATGATTTTTTAGCCATATATAGCTACTTTGGCCCAAAAGAAAATAACTTCATAGAGACTGAAATTCACAATTTCATGAGCTATAACCCATAATTTTTGTTAGTTTTACTTGTTGCAACCCATTAGCAAATAATTTTATGAAGTCCAAAATTCACGATTTCATAAGTTATAACCCACTATTTTTAGCCATTTTTATTTACTTTAACCCATTGCGAATAATTTTGTGGAAGCCCAAAATTCGATTTCATGAGCTATATCCCATGATATTTAGCCATTTCTAATTCTTTTGACCTTTTGGAGTTCAAAATTCAAGATTTTGTGAGTTATAACCCATGATTTTTGACCATTTTACTCATTACAAGTCATTGACAAATAGTTTTCTTGAGCCAAAATTTATTATTTCATGAGCTATAACCTATGATTTTTGGCCATTTTTAGTCGTTTCGACCCGTTAGCAAATAATTTTGCGATGTCAAATAATTAATATTCATGAGAGATAACTCATAATTTTTGGCCAATTTTAATTGTGTCGATCTAAGGAAAAATCCGTAGAGTCCAAAATTCATGATTTTATGGGCTATAATCCACAATTTTTGCCGACTTTATTTGTTTCGACCTAAGGAAAAAATTTGAGGAGTCTAAAATTTATGATTTCAAGAGCTAGAATCCATGATTTTTGACCATTTTAGTCCTTTTAACCAATTGGCAAAAATCTTCATGTATTCTAAAATTCATGATTTGGTGAGCTATAACCCACGATTTTTAGCCATATATAGCTACTTTGGCCCAAAAGAAAATAACTTCATAGAGACTGAAATTCACAATTTCATGAGCTATAACCCATAATTTTTGTTAGTTTTACTTGTTGCAACCCATTAGCAAATAATTTTATGAAGTCCAAAATTCATGATTTCATAAGTTATAACCCACTATTTTTAGCCATTTTTATTTACTTTAACCCATTGCGAATAATTTTGTGGAAGCCCAAAATTCACGATTTCATGAGCTATATCCCATGATATTTAGCCATTTCTAATTCTTTTGACCTTTGCGGAGTTCAAAATTCAAGATTTTGTGAGTTATAACCCATGATTTTTGACCATTTTACTCATTACAAGTCATTGACAAATAGTTTTCTTGAGCCAAAATTCATTATTTCATGAGCTATAACCTATGATTTTTGGCCATTTTTATATGTTGTGACTCAAGAGAAAAATTTTGCGGAGTCCAAAATTAATGATTTCAAAAGCTATAACCTAGGATATTTAGTCATTTTAGTCCTTTTAACCAATTGGCAAAAATCTTCATGTATTCTAAAATTCATGATTTGGTGAGCTATAACCCACGATTTTTCCATTTCGTTCATTTCGATCTAAGGGAAAAAAATTCGTGAAAGAAAATTCATGATTTCATAAGTTATAACCCACTATTTTTAGCCATTTTTATTTACTTTAACCCATTGCGAATAATTTTGTGGAAGCCCAAAATTCACGATTTCATGAGCTATAACCCATGATATTTAGCCATTTTTATTTACTTTAACCCATTGGCAAAAACTTTCATAGAGTCCAAAATTCAAGATTTTATGAGCTATAACCCACGATTTATGCCTATTTTTATTTATTTTGACCATTGGTAAATAATTTTATGAAGTCCAAAATTCACGATTTCATGAGCTATAACCCACAATAATTGACCATTTTTAGTCATTTTGACCCATTGGCAAATAATTTTAAGAGTCCAAAATTTACGATTTCATCATCTATAATCCATAATTTCTACCTATTTTTATGTATTTTAACCCATTGGTAAATAATTTTATGAAGTCTAAAATTCACTATTTTATGAGCTATAACCCGATAATTGACCATTTTAAGTCCTTTCCATTAGCGAAAACCAAGTAGTTGTCCGAAATTTAAGATTTTGTGAGCTATAGCTTATGAGTTTTAGTCATTTTAGTTGTTTCAATCAAGTAGAGATAATTTTATAGAAGTTAAATTTCATGATTTCATGATGTATAGCTCACGATTTTTATCCATTTTCATTCATTTTGACCCATGGGAAAAATTTCATGGAGTCTAAAATTTATGATTTCATGAGCTATAACCCATGATTTTTAGCTATTTTTATTCATTTTGACCCATTGGCAAATAATTTTATGAAGTCCAAAATTCATGATTTCATGAGATATAATCCACGATTTTTATCCATTTTCATTCATTTCGACCAAAGGGACAACAATTTAGCGGAGTCCAAAATTCATGATTTCATGAGATATAATCCACGATTTTTATCCATTTTCATTCATTTTGACCCATTGGCAAATAATTTTGTGAAGTCCAAAATTCATGATTTCATGAGCTATAACCCATGATTTTTAGCTATTTTTATTCATTTTGACCCATTGGCAAATACTTTCATAGAGTCCAAAATTCAAGATTTTATGAGCTATAACCCACGATTTATGCCTATTTTTATTTATTTTGACCATTGGTAAATAATTTTATGAAGTCCAAAATTCACGATTTCATGAGCTATAACCCACAATAATTGACCATTCTAGTCCTTTCGGCCCATTGACAAAAACTTTGGGGAGTTCAAAATTCATGATTTCATGAGCTATAACCCATGATTTTTGTCCATTTTATTCGTTTCGACCCATTGGCAAATACTTTCATAGAGTCCAAAATTCACAATTTATTGAGCTATAACCCATGATTTTTAGCTATTTTTATTCATTTTGACCCATTGGCAAATAATTTTGTGGAATCCAAAATTCATGATTTCATGAGATATAATCCACGATTTTTATCCATTTTCATTCATTTTGACCCATTGGCAAATAATTTTATGAAGTCCAAAATTCATGATTTCATGAGCTATAACTCATGATTTTTATCATTTTAATTCGTTTCATCACATTGGCAAATACTTTCATAGAGTCCAAAATTCATGATTTCATGAGCTATAACCCATGATTTTTGGCTATTTTAGTTGTTCGATCTATAGAAAAATAATTTTGTGAAGTCCAAAATTCATGATTTCATGAGCTATAACCCACGATTTATGCCTATTTTTATTTATTTCGACCCATTTGCAAATAAATTCATGGAGTCTAAAATTTATGATTTCAAGAGCTAGAATCCATGATTTTTAGCTATTTTTATTCATTCGACCCATTAAGCCAAAAACTTTGTAGAGTCCAAAATTCAAGATTTCCTAAGCTGTAAAACCTATAATTTTTGTTCGTTTCACCCCATTGGCAAATACTTTTGTGAAGTCCAAAATTCACGATTTCATGATTTATAACCAATGATTTTTGGCCATTTTTATTCGTTTTGACCCATTGGCAAATAATTTTGAAGAGACAAATAATTAATATTCATGAGAGATAACTCATAATTTTTGGCCAATTTTAATTGTGTCGATCTAAGGAAAAATCCGTAGAGTCCAAAATTCACAATTTATTGAGCTATAACCCATGATTTTTGGCTATTTTTATTTATTTCGACCCATTGATAAATAATTTTATGAAGTCCAAAATTCACTATTTTATGAGCTATAACCCATGATAATTGACCATTTTAGTCTTTTCCATTAGCAAAAACTTGAAGTGTCCAAAATTTAAGATTTTGTGAGCTAACCTATGAGTTTTAGTCATTTTTGTCGTTTCAACAAAGTAGCGAGATAATTTTCGAAGTCAAATTTTATGATTTCGTGATGTATAGCTCATGATTTTTGCCCATTTTATTCATTTTGACCCATGGGAAAAATTTTCGAGTCCAAAATTCATGATTTCATGAGATATAATCCACGATACTTGGCCATTTTAGCTATTTGACCCATTTGCAAATAAATTCATGGAGTCAAAAATTCAGGATTTTGTGAATAGTAAGCCTTGATTTTTGGCTATTTTTATTCATTTTTACCCATTGGTAAATAATTTTGTGAAGTCCAAAGTTCATGATTTTATGAGCTATAACCCATGATTTTTGACCATTTTTATTCGTTTCGACCCATTGTCAAATAATTTTAGGAGTCCAAAATTCTGATTTCATGATCTATAATCAACAAATTTTGGTCATTTTAGTCATTTTGACCCATTGGCAAATAATTTTAGGAGTCCAAAATTCATGATTTCATGATGTATAGCTCATGATTTTTGCCCATTTTATTCATTTTAACCCATTGGTAAATAATTTTATGAAGTCTAAAATTCATGATTTCATGAGCTATAACCTATGATTTTTGGCTATTTTTATTCGTTTCGACCCATTGGCAAATAATTTTGTGAAGTCCAAAATTCATGATTTCATGAGCTATAACCCATGATTTTTATTATTTTAGTCATTTTGACCCATTGGCAAATAATTTTGTGAAGTCCAAAATTCACGATTTCATGATTTATAACCAATGATTTTTGGCCATTTTTATTCATTTTAACCCATTGGTAAATAATTTTGTGAAGTCCAAAATTCACAATTTCATGAGCTATAACCCATATTTTTGGACCATTTTATTTGTTCCGATCCATTTTCAAAAATTTCATGGAGTCTAAAATTCACTATTTTATGAGCTATAACCCATGATTTGCCTATTTTTATTTATTTTTACCCATTGGTAAATAATTTTATGAAGTCCAAAATTCACTATTTTATGAGCTATAACCCATGATAATTGACCATTTTAGTCCCTTACCCCATTGACAAAAACTTTGGGGAGTTCAAAATTTAAGATTTTGTGAGCTATAACCCATGATTTTTGGTCATTTTAGTCATTTTAACCCATTAGCAAATAATTTTGTGAAGTCCAAAATTCATGAGTTCATGATGTATAGCTCACGATTTTTGTCCATTTTCATTAGTTTTGACCCATGGGAAAAATTTTTGTCCATTTTCATTAATTTTTGTCCAAAATTCATGATTTCATGAGATATAACCCACGATACTTAGCCATTTTTAGCTATTTCGACCCATTTGCAAATAAATTCATGGAGTCAAAAATTTAGGATTTCGCGAATAGTGAGCATTGATTTTTGGCTATTTTTATTCATTTTGACCCATTGGTAAATAATTTTGTGAAGTCCATAGTTCATGATTTTATGAGCTATAACCCACAATAGTTGACCATTTTAGTCCCTTGACCCATTGATAAAAACTTTGGGGAGTTCAAAATTTAAGATTTTGTGAGCTATAACCCACGAGTTTTGGTCATTTTAGTCATTTTAACCCATTAGCAAATAATTTCCCGGTGGCCAAATTTCACGATTTCATGATCTATAATCTATAATTTTTGTCCATTTTATTCGTTTTGACCGAAGGAAAAATATCGTGGAGTTCAAAATTCATGATTTCATGAGCTATAACCCACAATTGTTTTGCCATTTTTAGTGGTTTCAAAGCAAGGAAAAAATTTATGAGTCCAAAATTCACGATTTCATGATTTATAACCAATGATTTTTGGCCATTTTTATTCGTTTTGACCCATTGGCAAATAATTTTAAGAGTCCAAAATTCTGATTTCATCATCTATAATCCATAATTTCTACCTATTTTTATGTATTTTAACCCATTGGTAAATAATTTTATGAAGTCTAAAATTCACTATTTTATGAGCTATAACCCGATAATTGACCATTTTAAGTCCTTTCCATTAGCAGAAAACTTCGCAGTGTCTGAAATTTAAGATTTTGTGAGCTATAGCTTATGAGTTTTAGTCATTTTTAGTTGTTTCAATCAAGTAGCAGATAATTTTATAGAAGTTAAATTTCATGATTTCATGATGTATAGCTCACGATTTTTATCCATTTTCATTCATTTTGACCCATGGGAAAAAATTTCATGGAGTCTAAAATTCATGATTTCATGAAATATAACCCACGATACTTGGTCATTTTTAGCCGTTTCGACCCATTTGCAAATAAATTCATGGAGTCAAAAATTCAGGATTTTGTGAATAGTAATCGATGATTTTTGGCTATTTTTATTTATTTTGACCATTGGTAAATAATTTTGTGAAGTCCAAAATTCATGATTTTATGAGCTATAACCCACAATAATTGACCATTCTAGTCCTTTCGGCCCATTGACAAAAAACTTTGGGGTGTTAAAAATTCTTGATTTTATGAGCTATAACCCACGAGTTTTGGTCATTTTTAGTCATTTTAACCCATTAGCAAATAATTTCCCAGTGGCCAAATTTCACGATTTCATGATCTATAATTTATAATTTTTGTTAGTTTTAGTAGAAGGAAAAAATTCCATGGAGTTCAAAATTCATGATTTTATGAGCTATAACCCACAATTGTTTTGCCATTTTCAATTATTTGAAGCAAGGAAAAAATTAAGAGTCCAAAATTCGATTTCATGATTTTTAACCAATGATTTTTGACCATTTTTATTCGTTTTGACCCATTGGCAAATAATTTTAGGAGTCCAAAATTCTGATTTCATGATCTATAATCAACAAATTTTGGTCATTTTAGTCATTTTGACCCATTGGCAAATAGGTTCGTGAAATCCGATATTCATGATTTCATGAGCTATAACCTATAATATTTTGTCATTTTTAGTCTTTCGATTAAAAATAATTTCTTAGAGGCTAAAATTTATGATTTCATAGCTATAACCTATGATTTTTGCCTATTTTTATTTATTTTGATCAACTGAAAAATAATTTTATGTAGTCTAAAATTCACGATTTTATGAACTAATCCACGATTTTTGGTTATTTTATTTATTTTTATCCATTTTCATTCATTTTGACCCATGGGAAAAATTTCATGGAGTCTAAAATTCATGATTTCATGAAATATAACCCACGATACTTGGTCATTTTTAGCCGTTTGACCCATTTGCAAATAAATTCATGGAGTCAAAAATTCAGGATTTTGTGAATAGTAATCGATGATTTTTGGCTATTTTTATTTATTTTGACCATTGGTAAATAATTTTGTGAAGTCCAAAATTCATGATTTTATGAGCTATAACCCACAATAATTGACCATTCTAGTCCTTTTCGCCCATTGACAAAAAACTTTGGGGTGTTAAAATTCTTGATTTTATGAGCTATAACCCACGAGTTTTGGTCATTTTAGTCATTTTAACCCATTAGCAAATAATTTCCCGGTGGCCAAATTTCCGCGATTTCATGATCTATAATTTATAATTTTTGTTAGTTTTAAAAGGAAAAAATTCCATGGAGTTCAAAATTCATGATTTTATGAGCTATAACCCACAATTGTTTTGCCATTTTCAATTATTTGAAGCAAGGAAAAAATTAGCGAGTCCAAAATTTATGATTTCATGAGTTATAACCCATGATTTTTGGTCATTTTAGTCATTTTGACCCATTGGCAAATAATTTTAGGAGTCCAAAATTTACGATTTCATGATCTATAATCAACAAATTTTGGTCATTTTAGTCATTTTGACCCATTGGCAAATAGGTTCGTGAAATCCGATATTCATGATTTCATGAGCTATAACCTATAATATTTTGTCATTTTTAGTCTTTCGATTAAAAATAATTTCTTAGAGGCTAAAATTTATGATTTCATAAGCTATAACCTATGATTTTTGCCTATTTTTATTTATTTTGATCAACTGAAAAATAATTTTCGTAGTCTAAAATTCCGCGATTTTATGAACTAATCCGATTTTTGGTTATTTTATTTATTTTTACCCATTGGCAAATAATTTTAACTAGTTCAATGTTCATGATTTCATGAGTTAGATTCTACGATTTTGGTCATTTTAGTCATTTTGACCCATTGAGAAATAATTTTATGAAGTCCAAAATTCACAATTTCATGAGCTATAACCTATGATTTTTGCCTATTTTTATTTATTTTGACCATTGGTAAATAATTTTGTGAAGTCCAAAATTCAAGATATCATTGGCTATAACCCATAATTTTTGACCATTTTTATTCGTTTCGACCCATTTGCAAATAAATTCATGGAGTCAAAAATTCACGATTTCATGACCTATAATCCACGATTTTTAGCCATTTTATTATTTCACCCATTAGCAAATAATTTTGTGAAGTCCAAAATTCATGGTTTCATGAGCTATAACCGACAATATTTAGCCATTTTTATTCATTTTGACCCATTGGGAAATAATTTTATGAAGTCCAAAATTCATGGTTTCATGAGTTATAACCCACAATATTTAGCCATTTTAATTCATTTTTACCCATTGAGAAATAATTTTATGAAGTCCAAAATTCATGGTTTCATGAGTTATAACCCACAATATTTGGCCATTTTATTCATTTTGACCCATTGAGAAATAATTTTATGAAGTCCAAAATTCATGGTTTCATGAGCTATAGCCCACAATATTTGACCATTTTTATTCATTTTAACCCATTGGAAAATAACTTTACGAAGTCCAAAATTCATGATTTCATGAGCTATAACACGTGATATTTGGCCATTTTTAGTCCTTTTGACTCCTTGGCAAAAACCTTCGCGGAGTCCAAAATTTAAAGTTTCATGAGCTATAACATACGATTTTGGTCATTTTAGTCATTTTGACATGTTAGCAAATAGTTTCATAGAGGTCAAATTTCACAATTTCATGATCTATAATCCACGATTTTTAGCCATTTTATTATTTCGACCCATTAGGAAATAATTTTATGAAGTCCAAAATTCATGGTTTCATGAGTTATAACCCACAATATTTGGCCATTTTTATTCATTTTGACCCATTGAGAAATAATTTTACGAAGTACGAAATTCATGAGCTATAGCCCACAATATTTGACCATTTTTATTCATTTTAACCCATTGGAAAATAACTTTACGAAGTCCAAAATTCATGATTTCATGAGCTATAACACGTGATATTTGGCCATTTTTAGTCCTTTTGACTCCTTGGCAAAAACCTTCGCGGAGTCCAAAATTTAAAGTTTCATGAGCTATAACATACGATTTTGGTCATTTTTAGTCATTTTTATTCATGATTTCATTGCTATAACCTTTAATTTTTAGCCATTTTATTCATTTCGACCCATTAGCAAAAACAATTCGTGCAATCAAAAATTCATGATTTCTTGAGTGATAGCGCACAAAATTTAGCCAATTTTAGATGTTTCGACGATTATGGAATAATTTTGCGAGTTCAAAATTCACAATTTAATGGGTTATAACCCATGATTTTTGGTCATTTTTAGTCGTTACGATCCATTAGCAAATAATTTTTGGAGGCTAAAATTCATGATTTCTTGAGCTATAACCCATAATTTTTAGCCATTTTTATTCATTTAGACTAACTGGGAAATAATTTCAAAAGTCAAAATTTATGATTTCATGAGCTATAACGATTTTTTACACCATTTTCACCTACTTGACCCAAGGAAAAATCATGAGTCCAAAATTCATGAATTCATGAGCTATATTCCATGATTTTTAGCCATTTTAGTTGTTTCAATCTAAGGAAAATAATTTCGGAGTCCAAAATTCACAATTCATGAGCTATAACCCATGATTTTTGCTCTTTATTATTCATTTCAATCCATTGGTAAATAATTTCGTGGAGTCTAAAAGTCATGATTTCTTAAGCTATAACACGTGATTTTTGACTAGTTTTAGTTGTATCTATAAATTGTCAAATAATTTTTAGAAAGCCTAATGCTCATTATTTCATGAGCTATAACCCATAATATTTAGCAATTTTTATATGTTTCAACCTTAGGAAATAATTTTGCAGAGTCCAAAATTCACAATTTCATGAGCTATAACACCGATTTTTGCCATTTTAGTTGTATCTACTAATTGGCGAATAGTTTCGAGGAGTTGAAAATTTCGCCATTATTATAACCAATGATTTTTGCCATTTATATATATTTCGACCCATTGGCAAAAACTTTGAAGAGTCCAAAATTCATGATTTTATAAGTTATACAACCCACAATTTTGGCTATTTTAATTGTTTCATTCGATTGGCAAGTAATTTTGTGGAGTCTAAAATTCATGATTTTATGACCTATAATCCATAATTTTTAGCCATTTTAGTCATTCGAGCCATTATAAAATAATTTTGCAGTCTAAAATCAATATTCATGAGCTATAACCCTCAATTTTTAGCCAATTTTAATTGTTTCAATCAAGGAAAAATAATCCATGAGTTCAAAATTCATGATTTCTTGAGTTATAACCTATGATTTCGCTTGTTTTATTCATTTAGACCCATTGATAACTAATTTTGTGAAGTCCAAAACTTACGATTTCATGAGCTATAACCCGCGATAATTGACCATTTTCAGTCCTTTCCATTAGCAAAACTTAGTAGGGTCTAAAGTTTAAGATTTCATGAGTTATAGCTTTGGTCATTTTAGTCATTTTGTAGTAGCAAATAATTTTACTGAGACCAAATTTTATGATTTCAAGATGTATAACCCCGATATTTGTCCATTTTCATTCGTTTTGACCCAAGAATTTTTTGTGGAGTTTAAAATTCACAATTTTATGAGATATAACCAACAATTTTTAGTCATTTTATTCCTTCGACCTATTGGCAAAACTTTGCGAGTCAACAATTCATGATTTTATGAGTGATAACCCATGAGTTTTGGCCATTTTAGATGTTTCAACCCATTGCCAAATAATTTTGCAGTCCAAAATTCATGATTTTATGACCTATAATCCATAATTTTTGGCTATTTTAGTCATTCGAGCCATTATAAAATAATTTTGCGAGTCCAAAATTCACAATTCATGAGCTATAACCAATGATTTTTGCCATTTTAGTTGTATCTATAAATTGTCAAATAATTTTGCGAGTCCAAAATTCATGATTTTATGACCTATAATCCATAATTTTTGGTCATTTTAGTCATTTTGTAGTAGCAAATAATTTTGTGGAGTCTAAAAGTCATGATTTCTTAAGCTATAACCGTGATTTTTGACTAGTTTTAGTTGTATCTATAAATTGTCAAATAATTTTGCGAGTCCAAAATTCATGAATTCATGAGCTATAACCAATGATTTTTGCCATTTTAGTTGTTTCAATCTAAGGAAAAATAATTTTGCGAGTCTAAAATTCAAGATTTCATGAGTTATAGCTTTGGTCATTTTAGTCATTTTTATTCATTTTGACCCATTGGCAAAACTTTGAAGAGTCCAAAATTCACAATTCATGAGCTATAACCAATGATTTTTGCCATTTTAGTTGTTTCAATCTAAGGAAAAATAATTTTGAGAGTCCAAAATTCACAATTCATGAGCTATAACCCATAATTTTTAGCCATTTTTTCTTTTCGATCCATTGTAAATAATTTTGTGGAGTTAAATTCAAGATTTCATGAGCTATAACCCACGATTTTTAGCCATTTTTAGTCATTCGAGCCATTATAAAATAATTTTGCGAGTCCAAAATTCACAATTCATGAGCTATAACCCATAATTTTTGGCTATTTTTATTCATTTAGACCCATTGATAACTAATTTTGTGAAGTCCAAAATTCATGATTTCATGAGCTATAACCCATAATTTTTGGTCATTTTAGTCATTTTGACCCATTGGTAAAAATTTTGTGGAGTCTAAAATTCATGATTTCTTGAGCTATAACCCATAATTTTTAGCCATTTTAGTTGTTTCAATCTAAGGAAAAATAATTTCGGAGTCCAAAATTCACGATTTCATGAGCTATAACCCATAATTTTTAGCCATTTTTAGTCATTTTGACCCATTGGTAAAAATTTTGTGGAGTCCAAAATTCACGATTTCATGAGCTATAGCCCATGATATTTAGCCATTTTTTCTTTTTCGATCCATTGTAAATAATTTTGTGGTGGCCAAAATTCAAGATTTTATGGTCTATAACCCATAATTTTTGGTCATTTTATTTATTTTGAGCCATTGGCAAATAATTTCAGTAAAAATTCACGATTTCATGAGTATGTGACAATTGTTTACCATTTTAAGTTGTTTCAACCCAAAGGAAAATGATTTCAGTCAAAATTCACAATTCATGAGCTATAACCCATGATTTTTGCTCTTTATTATTCATTTCAATCCATTGGTAAATAATTTCGTGGAGTCTAAAAGTCATGATTTCTTAAGCTATAACACGTGATTTTTGACTAGTTTTAGTTGTATCTATAAATTGTCAAATAATTTTGCGAGCCTAATGCTCATTATTTCATGAGCTATAACCCATAATATTTAGCAATTTTTATATGTTTCAACCTTAGGGAAAATAATTTTGCGAGTCCAAAATTCACAATTCATGAGCTATAACACCCGATTTTTGCCATTTTAGTTGTATCTACGAATTGGCGAATAGTTTCGAGGAGTTGAAAATTCTCGATTTCATTAGCTATAACCAATGATTTTTTGCCATTTATATATATTTCGACCCATTGGCAAAAAACTTTGAAGAGTCCAAAATTCATGATTTTATAAGTTATACAACCCACAATTTTCGGCTATTTTAATTCGTTTCATTCGATTGGCAAGTAATTTTGTGGAGTCTAAAATTCATGATTTTATGACCTATAATCCATAATTTTTAGCCATTTTTAGTCATTCGAGCCATTATAAAATAATTTTGAGAGTCCAAAATTCACAATTCATGAGCTATAACCCTCAATTTTTAGCCAATTTTAATTGTTTCAATCAAGGAAAAATAATCCATGAGTTCAAAATTCATGATTTCTTGAGTTATAACCTATGATTTCGCTTGTTTTATTCATTTAGACCCATTGATAACTAATTTTGTGAAGTCCAAAACTTACGATTTCATGAGCTATAACCCGCGATAATTGACCATTTTCAGTCCTTTCCATTAGCAAAACTTCAGAGGGTCTAAAGTTTAAGATTTCATGAGTTATAGCTTTGGTCATTTTAGTCATTTTGTAGTAGCAAATAATTTCTGAGACCAAATTTTATGATTTCAAGATGTATAACCCCGATATTTGTCCATTTTCATTCGTTTTGACCCAAGAATTTTTTGTGGAGTTTAAAATTCACAATTTTATGAGATATAACCAACAATTTTTAGTCATTTTATTCCTTCGACCTATTGGCAAAAACTTTCTGAGTCAACAATTCATGATTTTATGAGTGATAACCCATGAGTTTTGGCCATTTTAGTCCTTTTCGAACCATTGAAAAAATGCTTCATGGAGTCTAAAATTCAAGATTTCTTGGGCAATAATCCATAATTTTTGGCTATTTTTATTCATTTTGACTCACTAGTAATTAATTTTGCAAAGTGCAAAATTCATGATTTCATGAGCTATAACACATGATACTTGACCATTTTAATCCTTTTAACCCTTTGGCAAAACTTTGAAGAGTCCAAAATTCATGATTTTATAAGTTATACAACCCACAATTTTGGCTATTTTAATTGTTTCATTCGATTGGCAAGTAATTTTGTGGAGTCTAAAATTCATGATTTTATGACCTATAATCCATAATTTTTAGCCATTTTTAGTCATTCGAGCCATTATAAAATAATTTTGAGTCTAAAATCAATATTCATGAGCTATAACCCTCAATTTTTAGCCAATTTTAATTGTTTCAATCAAGGAAAAATAATCCATGAGTTCAAAATTCATGATTTCTTGAGTTATAACCTATGATTTCGCTTGTTTTATTCATTTAGACCCATTGATAACTAATTTTGTGAAGTCCAAAACTTACGATTTCATGAGCTATAACCCTGATAATTGACCATTTTCAGTCCTTTCCATTAGCAAAACTTCGTAGGGTCTAAAGTTTAAGATTTCATGAGTTATAGCTTTGGTCATTTTAGTCATTTTGTAGTAGCAAATAATTTCTGAGACCAAATTTTATGATTTCAAGATGTATAACCCCGATATTTGTCCATTTTCATTCGTTTTGACCCAAGAATTTTTTGTGGAGTTTAAAATTCACAATTTTATGAGATATAACCAACAATTTTTAGTCATTTTATTCCTTCGACCTATTGGCAAAACTTTGCGAGTCAACAATTCATGATTTTATGAGTGATAACCCATGAGTTTTGGCCATTTTAGTCCTTTTGAACCATTGAAAAAATGCTTCATGGAGTCTAAAATTCAAGATTTCTTGGGCAATAATCCATAATTTTTGGCTATTTTTATTCATTTTGACTCACTAGTAATTAATTTTGCAAAGTGCAAAATTCATGATTTCATGAGCTATAACACATGATACTTGACCATTTTTAATCCTTTTGACCATTAGCGAAAAGCTTTGGGGAGTTCAAAATTCAAGATTTCGTGATCTATAACCCATAAGTTTTGGTAATTTTCAATCATTTTAACCCATTACCAAATAATTTCCCAGAGGCCAAGTTTCATGATCTATAATCCATGATTTTTGTCCATTTTGTTCATTTTGACCAAAGGGAAAATATTTCGTAGAGTCCAAAATTCACGACTTCATGAACTATAAGCCACAATTTTTTTACCATTTGTAGTCCTTTCCCCATTGGCAAAAAAATTTGCAGACCATAAAATTCAAGATTTCATGAGCTATAACCAATGATTTTTGGCCACTTTAACTTATTTAATCCCATTAGGAAATACCTTGGCGTAGTCCAAAATTCACGTTTTCATGACCTATAACTCATAATTTTTGGCTATTTTAGTCCTTTTGACCATTAGCAAAAAGCTTTGGGAGTTCAAAATTCAAGATTTCATGAGCTATAACCCATGATTTTTGGCCATTTTTAGTCATTCGATCAATTAGCAAATAATTTTGTGGAGTCTAAAATTCATGATTTCATGAGCTATAACCCTCAATTTTTAGCCAATTTTAATTGTTTCAATCAAGGAAAAATAATCCATGAGTTCAAAATTCATGATTTTATGACCTATAATCCATAATTTTTGGCTATTTTTAGTCATTCGATCAATTAGCAAATAATTTTAAGAGTCCAAAATTCATAATTTCATGATCTATAATCCATAATTTTTGGCTATTTTTAGTCATTTTATTCCTTCGACCTATTGGCAAATAATTTTGTGGAGTTAAATTCAAGATTTCATGAGCTATAATTCATGATTTTAGGAGCTATTACTCATGATTTTTGGCCATTTTAGTCCTTTTGAACCATTGAAAAAATGCTTCATGGAGTCTAAAATTCATGATTTCATGAGCTATAACCTATGATTTCGCTTGTTTTATTCATTTAGACCCATTGATAACTAATTTTGTGAAGTCCAAAACTTACGATTTCATGAGCTATAACCCTGATAATTGACCATTTTCAGTCCTTTCCATTAGCAAAACTTCGTAGGGTCTAAAGTTTAAGATTTCATGAGTTATAGCTTTGGTCATTTTAGTCATTTTGTAGTAGCAAATAATTTCTGAGACCAAATTTTATGATTTCAAGATGTATAACCCCGATATTTGTCCATTTTCATTCGTTTTGACCCAAGAATTTTTTGTGGAGTTTAAAATTCACAATTTTATGAGATATAACCAACAATTTTTAGTCATTTTATTCCTTCGACCTATTGGCAAAACTTTGCGAGTCAACAATTCATGATTTTATGAGTGATAACCCATGAGTTTTGGCCATTTTAGTCCTTTTGAACCATTGAAAAAATGCTTCATGGAGTCTAAAATTCATGATTTTATGACCTATAATCCATAATTTTTGGCTATTTTTATTCATTTAGACCCATTGATAACTAATTTTGTGAAGTCCAAAATTCATGATTTCATGAGTTATAACCCATGATTTTTGGCCATTTTAGTCCTTTTGAACCATTGAAAAAATGCTTCATGGAGTCTAAAATTCAAGATTTCATGAGCTATAGCCCATGATTTTTGCTATTTTAGTTGCCGATGCAAGGAAAAAATCTGTGAGTCCGAAATTCATGATTTCATGAGCTATAGCTAACGATTTTTATCCTTTTTACTTATTTTGACCTATTGGCAAATAACCCGGATTTTGAAATTCATAATTTCATGATCTATAACCTAAGATTTTGGCCATTTTTAGTCATTTCGGCCATTTGCAAATAATTTATTTGAGTCTAAAATTCAAGATTTTATGAGCTATTTTGGCCATTTTAGTTATTTCAACCAAGGGAAACCAAATCCGTGGAGTCGAAATTCCCAATTTCATGAGCTATAACCTTTATTGTTTGGCCTTTTTGTTACAAGCTATTGGCATATAATTTTGCGGGCCCAAAATTCACGATTTCATGAGCTATAACCCACGATTTTTAGCCATTTTTAGTCATTCGATCAATTAGCAAATAATTTTGTGGAGTCTAAAATTCATGATTTCATGAGCTATAATTCATGATTTTAGCCATTTTTAGTCATTTTATTCCTTCGACCTATTGGCAAATAATTTTGCGAGTCCAAAATTCATGATTTCATGAGCTATAACCCATGATTTTTGGCCATTTTTAGTCATTCGATCAATTAGCAAATAATTTTGTGGAGTCTAAAATTCATGATTTCATGACCTATAATCCACGATTTTTAGCCATTTTTATATGTTTTGACCCAAGGATAAATAATTTTTGGAAGCCCAAAATTCACGATTTCATGAGCTATAGCCCATGATATTTAGCCATTTTAAGTCTTTTGACCCATTGGCAAAATACTTGGAGTTCAAAATTCAATTCGAGATTTAGCTATAACCCACGATTTTTGGCGGTTTTAGTCATTTCTACCCATTGGAAAATAATTTCATGGATTTTTCCTTTGATCAAAATAACTGAAAAGGCCAAAAATATGGGTTATAGTTCATGAAATCATGAATTTTAGCCTCAGAAATTATTTGCTAAAGTCAAACCTAAACAAAAATTTCCAAAATCGTGGGTAATAGCTTATGAAATCATTGAAATTTTTATTCGTGGATATTTTTCCTTTAGATTGAAACAAAAAGTGTTTAAAATTCATGATTTTAGGAGCTATTACTCATGATTTTTGGCCATTTTATTCTATTTGACCTTTGGTAAATAACTTTTGGAGTCTGAAATTCACAATTTCATTAGCTATAAGCCACAATTTTGGGCATTTTAGTCTTTTTCTACGTAGGCAAATAATTTTTGAGGCCCAAAATTATGACTTCATGAGCTATAACAACTAATTTTCGGCTATTTTAGTTGTTTCTACCAAGTTGTAAATAATTTCACGAGTCCAAATTTCACGATAACATGAGCTATAACTCACAATATGTGATCATTTTAATCCTTCGACCCTTTGGCAAAAACTGCGGTCCAAAATTCAAGATTTCATGAGCACCCATGATTTTTATCATTTTTAGTCATTTCGACTCATTAGCAAATAATTTTGAAGAGGTCAAATTAATGATTTCATGAGCTATAACCCACAATTTTGTTTGCCATTTTTAGTTGTTTTTGAAACAAGGAAAAAAATTCGTTTCGACCCATTTATAACCAATAATTTTTGGCCATTTGTATTCGTTTCGATCCATTGGCAAATAATTTTAAGAGTCCAAAATTTATAATTCATGATCTATAATCCATAATTTTGGGTCATTTTAGTCATTTTGACCCATTGGTAAATAGTTTCTTGAAATCGATATTCATGATTTCATAAGCTATAACATATAATTTTGGCCTTTTTAGTCCTTGTGATTGACAAATAATTTCTTAGAGGCTAAAATTTATGATTTCATAAGCTATAACCTATGATTTTTGCCTATTTTTATTTGTTTTGACCAATTAAAAATAATTTTCTTGAGTCTAAAATTCATGATTTTATGAACTAATCCACGATTTTTGGTTATTTTATTTATTTTTAGCCATTGGCAAATAATTTTAAATAGTTCAATGTTCATGATTTCATGAGTTAGATTCTAAGAGTTTTGGTCTTTTAGTGCTTTCGACCCATTGGCAAATAATTTTGTGCAATAAAAATTCACGATTTCATGAGCTATAATTGATGATTTTTGGCTATTTTTATTCTTTTTGACCTATTAGAAAATAATTTCACTTAGTCCAAAATTCAAGATATCATCGGCTATAACCCATAAATTTTGACCATTTTTATTCGTTCGATCTACTTGCAAATAATGTCATGAGTCCAAAAGTCATGATTTCATGACCTATAATCCACGCATTTTTAGCCATTTTATTATTTCACCAATTAGCAAATAATTTTGTGGAGTTAAATCAAGATTTCATGAGCTATAGCCCATGATTTTTGCTATTTTAGTTGCCGATGCAAGGAAAAAATGTTGAGTCGAAATTCATGATTTCATGAGCTATAGCTAACGATTTTTATCCTTTTTATTTATTTTGACCTATTGGCAAATAACTTGCGGATTTTGAAATTCATAATTTCATGATCTATAACCTAAGATTTTTGGCCATTTTAGTCATTTCCGATACATTTAAATAATTTATTTGAGTCTAAAATTCAAGATTTTATGAGCTATTTTTGCCATTTTAGTTATTTCAACCCAAGAAACCAAATCCATTAAGTGAAATTCCCAATTTCATGAGCTATAACCTTTATTGTTTGGCCTTTTTTTGTTACAAGCTATTGGCATATAATTTTGCGGGCAAAATTCCGCGATTTCATGAGCTATAACACACGATTTTTACCTTTTTTAATTATGGCGACCAATTAGGATATAGTTTTGAGTAAAACTCGTGAATGTCATGAGCTATAATTCATGATTTTAGCCATTTTATATGTGTTTTGACCCAAGGAGAATAATTTGAGTCTAAAATTTACAATTTCATGAGTTATAACCCATATATTTGGCCATTTTCATTCATTTTGACCTAATCGGGAAATAATTTTATGAATCAAATTCATGGTTTCATGAGCTATAACCCACAATATTTGGTCATTTTTATTCATTTTTACCCATTGGGAAATAATTTTATGAAGTCCAAAATTCATAATTTCATGACCTATAACCCAATGGATATTTGACCATTTTTAGTCCTTTCTGATCAAGTAAAAACTTCGGAGTCCAAAATTTAAAATTTCGTGAGCTATAACATAATGATTTAGTCATTTATAGGCGTTTCGACCGTTAGCAAATAATTGTGA
The DNA here is from genome assembly GCA_012295165.1 of Asparagus setaceus. Lineage (NCBI taxonomy): Eukaryota > Viridiplantae > Streptophyta > Magnoliopsida > Asparagales > Asparagaceae > Asparagus > Asparagus setaceus. The sequence goes on along the minus strand of CM022704.1, from coordinate 82,272,759 downwards.
GAGGTCAAATTTCACAATTTCATGATCTATAATCCATGATTTCCATTTTTATTTATTTTGCCCAACGTAAAAATAGTTCGTGGAGTCCAAAATTCAATGATTTCATGAGCTATAAATCCAATGATTTTCGCCACATTTAGTGTTTTCAAATCATTGGTAAGAAAAAAATGCTATAGTCTAAAATTTATTGATTTCTAAGGCGGAGGCAATCCAAGGATTTTTGACCATTTTAATTAGTTTCATGCATTTTGTATATACTCTTCTCGTTGTCCAAAATTCACAATTTTATGGCTCTAATCGATGATTTTTGGTCATTTTTAGTCACTCACCCATTGATAAATAATTTCAGAGTCAAATGCCCAAGAGTTCAAGTGAGCTATAACCCAATGCATTTTTTACCACTTTTAGTTGTTTCCAACTGCAGGGAAAATAATTTCTCAAGCAGTTTAAAAATTCACTGCATTTCATGAGCTATAATCTATAATAACTCGGTCATTTTTATTCTGCTTAACCCATCAAGTAAATAATTTTGTAGAGGTAAAAATTCATGATTTAAAGAGCTATAACAGTTGATTTTTGGCTATTTTATGTATTTTGACCCTAGAAAACAATTTCTGAGTCCAAAATTTATAATTTATGAGCTATAACTCATGATTCCTAGCCATTTTTAGTCGCCTCAACCTATTAGCAAATAATTTTGCAGTTCAAAATTCAAAATTTCATGAGCTATAACCCATTATTTTTGACCATTTTTAGTCATCTCAACCCATTGTCAAATAATTTCATAGAATTTATTTCCCTTGGATCGAAATAAATAAAAGCGGATATAACTCATGAAATCATGAATTATAACTCATGAAATCATGAATTTTGGTCTCCATAAAATTATTTGCCAATAGGTTGAGAAGACTAAAAATGATCTAAAATCATAGGTTATAGTAGCTCACGAAATCGTGAATTTTAAACTCCAAGAAATTATTTGCCAAGTTGAGAGAACAAAAATGGCTAAAAAGTATGGGTAATAGCTTGTGAAATCGTGAATATTGACTCAGATATTTTCCCCTGGATCGAAACAACTAAAAGTGTTAAAAACACACAATTTGACGAGCAATAACCCATGATTCTTTCACCATATATAGCTATTTAGGTCCAAAGAAAAATAACTTCATAGAGCCTGAAATTCACAATTTCATGAGGTATGACCAATAAGTTTTTGCTATTTTTACTTGTTGCAACCCATTAGAAAATAATTTTACTTAGTTACAAATTCACGAATTCATAAGCTATAACCCATGATTTTTGACCATTTTTACTCATTACAAGTCATTGACAAATAGTTTTGCAGAGTTAAAAATTCACGATTTCATGAGCTATAATCTACGATTTTTGGCCCATTTTATATGTTGTGACCCAAGAGAGAAAAATTTCGCGGAATCCAAAATTAATGATTTGAAGCTATAACCTAGGATATTTTGTCATTTTAGTCCTTTAGACCAATTGGCAAAAATCTTCATGTATTCAAAATTCATGATTTGGTGAGCTATAACCCGATTTTTTCCATTTCGTTCATTTCGATCTAAGGGAAAAATTACGTGAAAGAAAAATCAGCGATTTCATAAGTTATAACCTACGATTTTTAGCCATTTTTATTTGTTTAAACCCATTGACAAATAATTTTGCAGAAGCCCAAAATTCACGATTTCATGAGCTATAACCCTTTATATTTAGCCATTTTTAATTCTTTTGACCCATTGGCAAAATACTTCACGGAGTTCAAATTCAAGATTTCGTGAGCTTTAACCAATAATTTTTTGCCATTTTTTCATTTTGATCCTTTTGTAAATAATTTCACGGAGTCCAAATTTCATGATAACATGAGCTATAACTCACAATATGTGACCATTTTTAATCCTTTCGACCTATTGGCAAAAAACTTTGCGGAGTCCAAAATTCAAGATTTCGTGTGCTATAACCCATGATTTTTATCATTTTTAGTCATTTCAACCCATTAGCAAATAATTTTGAAGAGGCTAAATTTCACGATTTCATGATCTATAACCCATGATTTTTATCATTTTTAGTCATTTCAACCCATTAGCAAATAATTTCCCGGTGGCCAAATTTCACCATTTCATGATCTATAATCCATGATTTTTAGCCATTTTAGTCGTTTTGATATGTTGGTAAAACTTTATGTAGACCAAAATTCATGATTTCATGAGCTATAACTCATGATTTTTGGTCATTTAATTGTTTCATCCCATTAGCAAATACTTTCGTAGAGTCCAAATTTCACAATTTCATGACCTATAACCCACCATTTTTGGCTATTTTCAGTCATTCAGACCTATAGGAAAATAATTTTGCGTAATCCAAAATTTATGATTTCATGAGCTATAACCCATAATTTTGGTCAGTTTTATTAGTTTTGACCTAAGGAAAAAATTAGGAGTCTAAAATTTATGATTTCATAGGCTATAACCCATAATTTTTAGCCATTTTATTTGTTTAAACCCATTGACAAATAATTTTGCGTAAGTCAAATTTCATGATTTCATGAGCTATAACCCATAATTTTTAGCCATTTTATTTGTTTAAACCCATTGACAAATAATTTTGCGAAGCCAAAATTCACGATTTCATGAGCTATAATCCATGATTTTTAGCCATTTTAATTGTTAGAGCTATTGGAAAATAATTTTGTTGAGTCAAATAATTACTATTCATGGCGATAACCCATAATTTTGGCCAATTTTAATTGTGTCGATCAAGGAAAAATCCGTAGAGTCCAAAATTCACAATTTATTGAGCTATAACCCATGATTTACGCCTATTTTTATTTATTTCACCCATTGGTAAATAATTTTATGAAGTCCAAAATTCACTATTTTATGAGCTATAACCCATGATAATTGACCATTTTAGTCTTTTCCATTTGTAGAAAACTTCACAGTGTCAAAATTTAAGATTTCTGAGCTATAACCTATGAGTTTTAGTCATTTTTAGTCGTTTTAACCATGTAGTAGATAATTTTGCAGTCAAATTTCATGATTTCATGATGTATAGCCGACGATTTTTGTCCATTTTCATTCATTTTGACCCATGGGAAAAATTTTTGTCCATTTTCATTAATTTTTGTCCAAAATTCATGATTTCATGAGATATAAGCCACGATACTTGGCCATTTTAGTCATTTTGACCCATTGGTAAATAATTTTATGAAGTCCAAAATTCATGATTTCATGATGTATAGTGGCGATTTTTGTCCATTTTCATTCATTTTGACCCATTGGTAAATAATTTTGTGAAGTCGAAGTTCATGATTTTATGAGCTATAACCCACGATAATTGACCATTTTAGTCTTTTCCATTTGTAGAAAACTTCCAGGTGTCAAAATTTTAAGATTTCTGAGCTATAACCTATGAGTTTTAGTCATTTTTAGTCATTTTGACCCATTGGCAAATAATTTTGCGAAGCCAAAATTCACGATTTCATGAGCTATAACCCATAATTTTGGTCAGTTTTATTAGTTTTGACCTAAGGAAAAAAATTCGTGGAGTTCAAATTCATGATTTCATGAGCTATAACCCACGATTTTTAGCCATTTTATTTGTTTAAACCCATTGACAAATAATTTTGCGTAAGTCAAATTTCATGATTTCATGAGCTATAACTCATGATTTTTGGTCATTTAATTCGTTTCATCCCATTAGCAAATACTTTCAGAGTCCAAATTTCACAATTTCATGACCTATAATCCATGATTTTTGGCTATTTTTATTCATTTTGACCCATTGGCAAATACTTTTGTGGAATCTAAAAGTCCGCGATTTCATGACCTATAATCCATGATTTTTAGCCATTTTAATTCTTTTGACCCATTGGCAAATAATTTTGAAGAGGCTAAATTTCACGATTTCATGAGCTATAACCTATGATTTTTGGCTATTTTTATTTATTTTGACCCATTGGTAAATAATTTTATGAAGTCCAAAATTCACGATTTCATGAGCTATAATCCATGATTTTTGGCTATTTTTATTTATTTTGACCCATTGGCAAATAATTTTAACTAGTTCAATGTTCATGATTTCATGATGTATAGTCGACGATTTTTGTCCATTTTCATTCATTTTGACCCATTGGCAAATACTTTTGTGGAATCTAAAAGTCACGATTTCATGAGCTATAACCCATGATTTTTAGCCATTTTAATTTTGACCCATTGGTAAATAATTTTATGAAGTCCAAAATTCATGATTTCATGGGATATAACCCATAATTTTTAGCCATTTTAATTGTTCGAGCTATTGGAAAATAATTTTGCGTAAGCCCAAAATTCACGATTTCATGAGCTATAATCCATGATTTTTAGCCATTTTATTTGTTTAAACCCATTGACAAATAATTTTGCGAAGCCAAAATTCACGATTTCATGAGCTATAACCCACAATATTTAGCCATTTTATTCATTTTGACCCATTGGTAAATAATTTTATGAAGTCCAAAATTCATGATTTCATGAGCTATAACCCACAATATTTAGCCATTTTAATTCTTTTGACCCATTGGCAAATAATTTTGCGAAGCCAAAATTCACGATTTCATGAGCTATAACCCACGATTTTTAGCCATTTTAATTCTTTTGACCCATTGGCAAAATACTTCACGGAGTTCAAATTCAAGATTTCGTGAGCTATAACCCACGATTTTTAGCCATTTTAGTCGTTTTGATATGTTGGTAAAACTTTGCGTAGACCAAAATTCATGATTTCATGATGTATAGTCGACGATTTTTGTCCATTTTCATTCATTTTGACCGATGGGAAAAATTTCCCTAGAGTCTAAAATTCATGATTTCATGAGCTATAACCCACGATTTTTAGCCATTTTAATTCTTTTGACCCATTGGCAAAATACTTCACGAGTTCAAATTCAAGATTTCATGAGCTATAACCTATGATTTTTGGCTATTTTTATTTATTTCACCCATTGGTAAATAATTTTATGAAGTCCAAAATTCACTATTTTATGAGCTATAACCCATGATTTTTGGCTATTTTCAGTCATTCGACCTATAGGAAAATAATTTTGCGTAAGTCAAATTTCATGATTTCATGAGCTATAACCCACGATTTTTAGCCATTTTAGTCATTTCAACCCATTAGCAAATAATTTTGAAGAGGCTAAATTTCACGATTTCATGAGCTATAATCCATGAGTTTTGGTCATTTTCTATCATTTAAACCCATTAGCAAATAATTTTGAACTTCAAAATTCATGATTTCATGAGCTATAATCCATGATTTTTGGCTATTTTTATTTATTTTGACCCATTGGCAAATACTTTTGTGGAATCTAAAAGTCCGCGATTTCATGAGCTATAACTCATGATTTTTGGTCATTTAATTGTTTCATCCCATTAGCAAATACTTTCAGAGTCCAAATTTCACAATTTCATGAGCTATAACCCATGATTTTTAGCCATTTTTAGTCGCCTCGACCTATTGACAAATAATTTTGCGTAAGTCAAATTTCATGATTTCATGAGCTATAACCCATAATTTTTAGCCATTTTAGTCATTTCAACCCATTAGCAAATAATTTTGAAGAGGCTAAATTTCACGATTTCATGAGCTATAATCCATGATTTTTGGCTATTTTCATCATTCGACCTATAGGAAAATAATTTTGCGTAAGTCAAATTTCATGATTTCATGAGCTATAACCCATAATTTTTGGTCGTTTTATTAGTTTTGACCTAAGGAAAAAACTTCGAGAAGTCTAAAATTTATGATTTCATGAGCTATAACTCACAATATGTGACCATTTTAATCCTTCGACCTATTGGCAAAAACTTTGCGAGTCCAAAATTCAAGATTTCATGAGCTATAATCCATGATTTTTGGCTATTTTATATGTTTCGACCTATTGGCAAAAACTTTATGAGTCCAAAATTCACAATTTCATGAGCTATAACCCGATTTTTTTCACCATATATAGCTATTTAGGTCCAAAGAAAAATAACTTCTTAGAGCCGAATTTCACAATTTCATGAGCTATAACCCATAATTTTTAGCCATTTTAATTGTTCGAGCTATTGGAAAATAATTTTATGAAGTCCAAAATTCACGATTTCATAAGTTATAACCTCGATTTTTAGCCATTTTAATTGTTACGAGCTATTGGAAAATAATTTTGTTGAGTCAAATAATTACTATTCATGAGCTATAACCCATAAATTTTGGCCAATTTTAATTGTGTCGATCCAAGGAAAAATCGTAGAGTCCAAAATTCACGATTTCATGAGCTATAACCCATAATTTTTGGTCAGTTTTATTAGTTTTGACCTAAGGAAAAAACTTCGAGAAGTCTAAAATTTATGATTTCATGAGCTATAACCCACGATTTTTTCCATTTACGTTCATTTCGATCTAAGGGAAAAAATTCGTGAAAGAGAAAATTCACGATTTCATAAGTTATAACCCACGATTTTTAGCCATTTTATTTGTTTAAACCCATTGACAAATAATTTTGCGTAAGCCCAAAATTCACGATTTCATGAGCTATAACCCATGATATTTAGCCATTTTAATTCTTTTGACCCATTGGCAAAATACTTCGTGGAGTTCAAAATTCAAGATTTCATGAGCTATAACCCATGATTTTTAGCCATTTTTCATTTTGATCCTTTTGTAAATAATTTCACGAGTCCAAATTTCATGATAACATGAGCTATAACTCACAATATGTGACCATTTTAATCCTTTCGACCTATTGGCAAAAACTTTCGGAGTCCAAAATTCAAGATTTCATGAGCTATAACCCATGATTTTTATCATTTTTAGTCATTTCAACCCATTAGCAAATAATTTTGAAGAGGCTAAATTTCACGATTTCATGAGCTATAACCCACGATTTTTAGCCATTTTATTTGTTTAAACCCATTGACAAATAATTTTGCGAAGCCCAAAATTCACGATTTCATAAGTTATAACCTACGATTTTTAGCCATTTTAGTCGTTTTGATCCATTGGCAAATAATTTTGCGAAGCCAAAATTCACGATTTCATGATCTATAATCCATGATTTTTGGCTATTTTTATTTATTTTGACCCATTGGTAAATAATTTTATGAATCCAAAATTTATGATTTCATAGGCTATAACCCATAATTTTTAGCCATTTTAATTCTTTTGACCCATTGGCAAATAATTTTGAAGAGGCTAAATTTCACGATTTCATGAGCTATAACCTATGATTTTTGCCTATTTTTATTTATTTTGACCCATTGGTAAATAATTTTGTGAAGTCGAAAGTTCATGATTTTATGAGCTATAACCCACGAGTTTTAGCCATTTTATTTATTTTGACCCATTGGCAAATAATTTTAAATAGTTCAATGTTCATGATTTCATGAGCTATAACCTATGAGTTTTAGTCATTTTTAGTCATTTCAACCCATTAGCAAATAATTTTGAAGAGGCTAAATTTCACGATTTCATGAGCTATAATCCATGATTTTTGGCTATTTTTATTTATTTTGACCCATTGGTAAATAATTTTATGAAGTCCAAAATTCATGATTTCATGGGATACAACCCATAATTTTTAGCCATTTTAATTGTTCGAGCTATTGGAAAATAATTTTGTGAAGTCGAAAGTTCATGATTTTATGAGCTATAACCCACGATTTTTAGCCATTTTAATTCTTTTGACCCATTGGCAAATAATTTTGCGAAGCCCAAAATTCATGATTTCATGAGATATAACCCATAATTTTTAGCCATTTTAATTCTTTTGACCCATTGGCAAATACTTTTGTGGAATCTAAAAGTCACGATTTCATGAGCTATAACCCATAATTTTTGGTCAGTTTTATTAGTTTTGACCCAAGGGACAACAATTTAGCTGAGTTCAAAATTCATGATTTCATGACCTATAACCCACGATAATTGACCATTTTTAGTCCTTTAGACCAATTGGCAAAAATCTTCATGTATTCCAAAATTCATGATTTCATGAGCTATAACCTATGAGTTTTAGTCATTTTTAGTCATTTCAACCCATTAGCAAATAATTTCCCGGTGGCCAAATTTCACCATTTCATGATCTATAATCCATGATTTTTAGCCATTTTTATTTATTTTGACCCATTGGCAAAATACTTCACGGAGTTCAAAATTCAAGATTTCATGAGCTATAACCCATGATTTCTGCCTATTTTTATTTATTTCACCCATTGGTAAATAATTTTATGAAGTCCAAAATTCATGATTTCATGAGCTATAACCCACGATTTTTAGCCATTTTAGTCGTTTTGATATGTTGGTAAAACTTTGCGTAGACCAAAATTCATGATTTCATGATGTATAGTCGACGATTTTTGTCCATTTTCATTCATTTTGACCCATTGGTAAATAATTTTATGAAGTCCAAAATTCATGATTTCATGAGCTATAACCCACGATTTTTAGCCATTTTAGTCGTTTTAACCATGTAGTAGATAATTTTGGAAGTCAAATTTCATGATTTCATGAGCTATAATCCATGAGTTTTGGTCATTTTCTATCATTTAAACCCATTAGCAAATAATTTTGAACTTCAAAATTCATGATTTCATGAGCTATAACCCACGATTTTTAGCCATTTTATTTGTTTAAACCCATTGACAAATAATTTTGCGTAAGTCAAATTTCATGATTTCATGAGATATAACCCATGATTTTTGGCTATTTTTATTTATTTTGACCCATTGGTAAATAATTTTATGAAGTCCAAAATTCATGATTTCATGAGCTATAACCCATGATTTTTAGCCATTTTTAGTCGCTTTAACCATGTAGTAGATAATTTTGCAGTCAAATTTCATGATTTCATGAGCTATAACCCATGATTTTTGACCATTTTAGTCATCTCAACCCATTGTCAAATAATTTCATAGAATTTATTTCCCTTGGATCGAAATAAATAAAAGCGGATATAACTCATGAAATCATGAATTATAACTCATGAAATCATGAATTTTGGTCTCCATAAAATTATTTGCCAATAGGGAGAAGACTAAAATGATCTAAATCATAGGTTATAGTAGCTCCGCAAATCGTGAATTTTAAACTCCAAGAAATTATTTGCCAAGTTGAGAGAACAAAAATGGCTAAAAGTATGGGTAATAGCTTGTGAAATCGTGAATATTGACTCGAATATTTTCCCACGGATCGAAACAAAAAGTGTTAAAAACACAATTTGACGAGCTATAACCCACGATTTTTAGCCATTTTATTTGTTTAAACCCATTGACAAATAATTTTGCGTAAGCCCAAAATTCACGATTTCATGAGCTATAACCCATAATTTTTAGCCATTTTATTTGTTTAAACCCATTGACAAATAATTTTGCGTAAGTCAAATTTCATGATTTCATGAGCTATAACCCATGATTTTTATCATTTTTAGTCATTTCAACCCATTAGCAAATAATTTTGAAGAGGCTAAATTTCACGATTTCATGAGCTATAATCCATGATTTTTGGCTATTTTATATGTTTGACCTATTGGCAAAAACTTTATGAGTCCAAAATTCAAGATTTCATGAGCTATAACCTATGAGTTTTAGTCATTTTTAGTCATTTTGACCATTGGCAAAATACTTCACGAGTTCAAAATTCAAGATTTCGTGAGCTATAACCCGATTTTTTCCATTTCGTTCATTTCGATCTAAGGAAAAAATTACGTGAAAGAAAATTAGCGATTTCATAAGTTATAACCTACGATTTTTAGCCATTTTATTTGTTTAAACCCATTGACAAATAATTTTGCGAAGCCCAAAATTCCGCGATTTCATGAGCTATAACCCTTTATATTTAGCCATTTTAATTCTTTTGACCATTGGCAAAATACTTCACGGAGTTCAAAATTCAAGATTTCGTGAGCTTTAACCAATAATTTTTGCCATTTTTTCATTTTGATCCTTTTGTAAATAATTTCACGGAGTCCAAATTTCATGATAACATGAGCTATAACTCACAATATGTGACCATTTTAATCCTTTGACCTATTGGCAAAAACTTCGGAGTCCAAAATTCAAGATTTAGGTGTGCTATAACCCATGATTTTTATCATTTTTAGTCATTTCAACCCATTAGCAAATAATTTTGAAGAGGCTAAATTTCACGATTTCATGATCTTATCCATTTTTATTCGTTTCACCCAAGGGACAACAATTTAGCGGAGTTAAATTCATGATTTCATGGGATACAACCCATAATTTTTAGCCATTTTAGTCGTTTTGATATGTTGGTAAAACTTTGCGTGACCAAAATTCATGATTTCATGAGCTATAACTCATGATTTTTGGTCATTTAATTCGTTTCATCCCATTAGCAAATACTTTCGTAGAGTCCAAATTTCACAATTTCATGACCTATAACCCACCATTTTTGGCTATTTTCATCATTCAGACCTATAGGAAAATAATTTTGCGTAATCCAAAATTTATGATTTCATAGGCTATAACCCATAATTTTTGGTCAGTTTTATTAGTTTTGACCTAAGGAAAAAACTTCGAGAAGTCTAAAATTTATGATATCATGAGCTATAATCCATGATTTTTGGCTATTTTATATGTTTGACCTATTGGCCAAAAACTTTGTAGGGTCTAAAATTGATTCCTAAGCTATACAACCCACAATTTTTAATTTTTTAATTTTTTTCACCCCATTGGCAAATACTTTTGTGGAATCTAAAAGTCACGATTTCATGACCTATAATCCATGATTTTTAGCCATTTTAATTGTTGAGCTATTGGAAAATAATTTTCTTTGAGTCAAATAATTACTATTCATGGCGATAACCCATAAATTTTGGCCAATTTTAATTGTGTCGATCCAAGGAAAAATCCGTAGAGTCCAAAATTCACAATTTATTGAGGTATAACCCATGATTTCTGCCTATTTTTATTTATTTCACCCATTGGTAAATAATTTTATGAAGTCCAAAATTCACTATTTTATGAGCTATAACCCGATAATTGACCATTTTAGTCTTTTCCATTTGTAGAAAACTTCCACGGTGTCAAAATTTTAAGATTTCATGAGCTATAACCTATGAGTTTTAGTCATTTTTAGTCGTTTTAACCATGTAGTAGATAATTTTGCGAAGTCAAATTTCATGATTTCATGATGTATAGGCGGCGATTTTTGTCCATTTTCATTCATTTTGACCGATGGGAAAAATTTCCCTAGAGTCTAAAATTCATGATTTCATGAGATATAAGCCGATACTTGGCCATTTTAGTCATTGGCCATTTTAGTCAAGTTTTCACCCATTTGCAAATAATTTTCTGAGAATCAAAAATTCGTGATTTCGTGAATAGTAAGCTTTGATTTTTGGCTATTTTTATTTTTTGACCAATTGAAAAATAATTTTATGAAGTCCAAAATTCATGATTTCATGAGCTATAACCCAAGGTAGTTGACCATTTTAGTACTTTCGCCCATTGACAAAAACATTGGGGAGTTCAAAATTCAAGATTTTGTGAGCTATAATCCATGAGTTTTGGTCATTTTCTATCATTTAAACCCATTAGCAAATAATTTCCCGGTGGCCAAATTTCACCATTTCATGATCTATAATCTGTAATTTTGTTCGCTTTGACCAAGGGAAAAAATTTCGTGGAGTTCAAAATTCATGATTTCAAGAGCTATAAGCCATGAGTTTTGGCTATTTTAATTCATTTCATCCCATTTGTAAATACCTTCGTGTTTTCATGACCTAAAACACCACGATTTTTGGCCATTTTGGTCGTTCAGACCATTTGGCAAATAATTTCAGGTAGTTAAAATTCAAGATTTCATGAGCTATAACCCATAATTATTTTTGCCATTTTTAGTGGTTTCGAAGCAAGGAAAAAAATTAGCGAGTCGAAATTCATGATTTCATGATTTATAACCAATAATTTTTGACCATTTTTATTCGTTTCAACCCATTGGCAAATAATTTTAAGAGTCCAAAATTCTGATTTCATGATTTATAATCCATGATTTTTGGTCATTTTGACCCATTGGAAAATAGTGTCGTGAAATCCGATATTCCGCGATTTCATGAGCTATAACCTATAATTTTTGGCCTTTTTTAGTCCTTCTGATTGACAAATAATTTCTTAGAGGCTAAAATTTATGATTTCATAAGCTATAACCTATGATTTTTGGCTATTTTTATTTTTTGACCAATTGAAAAATAATTTTATGAGTCTAAAATTCACCATTTTATGAACTAATCCATGATTTTTGTTATTTTATTTATTTTTACCCATTGGCAAATTATTTTAACTAGTTCAATGTTCATGATTTCATTAGTTAGATTCTACGATTTTTGGTCATTTTTAGTCCTATCGACCCATTGGCAAATAATTTTGTGCAGTCCAAAATTTATGATTTCATGAGATATAACTGATGATTTTTGGCTATTTTTATTCTTTTTGACCCATTAGAAAATAATTTCATGGAGTCCAAAATTCAAGATATCATTGGCTATAGCCCATATTTTGGGACCATTTTTATTCGTTCCAATCCATTTGTAAACAATTTTGTGGAGACCAAAAGTCACGATTTCATGACCTATAATCCACGATTTTTAGCCAATTTTATTATTTTGACCCATTAGGAAATAATTTTATGAAGTCCAAAATTCATGGTTTCATGAGCTAACCCACAATATTTGGCCATTTATATTCATTTTGACCCATTGGAAAATAATTTTATGACGTCCAAAATTCATGGTTTCATGTGCTATAACCCATAATATTTGGCCATTTTTAATCATTTTGACCCATTGAGAAATAATTTTATGAAGTCCAAAATTCATGATTTCATGACCCACGATATTTGGCCATTTTTAGTCCTTTCAACTCCTTGGCAAAAAACTTCGCAGAGTCCAAAATTTAAAATTTCGTGAGCTATAACATACGATTTTGGTCATTTTTAGTCGTTTTGACACGTTAGCAAATAATTTCGCTGAGATTAAATTTCACAATTTTATGATCTATAATCCATGATTTTTCAATTTTTATTTATTTTGCCTAACGAAAAATTATCCTTGGAGTCCAAAATTCACGATTTCATGAGCTATAACCTACAATTTCTTGCCATTTTTAGTGCTTTCGATCAATTGGCAACAAAATGTCACAGAGTCCAAATTTCATGATTTCGTGAGGTATAACCTAGGTTTTTTGGCCATTTTAATTAGTTTTATCCATTTGGTAAATACCTTCTCGTTGTCCAAAATTCACAATTTTATGGCCTATAATCGATGATTTTTGGCCATTTTTAGCCACTGCGATCCATTGATAAATAATTTCGCGTAGTCAAAAGCTCAAGAGTTCATGAACTATATAACCCACGATTTTTTTTTCCACTTTTAGTTGTTTCAATCCAGAGGAAAATAATTTTGTGGAGTCTAAAATTCATAATTTCATGAGCTATAATCCATGGTTCCTTGCCATTTTCATTCGTTTTATCCCATTGGCAAATAAATTTGCGAACTTCAAAATTCATGATTTCAAGAGCTACAACACACGATTTTTGGCCATTTTTTGTTGTTTCTACCAAACGACAAATAGTTTTGCGCAGTCGAAAATGCGTGATTTCATGAGATATAACCCATGATTTTTGGCTATTTTTATGTATTTCGTTCCTAGGGAAAATAATTTCGCGGAGTCCAAATTTACAATTTATGAGCTATAACTCATGATTTTTAGCTATTTTTAGTCGCCTCGACCTATTGGCAAATAATTTTGCACAGTCCAAAATTCATGATTTCATGAGCTATAACCCATGATTTTTGACCATTTTTAGTCATCTCATCCCATTATCAAATAATTTCATTGAATTTTTTCCCCTTGGATCGAAATAAATAAAAATGGTAAATAGTCATGAGTTATAACTCATGAAATCATAAATTTTGATCTCCATAAAATTATTTGCCAATAGGTTCAGACAACTAAAAATAATCGAAAATTGTAGGTTGTAGCTCATGAAATTCTGAGTTTTAAACTCCAATAAATTATTTTCCAAGGGTTGAGAGGAACAAAAATGGCTAAAAATTATGGGCAATAGCTCGTGAAATCGTGAATATTTGACTCGATATTTTCCTTGGATCAAAACAACTAAAAGTCTTAAAACTCAAGATTTGATGAGCTATAAACCATGATTTTTTAGCCATATATAGCTACTTTGGCCCAAAAGAAAATAACTTCATAGAGACTGAAATTCACAATTTCATGAGCTATAACCCATAATTTTTGTTAGTTTTACTTGTTGCAACCCATTAGCAAATAATTTTATGGAGTCACAAATTCACGATTTCATAAGCTATAATCCATGATTTTTGACCATTTTACTCATTACAAGTCATTGACAAATAGTTTTCTTGTGATCGAAAATGCGTGATTTCATGAGATATAACCCATGATTTTTGGCTATTTTATGTATTTCGTTCCTAGGGAAAATAATTTGTGAGTCCAAATTTACAATTTATGAGCTATAACTCATGATTTTTAGCTATTTTAGTCGCCTCGACCTATTGGCAAATAATTTTGCACAGTCCAAAATTCATGATTTCATGAGCTATAACCCATGATTTTTGACCATTTTAGTCATCTCATCCCATTATCAAATAATTTCATTGAATTTTTTCCCCTTGGATCGAAATAAATTAAAATGGTAAATAGTCATGAGTTATAACTCATGAAATCATAAATTTTGATCTCCATAAAATTATTTGCCAATAGGTTCGCATAACTAAAATAATCGAAAATTAGGTTGTAGCTCATGAAATCTGAGTTTTAAACTCCAATAAATTATTTTCCAAGGGTTGAGAGGAACAAAATGGCTAAAATTATGGGCAATAGCTCGTGAAATCGTGAATATTTGACTCTGATATTTTCCCTTGGATCAAAACAACTAAAAGTCTTAAAAACTCAAGATTTGATGAGCTATAAACCATGATTTTTTCGCCATATATAGCTACTTTGGCCCAAAAGAAAATAACTTCATAGAGACTGAAATTCACAATTTCATGAGCTATAACCCATAAATTTTTGTTAGTTTTACTTGTTGCAACCCATTAGCAAATAATTTTGCGGAGTCACAAATTCACGATTTCATAAGCTATAATCCATGATTTTTGACCATTTTTACTCATTACAAGTCATTGACAAATAGTTTTGCGGAGCCAAAAATTCATTATTTCATGAGCTATAACCTATGATTTTTTACCATTTTTATATGTTGTGACTCAAGAGAGAAAAATTTTGCGGAGTCCAAAATTAATGATTTCAAAAGCTATAACCTAGGATATTTAGTCATTTTTAGTCCTTTTAACCAATTGGCAAAAATCTTCATGTATTCTAAAATTCATGATTTGGTGAGCTATAACCCACGATTTTTTTCCATTTCGTTCATTTCGATCTAAGGAAAAAAATTCGTGAAAGAGAAAATTCATGATTTTATAAGTTATAACCCACTATTTTTAGCCATTTTATTTACTTTAACCCATTGCGAATAATTTTGTGGAAGCCCAAAATTCACGATTTCATGAGCTATATCCCATGATATTTAGCCATTTCTAATTCTTTTGACCTTTTATGAGTTCAAAATTCAAGATTTTGTGAGTTATAACCCATAATTTTTGGCCATTTTTTATTTTGATCCTTTTGTAAATAATTTCATGGAGTCCAAATTTCACGATAACATGAGCTATAACTCACAATATGTGACCATTTTAATCCTTTCAACCCATTGGCAAAAACTTAGCGAGTCCAAAATTCAAGATTTCGTGAGCTATAACCCATGATTTTTATTATTTTTAGTCATTTCGACCGTTAGCAAATAATTTTGAAGAGGCCAAATTTCACGATTTCATGATCTATGACCCTTGATTTTTATCCATTTTCATTCATTTCACCAAAGGGACAACAATTTAGCGAGTCCAAAATTCAAGATTTCATGAGCTATAACCCATGATTTTGGCCATTTTTATTCGTTTCGACCCATTGGCAAATAATTTTGCGATGTCAAATAATTAATATTCATGAGATAACTCATAATTTTTGGCCATTTTTATTCGTTTCACCCATTGGCAAATACTTTTGAATCTAAAAGTCACAATTTCATGACCTATAACCCACCATTTTGGCTATTTTTAGTTGTTCGATCTATAGAAAAATAATTTTGTGGAATCCAAAATTCATGATTTCATGGGATACAACCCATAATTTTTGGCCATTTTTATTCGTTTCAACCCATTGGCAAAAACTTAGCGGAGTCCAAAATTCATGATTTCATAGCTATAACTCATGATTTTTGGTCATTTAATTCGTTTCATCACATTGGCAAATACTTTCATAGAGTCCAAAATTCAAGATTTCCTAAGCTATACAACCCATAATTTTTGGCCATTTTTATTCGTTTCACCCCATTGGCAAATACTTTTGCGAATCTAAAAGTCACAATTTCATGACCTATAATCCATGATTTTTAGCCATTTTAATTGTTACGAGCTATTGGAAAATAATTTTCTTTGAGTCAAATAATTACTATTCATGGCGATAACCCATAATTTTTGGCCAATTTTAATTGTGTCGATCTAAGGAAAAATCCAGAGAGTCCAAAATTCACAATTTATTGAGCTATAACCCATGATTTTTATTATTTTTAGTCATTTCAACCCATTAGCAAATAATTTTATGAAGTCCAAAATTCACTATTTTATGAGCTATAACCCATGATAATTGACCATTTTAGTCTTTTCCATTAGCAAAACTTCAAGTGTCCAAAATTTAAGATTTTGTGAGCTATAACCCATGATTTTTATCATTTTTAGTCATTTCAACCCATTAGCAAATAATTTTGAAGAGGCTAAATTTCACGATTTCATGAGCTATAACTCATGATTTTTGCCCATTTTTATTCATTTTGACCCATGGGAAAAAATTTTTGTCCATTTTCATTAATTTTTGTCCAAAATTCATGATTTCATGAGATATAATCCACGATACTTGGCCATTTTAGCTATTTCGACCCATTTGCAAATAAATTCATGGAGTCAAAAATTCAGGATTTCGCGAATAGTAAGCCTTGATTTTTGGCTATTTTTATTCATTTTGACCCATTGGTAAATAATTTTGTGAAGTCCAAAGTTCATGATTTTATGAGCTATAACCCACAAGAGTTGACCATTTTAGTCCCTTCGGCCCATTGACAAAAACTTTGGGGAGTTCAAAATTCAAGATTTTGTGAGCTATAACCCACGAGTTTTGGTCATTTTCATCATTTTAACCCATTAGCAAATAATTTCCCGGTGGCCAAATTTCCGCGATTTTATGATCTATAATCTATAATTTTTGTCCATTTTTATTCGTTTTGACCGAAGGAAAAATATCGTGGAGTTCAAAATTCATGATTTCATGAGCTATAACCCAAATTTTTTGCCATTTTTAGTGGTTTGAAGCAAGGAAAAAATTTATGAGTCCAAAATTCACGATTTCATGATTTATAACCAATAATTTTTGACCATTTTATTCGTTTTGACCCATTGGCAAATACTTTCATAGAGTCCAAAATTCACAATTTCATGACCTATAATCCACGATTTTTATCCATTTTCATTCATTTTGACCCATTGGCAAATAATTTTGAATCTAAAAGTCACAATTTCATGACCTATAATCCATGATTTTTGGCTATTTTTATTCATTCGACCCATTGGCAAATAATTTTAAGAGTCCAAAATTTACGATTTCATGAGCTATAACCTATGATTTTTGGCTATTTTTATTTATTTGACCCATTGGCAAATAATTTTAAGAGTCCAAAATTCACGATTTCATGAGCTATAATCCATGATTTTTGGCTATTTTTATTTATTTGACCCATTGGCAAATAATTTTAAGAGTCCAAAATTCATGATTTCATGAGCTATAATCCATGATTTTTGGTCATTTTAGTCATTTCAACCCATTAGCAAATAATTTTGAAGAGGCCAAATTTCACGATTTCATGAGCTATAACTCATGATTTTTATCATTTTTAGTCATTTCGACCGTTAGCAAATAATTTTATGAAGTCCAAAATTCATGATTTCATGATTTATAACCAATAATTTTTGACCATTTTATTCGTTTCAACCCATTGGCAAATACTTTCATAGAGTCCAAAATTCATGATTTCATGAGCTATAACCCATAATTTTTAGCCATTTTAATTCTTTTGACCCATTGGCAAATAATTTTAAGAGTCCAAAATTCATGATTTCATGACCTATAACCCACGATAGTTGACCATTTTAGTCTTTTCCATTAGCAAAAACTTGAAGTGTCCAAAATTTAAGATTTTGTGAGCTATAACCCATGATTTTTATTATTTTTAGTCATTTCGACCGTTAGCAAATAATTTTGAAGAGGCCAAATTTCACGATTTCATGATCTATAATCCACGATTTTTATCCATTTTCATTCATTTTGACCCATGGGAAAAAAATTTCGTGGAGTTCAAAATTCAAGATTTCATGAGCTATAACCCATGATTTTTGGCCATTTTTATTCGCTTTGACCAAGGGAAAAAATATCGTGGAGTTCAAAATTCATGATTTCATGAGCTATAACCCATGATTTTTGGCTATTTTTATTAGTTTCATCACATTGGCAAATACTTTTTGGAATCTAAAAGTCACAATTTCATGACCTATAATCCATGATTTTTGGCTATTTTTAGTTGTTCGATCTATAGAAAAATAATTTTGTGAAGTCAAAGTTCATGATTTTATGAGCTATAACCCACGATTTTTTCCATTTCGTTCATTTCGATCTAAGGAAAAAAATTTCGTGGAGTTCAAAATTCATGATTTCATGAGCTATAATCCATGAGTTTTGGTCATTTTCATCATTTTAACCCATTAGCAAATAATTTTGAAGAGGCTAAATTTCACGATTTCATGAGCTATAATCCATGATTTTTGGCCATTTTTATTCGTTTTGACCGAAGGAAAAATATCGTGGAGTTCAAAATTCATGATTTCATGAGCTATAACTCATGATTTTGGTCATTTTAGTCATTTCAACCCATTAGCAAATAATTTTGAAGAGGCCAAATTTCACGATTTCATGAGCTATAACTCATGATTTTTATCATTTTTAGTCATTTCGACCGTTAGCAAATAATTTTGAAGAGGCCAAATTTCACGATTTCATGAGCTATAACCCATAATTTTTGACCATTTTATTCGTTTCAACCCATTGGCAAATACTTTCATAGAGTCCAAAATTCAAGATTTCCTAAGTCGTAAAACCTATAATTTTTGTTCGTTTCACCCCATTGGCAAATACTTTCATAGAGTCCAAAATTCATGATTTCATGAGCTATAATCCATGAGTTTTGGTCATTTTCAGTCATTTTAACCCATTAGCAAATAATTTTGAAGAGGCTAAATTTCACGATTTCATGAGCTATAACCCACGTAGTTGACCATTTTAGTCTTTTCCATTAGCAAAACTTCAAGTGTCCAAAATTTAAGATTTTGTGAGCTATAACCCATAATTATTTTTGCCATTTTTAGTGGTTTCAAAGCAAGGAAAAAATTTGAGGAGTCTAAAATTTATGATTTCAAGAGCTAGAATCCATGATTTTTGGCTATTTTTATTCATTTTACCCATTGGTAAATAATTTTATGAAGTCTAAAATTCACTATTTTATGAGCTATAACCCACGATTTTTTCCATTTCGCTCATTTCGATCTAAGGAAAAATCCGTAGAGTCCAAATTTCACGATTTCATGAGCTATAACCCATAATTTTGGCCATTTTTATTCGTTTCGACCCATTGGCAAATAATTTTAAGAGTCCAAAATTCACGATTTCATGAGCTATAACTCATGATTTTTATCATTTTTAGTCATTTCAACCCATTAGCAAATAATTTTAAGAGTCCAAAATTCAAGATTTCATGAGCTATAACCCATAATTTTGGCCATTTTTATTCGTTTTGACCGAAGGGAAAAAATATCGTGGAGTTCAAAATTCATGATTTTATGAGCTATAACCCGATAATTGACCATTTTAGTCCTTTTAACCAATTGGCAAAAATCTTCATGTATTCTAAAATTCATGATTTGGTGAGCTATAACCCACGATTTTTTCCATTTTGTTCATTTCGATCTAAGGGAAAAAATTCGTGAAAGAGAAAATTCATGATTTCATAAGTTATAACCTACGATTTTTAGCCATTTTATTTACTTTAACCCATTATGAATAATTTTGTGGAAGCCCAAAATTCACGATTTCATGAGCTATAACCCATGATATTTAGCCATTTTAATTCTTTTGACCCATTGGCAAAATACTTCGTGGAGTTCAAAATTCAAGATTTCGTGAGCTATAACCCACGATTTATGCCTATTTTTATTTATTTGACCCATTGGTAAATAATTTTATGAAGTCCAAAATTCATGATTTCATGAGCTATAACTCACAATATGTGACCATTTTAATCCTTTCAACCCATTGGCAAAAACTTTGCGAGTCCAAAATTCAAGATTTCATGAGCTATAACCCATGATTTTTATCATTTTTAGTCATTTGACCGTTAGCAAATAATTTTGAAGAGGCCAAATTTCGATTTCATGAGCTATAATCCATGATTTTTAGCCATTTTATTTGTTTCGACCTAAGGAAAAAATTTGAGTCCAAAATTCACAATTTATTGAGCTATAACCCATAATTTTTGGCCATTTTTATTCGTTTCGACCCATTGGCAAATAATTTTAAGAGTCCAAAATTTACGATTTCATCATCTATAATCCATAATTTCTACCTATTTTTATGTATTTTAACCCATTGGTAAATAATTTTATGAAGTCCAAAATTCATGATTTCATGAGCTATAACCCATAATTTTTGGCCATTTTTATTCGTTTTGACCCATTGGCAAATAATTTTAAGAGTCCAAAATTTACGATTTCATCATCTATAATCCATAATTTCTACCTATTTTTATGTATTTTAACCCATTGGTAAATAATTTTATGAAGTCTAAAATTCACTATTTTATGAGCTATAACCCACGAGTTTTGGTCATTTTCATCATTTTAACCCATTAGCAAATAATTTTGAAGAGGCTAAATTTCACGATTTCATGAGCTATAATCCATGAGTTTTGGTCATTTTAGTCATTTTGACCCATTGGCAAATAATTTTGTGGAATCCAAAATTCATGATTTCATGAGCTATAATCCATGATTTTTGGCTATTTTTATTCATTTTACCCATTGGTAAATAATTTTATGAAGTCCAAAATTCATGATTTCATAGGCTATAACCCATAATTTTTGGCCATTTTTATTCGTTTCGACCCATTGGCAAATAATTTTGTGGAATCCAAAATTCATGATTTCATGACCTATAATCCACGATTTTTATCCATTTTAATTATTCGAGCTATTAACAAATAATTTTATGTGTCAAATAATTAATATTCATGAGATAACTCATAATTTTTGGCCATTTTCATTCATTTTGACCCATGGGAAAAAAATTTGAGGAGTCTAAAATTCATGATTTCATGAGCTATAACCCATAATTTTTGGCCATTTTTATTCGTTTTGACCCATTGGCAAATAATTTTAAGAGTCCAAAATTCATGATTTCATGAGCTATAACCCACGATAATTGACCATTTTAGTCTTTTCCATTAGCAAAAACTTGAAGTGTCCAAAATTTAAGATTTTGTGAGCTATAACCCACGAGTTTTGGTCATTTTAGTCATTTCAACCCATTAGCAAATAATTTTGAAGAGGCCAAATTTCACGATTTCATGATCTATAATCCATGATTTTTAGCCATTTTATTTACTTTAACCCATTGCGAATAATTTTGTGGAATCCAAAATTCATGATTTCATGAGCTATAACCCATGATTTTTGGCCATTTTTATTCGTTTCAACCCATTGGCAAATAATTTTAAGAGTCCAAAATTTACGATTTCATGAGCTATAACCCACGATTTTTGACCATTTTATTCGTTTCACCCCATTGGCAAATACTTTCATAGAGTCCAAAATTCACAATTTCATGACCTATAATCCATGATTTTTGGCTATTTTTATTCATTCGACCC
The DNA here is from genome assembly GCA_012295165.1 of Asparagus setaceus. Taxonomy (NCBI): domain Eukaryota; kingdom Viridiplantae; phylum Streptophyta; class Magnoliopsida; order Asparagales; family Asparagaceae; genus Asparagus; species Asparagus setaceus. Next base: position 82,250,592 of record CM022704.1, on the reverse strand, counting down.
ATTGGCAAATAATTTTAAGAGTCCAAAATTCAAGATTTCATGAGCTATAACCCACGATTTTTTCCATTTCGTTCATTTCGATCTAAGGAAAAAAATTTCGTGGAGTTCAAAATTCATGATTTCATGAGCTATAATCCATGAGTTTTGGTCATTTTAGTCATTTTAACCCATTAGCAAATAATTTTGAAGAGGCTAAATTTCACGATTTCATGAGCTATAACCCACCATTTTGGCTATTTTTATTCATTTTACCCATTGGTAAATAATTTTGTGAAGTCAAAGTTCATGATTTTATGAGCTATAACCCATGATTTTTGGCTATTTTTATTTATTTGACCCATTGGTAAATAATTTTGTGAAGTCCAAAGTTCATGATTTTATGAGCTATAACCCATGATTTTTGGCCATTTTTATTCGTTTCAACCCATTGGCAAATAATTTTAAGAGTCCAAAATTCAAGATTTCATGAGCTATAACCCATAATTTTTGGCCATTTTTATTCGTTTCAACCCATTGGCAAATAATTTCATAGAGTCCAAAATTCACAATTTATTGAGCTATAACCCATAATTTTTGGCCATTTTTATTCGTTTCAACCCATTGGCAAAAACTTAGCGGAGTCCAAAATTCATGATTTCATGAGCTATAACCCATGATAATTGACCATTTTAGTCTTTTCCATTAGCAAAAACTTGAAGTGTCCAAAATTTAAGATTTTGTGAGCTATAACCCATGATTTTTATTATTTTTAGTCATTTTGATCTGGTAAAAACTTTATGTAGTCCAAAATTCATGATTTTATGAGCTATAACCCAAATTTTTTTGCCATTTTTAGTGGTTTCAAAGCAAGGAAAAAATTTGAGGAGTCTAAAATTTATGATATCATGAGCTATAATCCATGATTTTTGGCTATTTTTAGTTGTTCCGATCTATAGAAAAATAATTTTGTGGAAGCCCAAAATTCACGATTTCATGAGCTATAACCCATGATTTTTGGCCATTTTAGCTATTTCGACCCATTTGCAAATAAATTCATGGAGTCAAAAATTCAGATTTCATGAGCTATAACCCATAATTTTTGGCCATTTTTATTCGTTTCAACCCATTGGCAAATACTTTTGAATCTAAAAGTCACAATTTCATGACCTATAATCCATGATTTTTGGCCATTTTTATTCGTTTTGACCCATTGGCAAATACTTTCATAGAGTCCAAATTCACGATTTCATGAGCTATAACCTACGATTTTTAGCCATTTTAATTGTGCCATTGACAAATAATTTTGAAGAGGCCAAATTTCACGATTTCATGAGCTATAACCCTTTATATTTAGCCATTTTAATTCTTTTGACCCATTGGCAAAATACTTCACGGAGTTCAAAATTCAAGATTTCGTGAGCTTTAACCAATAATTTTTGCCATTTTTTCATTTTGATCCTTTTGTAAATAATTTCACGGAGTCCAAATTTCATGATAACATGAGCTATAACTCACAATATGTGACCATTTTAATCCTTTCGACCTATTGGCAAAAACTTTGTAGAGTCCAAAATTCAAGATTTCGTGAGCTATAACCCATGATTTTTATCATTTTTAGTCATTTCAACCCATTAGCAAATAATTTTGAAGAGGCCAAATTTCACGATTTCATGATCTTATCCATTTTTATTCGTTTCGACCAAGGGACAACAATTTAGCGGAGTCCAAAATTCATGATTTCATGGGATACAACCCATAATTTTTAGCCATTTTTAGTCGTTTTGATATGTTGGTAAAAACTTTGCGTAGTCCAAAATTCATGATTTCATGAGCTATAACTCATGATTTTTGGTCATTTTAAGTCTTTTGACCCATTGGCAAATAATTTTAAGAGTCCAAAATTCAAGATTTCATGAGCTATAACCCACGATTTTTAGCCATTTTAAGTCTTTTGACCCATTGGCAAATAATTTTGAAGAGGTCAAATTAATGATTTCATGAGCTATAACTCACGATTTTTACCATTTTACTCATTACAAGTCATTGACAAATAGTTTCTTGAGTAAAAATTCAAGATTTCATGAGCTATAACCTATAAATTTTGGCCATTTTATATGTTATGATTAAGAAAATTTTCATGGAGTCAAAATTAATGATTTGAAGCTATAACCCGAATATTTAGTCATTTTTAGTCATTTTGACCAATTGGAAAAAATCTTCATTATTCTAAAATTCATGATTTGGTGAGCTATAACCCACAATTGTTTTCCATTTATGTTCATTTCGATCTAAGGAAAAAATTACGTGAAAAGAAAATTCACGATTTCATAAGTTATAACCCACGATTTTTAGCCATTTTATTTGTTTTAACCCATTGATAAATAATTTTGCGAACTTCAAAATTCATGATTTTATGAGCTATAACCCACGATTTTTAGCCAATTTTTCATTTTGATCCTTTTGTAAATAATTTCACGAGTCCAAAATTTACAATTTATGAGTTATAACTCATGATTTCTAGCCATTTTTATTTGTTTTAACCCATTGATAAATAATTTTGCGAACTTCAAAATTCATGATTTCATGAGCTATAGCCCATGATATTTAGCCATTTTAAGTCTTTTGACCCATTGGCAAATAATTTTAAGAGTCCAAAATTCATGATTTCATGAGCTATAACCCATAATTTTGGCCATTTTAGTCATTGGCCATTTTAGTCATTTTGACCCATTGGCAAATAATTTTAAGAGTCCAAAATTCAAGATTTCATGAGCTATAACCTATGATTTTTGCCTATTTTTATTTGTTTTAACCCATTGATAAATAATTTTGCGAACTTCAAAATTCATGATTTCATGAGCTATAAAATCCATGGTTCTTGGCCATTTTAGTCATTTTGACCCATTGGCAAATAATTTTAAGAGTCCAAAATTCAAGATTTCGTGAGCTATAACCCATAATTTTTGACCATTTTTAGTCATTTTGACCCATTGGCAAATAATTTTAAGAGTCCAAAATTCATGATTTCATGAGCTATAACCCACAATTTTGTTTGCCATTTTTAGTTGTTTGAAACAAGGAAAAAAAATTTCGTGGAGTTCAAAATTCATGATTTCAAGAGCTATAATACCGCGATTTTTGGCCATTTTTCGTTGTATCTACCAAATGACAAATAGTTTTGCGGAGTTGAAAACGCGTGATTTCATGAGATATAACTCATGAGTTTTGGCTATATTTATGTATTTCAACCCTAGGGAAAATAATTTCGCAGAGTCCAAATTTACAATTTATGAGTTATAACTCATGATTTCTAGCCATTTTTAGTCGCCTCGACCTATTGACAAATAATTTTGCACAGTCCAAAATTCATGATTTGATGAGCTATAACCCATAATTTTTGACCATTTTTAGTCATCTCAACCCATTGTCAAATAATTTCATAAAAGTTTTTTTTCCCTTGGATCGAAATAAATAAAAATGGCAAATAGTCATGAGTTATGACTCATGAAATCGTGAATTTTGGTCTCCGTAAAAGTACCAATAGGTTGAGACGACTAAAATGATAAAAAGCGTAGGTTGTAGCTCCTAAATCGTAAATTTTAAACTCTAAGAATTATTTGCCAAGGGTTGAGAGGAACAAAATGGCTAAAGATTATGAGTAATAGCTTGTGAAATCGTGAATATTAACTTTGATATTTTCCCTTGGATCGAAACAACTAAAAGTGTTGAAAACTCACAATTTGACGAGCTATAACCCGATTTTTCACCATATATAGCTATTTAGGTCCAAAGAAAAATAACTTCTTAGAGCCGAATTTCACAATTTCATGTGCTACGACCCATAGTTTTTCGCTATTTTTACTTGTTGCGACTCATTAGAAAATAATTTTGGAGTTACAAATTCACGATTTTATAAGCTATAACTCGATTTTTACCATTTTACTCATTACAAGTCATTGACAAATAGTTTTGCGAGTAAAAATTCAAGATTTCATGAGCTATAACCTATAAATTTTGGCCATTTTATATGTTATGACCCAAGAGAAAATTTTCATGGAGTCCAAAATTAATGATTTCATGAGCTATAACCCGAATATTTAGTCATTTTTAGTCATTTTGACCAATTGGAAAAAATCTTCAGGTATTCTAAAATTCATGATTTGGTGAGCTATAACCCACAATTGTTTTCCATTTATGTTCATTTCGATCTAAGGAAAAAATTACGTGAAAGAGAATTCACGATTTCATAAGTTATAACCCACGATTTTTAGCCATTTTATTTGTTTTAACCCATTGATAAATAATTTTGCGGGCCCAAAATTCACGATTTCATGAGCTATAGCCCATGATATTTAGCCATTTTAAGTCTTTTGACCCATTGGCAAAATACCGTGGAGTTCAAAATTCAAGATTTCGTGAGCTATAACCCACGATTTTTAGCCAATTTTTCATTTTGATCCTTTTGTAAATAATTTCACAGAGTCCAAATTTCACGATAACATGAGCTATAACTCACAATATGTGATCATTTTTAATCCTTTCGACCCTTTGGCAAAAAACTTTGCGGAGTCCAAAATTCAAGATTTCATGAGCACCCATGATTTTTATCATTTTTAGTCATTTCGACTCATTAGCAAATAATTTTGAAGAGGTCAAATTAATGATTTCATGAGCTATAACCCACAATTTTGTTTGCCATTTTTAGTTGTTTGAAACAAGGAAAAAAATTCGTTTCGACCATTTATAACCAATAATTTTGGCCATTTGTATTCGTTTGATCCATTGGCAAATAATTTTAAGAGTCCAAAATTTATAATTTCATGATCTATAATCCATAATTTTGGGTCATTTTAGTCATTTTGACCCATTGGTAAATAGTTTCTTGAAATCCGATATTCATGATTTCATAAGCTATAACATATAATTTTGGCCTTTTTAGTCCTTGTGATTGACAAATAATTTCTTAGAGGCTAAAATTTATGATTTCATAAGCTATAACCTATGATTTTTGCCTATTTTTATTTGTTTTGACCAATTAAAAATAATTTTGCGGAGTTCAAAATTCTTTCATTTTATGAACTAATCCACGATTTTTGGTTATTTTATTTATTTTTAGCCATTGGCAAATAATTTTAAATAGTTCAATGTTCATGATTTCATGAGTTAGATTCTAAGAGTTTTGGTCTTTTTAGTGCTTTCGACCCATTGGCAAATAATTTTGTGCAATAAAAAATTCACGATTTCATGAGCTATAATTGATGATTTTTGGCTATTTTTATTCTTTTTGACCTATTAGAAAATAATTTCACGAGTCCAAATTTCACGATAACATGAGCTATAACCCATAAATTTTGACCATTTTATTCGTTTCAACCCATTGGCAAATAATTTTGTGGAAGCCCAAAATTCACGATTTCATGAGCTATAATCCATGATTTTTAGCCATTTTTATTTGTTTTAACCCATTGATAAATAATTTTTGGAAGCCCAAAATTCACGATTTCATGAGCTATAACCCACGATATTTGACCATTTTAGTCCCTTGACCCATTGATAAATAATTTTGAAGCCCAAAATTCCGCGATTTCATGAGCTATAGCCCATGATATTTAGCCATTTTAAGTCTTTTGACCCATTGGCAAAATACTTCGTGGAGTTCAAAATTCAAGATTTCGTGAGCTATAACCCACGATTTTTAGCCAATTTTTCATTTTGATCCTTTTGTAAATAATTTCACGAGTCCAAATTTCACGATAACATGAGCTATAACTCACAATATGTGATCATTTTAATCCTTTCGACCCTTTGGCAAAAACTTTGCGGTCCAAAATTCAAGATTTCATGAGCACCCATGATTTTTATCATTTTTAGTCATTTCGACTCATTAGCAAATAATTTTGAAGAGGTCAAATTAATGATTTCATGAGCTATAACCCACAATTTTGTTTGCCATTTTTAGTTGTTTGAAACAAGGAAAAAAATTCGTTTCGACCATTTATAACCAATAATTTTGGCCATTTGTATTCGTTTGATCCATTGGCAAATAATTTTAAGAGTCCAAAATTTATAATTTCATGATCTATAATCCATAATTTTGGGTCATTTTAGTCATTTTGACCCATTGGTAAATAGTTTCTTGAAATCCGATATTCATGATTTCATAAGCTATAACATATAATTTTGGCCTTTTTAGTCCTTGTGATTGACAAATAATTTCTTAGAGGCTAAAATTTATGATTTCATAAGCTATAACCTATGATTTTTGCCTATTTTTATTTGTTTTGACCAATTAAAAATAATTTTGCGAACTTCAAAATTCATGATTTTATGAACTAATCCACGATTTTTGGTTATTTTATTTATTTTTAGCCATTGGCAAATAATTTTAAATAGTTCAATGTTCATGATTTCATGAGTTAGATTCTAAGAGTTTTGGTCTTTTAGTGCTTTCGACCCATTGGCAAATAATTTTGTGCAATAAAAATTCACGATTTCATGAGCTATAATTGATGATTTTTGGCTATTTTTATTCATTTTGACCTTATTAGAAAATAATTTCACGCAGTCCAAAATTCAAGATATCATCGGCTATAACCCATAAATTTTGACCATTTTATTCGTTTTAACCCATTGGCAAATAATTTTATGAAGTCCAAAATTCACGATTTCATGAGCTATAATCCATGATTTTTCCATTTTTATTTATTTTTAGCCATTGGCAAATAATTTTATGAAGTCCAAAATTCACGATTTCATGAGCTATAACCCACAATATTTGGTCATTTTAGTCATTTTGACCCATTGGTAAATAATTTTATGAAGTCCAAAATTCATGATTTCATGAGCTATAACCCATAAATTTTGACCATTTTATTCGTTTTAACCCATTGGCAAATAATTTTAAGAGTCCAAAATTCATGATTTCATGAGCTATAACCCATAAATTTTGACCATTTTAGTCATTTCGACTCATTAGCAAATAATTTTGAAGAGGTCAAATTAATGATTTCATGAGCTATAACCCATAAATTTTGACCATTTTATTCGTTTCGACCCATTGGCAAATAATTTTAAGAGTCCAAAATTCACAATTTCATGACCTATAATCCACGATTTTTAGCCATTTTTATTATTTCGACCAATTAGCAAATAATTTTATGAAGTCCAAAATTCATGATTTCATGAGTTATAACCCATAATATTTGGCCATTTTTCATTCATTTTGACCCATTGGGAAATAATTTTATGAGTCCAAAATTCATGGTTTCATGAGCTATAACCACAATATTTAGCCATTTTATTCATTTTGACCCATTGGGAAATAATTTTATGAAGTCCAAAATTCATGATTTCATGACCTATAACCCACGATATTTGACCATTTTAGTCATTTCGACTCATTAGCAAATAATTTTGCACAGTTCAAAATTCAAAATTTCATGAGCTATAACATACGATTTTAGTCATTTTAGTCATTTCGACTCATTAGCAAATAATTTCGTAGAGGTCAAATTTCACAATTTCATGATCTATAATCCACGATTTTTCCATTTTTATTTATTTTGCCCAACGAAAAATAGTTCGTGGAGTCCAAAATTCACGATTTCATGAGCTATAACCCACGATTTTTAGCCATTTTTAGTTGTTTGAAACAAGGAAAAAATTTGAGTCCAAAATTCATGATTTCATGAGCTATAACCTATGATTTTTGGCTATTTTAATTAGTTTCATGCATTTGGTATATACCTTCTCGTTGTCCAAAATTCACGATTTCATGAGCTATAACCCATGATTTTTGGTCATTTTATTTGTTTAAACCCATTGACAAATAATTTTGCAGTTCAAAATTCAAGATTTCATGAGCTATAACCCACGATTTTTTCCATTTCGTTCATTTCGATCTAAGGGAAAAAATTTCGTGGAGTCTAAAATTCATGATTTCATGAGCTATTCCTCATGATTGTTGGTCATTTTTAGTCATTTTGACCTCTTGGCAAATAATTTTGAAGAGGCTAAAATTCACGATTTCATGAGCTATAACCCACGATTTTTACCACTTTTAGTTGTTTCAATCCAGAGGAAAATAATTTCGTGGAGTCTAAAATTCATGATTTCATGAGATATAACCCATGATTTTTGGCTATTTTATGTATTTTGACCCTAGAGAAAACAATTTCAGAGTCCAAATTTATAATTTATGAGCTATAACTCATGATTCCTAGCCATTTTAGTCGCCTCAACCTATTAGCAAATAATTTTGCACAGTTCAAAATTCATGATTTCATGAGCTATAACCCATGATTTTTGACCATTTTAATTAGTTTCATGCATTTGGTATATACCTTCTCGTTGTCCAAAATTCATAATTTCATGACCTATAACCCACGATTTTTAGCCATTTTATTTGTTTAAACCCATTGACAAATAATTTTGCACAGTTCAAAATTCAAGATTTCATGAGCTATAACCCATGATTTTTGACCATTTTAGTCCTTTAGACCAATTGGCAAAAATCTTCATGTATTCAAAATTCATGATTTCATGAGCTATAACCCATAATATTTGGCCATTTTTCATTGTATCTACCAAATGACAAATAATTTTGCAGTTCAAAATTCATGATTTCATGAGCTATAACCCATTATTTTTGACCATTTTAGTCCTTTAGACCAATTGGCAAAAATCTTCATGTATTCAAAATTCATGATTTCATGAGGTATAACCAAGGATTTTTGACCATTTTAATTAGTTTCATGCATTTGGTATATACCTTCTCGTTGTCCAAAATTCACAATTTTATGGCCTGTAATCGATGATTTTTGGTCATTTTTATTCATTTTGACCCATTGGCAAATAATTTTGCGAACTTCAAAATTCATGATTTCATGAGCTATAACCCACGATTTTTTACCACTTTTAGTTGTTTCAATCCAGAGGAAAATAATTTCGTGGAGTCTAAAATTCATGATTTCATGAGCTATAATCCATGGCTCCTGGTCATTTTTATTCGTTTTAACCCATTGGCAAATAATTTTGCGAACTTCAAAATTCATGATTTCAAGAGCTATAACACACAATTTTTGGCCATTTTTCATTGTATCTACCAAATGACAAATAGTTTTGCGTAGTCAAAAACGCATGATTTCATGAGATATAACCCATGATTTTTGGCTATTTTATGTATTTTGACCCTAGAGAAAACAATTTCGCAGAGTCCAAATTTATAATTTATGAGCTATAACTCATGATTCCTAGCCATTTTAGTTAGCCTCAACCTATTAGCAAATAATTTTGCACAGTTCAAAATTCAAAATTTCATGAGCTATAACCCATTATTTTTGACCATTTTAGTCATCTCAACCCATTGTCAAATAATTTCATAGAATTTATTTCCCTTGGATCGAAATAAATAAAGCGGATATAACTCATGAAATCATGAATTATAACTCATGAAATCATGAATTTTGGTCTCCATAAAATTATTTGCCAATAGGTTGAGAAGACTAAAATGATCTAAAATCATAGGTTATAGTAGCTCACGAAATCGTGAATTTTAAACTCAAGAAATTATTTGCCAAGTTGAGAGAACAAAATGGCTAAAAGTATGGGTAATAGCTTGTGAAATCGTGAATATTGACTTCGAATATTTTCCCCGGATCGAAACAACTAAAAGTGTTAAAACACACAATTTGACGAGCAATAACCCATGATTCTTTCACCATATATAGCTATTTAGGTCCAAAGAAAAATAACTTCATAGAGCACGAAATTCACAATTTCATGAGGTATGACCAATAAGTTTTGCTATTTTTACTTGTTGCAACCCATTAGAAAATAATTTTACTTAGTTACAAATTCACGAATTCATAAGCTATAACCCATGATTTTTGACCATTTTACTCATTACAAGTCATTGACAAATAGTTTTGCGAGTTAAAATTCACGATTTCATGAGCTATAATCCATGATTTTTGGCCCATTTTATATGTTGTGACCCAAGAGAAAAATTTCGAATCCAAAATTAATGATTTGAAGCTATAACCTAGGATATTTTGTCATTTTTAGTCCTTTAGACCAATTGGCAAAAATCTTCATGTATTCAAAATTCATGATTTGGTGAGCTATAACCCACGATTTTTCCATTTACGTTCATTTCGATCTAAGGGAAAAAATTCGTGAAAGAGAAAATTCATGATTTCATGAGTTATAACCCATAATATTTGGCCATTTTTCATTCATTTTGACCCATTGGCAAATAATTTTGCGAAGCCCAAAATTCACGATTTCATGAGCTATAACCCTTTATATTTAGCCATTTTAATTCTTTTGACCCATTGGCAAAATACTTCACGGAGTTCAAAATTCAAGATTTCGTGAGCTTTAACCAATAATTTTTGCCATTTTTCATTTTGATCCTTTTGTAAATAATTTCATGGAGTCCAAAATTCACGATTTCATGAGCTATAACTCACAATATGTGACCATTTTAATCCTTTGACCTATTGGCAAAAACTTTCGGAGTCCAAAATTCAAGATTTAGTGTGCTATAACCCATGATTTTTATCATTTTTAGTCATTTCAACCCATTAGCAAATAATTTTGAAGAGGCTAAATTTCACGATTTCATGATCTTATCCATTTTATTCGTTTTGACCCAAGGGACAACAATTTAGCGGAGTTCGAAATTCATGATTTCATGGGATACAACCCATAATTTTTAGCCATTTTAGTCGTTTTGATATGTTGGTAAAACTTTGCGTGACCAAAATTCATGATTTCATGAGCTATAACTCATGATTTTTGGTCATTTAATTCGTTTCATCCCATTAGCAAATACTTTCGTAGAGTCCAAATTTCACAATTTCATGACCTATAACCCACCATTTTTGGCTATTTTTATTTATTTCGACCCATTGGTAAATAATTTTGTGAAGTCGAAAGTTCATGATTTTATGAGCTATAACCCATAATTTTTAGCCATTTTAATTGTTCGAGCTATTGGAAAATAATTTTATGAAGTCCAAAATTCATGATTTCATGAGCTATAATCCATGATTTTTGGCTATTTTATATGTTTTGACCTATTGGCCAAAAACTTTGTAGGGTCTAAAATTCAGGATTCCTAAGCTATACAACCCACAATTTTTAATTTTTTTCACCCCATTGGCAAATACTTTTGTGGAATCTAAAAGTCACGATTTCATGACCTATAATCCATGATTTTTAGCCATTTTAATTGTTCGAGCTATTGGAAAATAATTTTGCGAAGCCCAAAATTCACGATTTCATGAGCTATAACCCATAATTTTTAGCCATTTTAATTCTTTTGACCCATTGGCAAAATACTTCACGGAGTTCAAATTCAAGATTTCATGAGCTATAACCCATAATTTTTAGCCATTTTAATTCTTTTGACCCATTGGTAAATAATTTTATGAAGTCCAAAATTCATGATTTCATGAGCTATAACTCACAATATGTGACCATTTTAATCCTTTGACCTATTGGCAAAACTTCGGAGTCCAAAATTCAAGATTTCATGAGCTATAACCCATGATTTTTATCATTTTTAGTCATTTCAACCCATTAGCAAATAATTTTGAAGAGGCTAAATTTCACGATTTCATGATCTTATCCATTTTATTAGTTTTGACCCAAGGGACAACAATTTAGCGGAGTTCGAAATTCATGATTTCATGGGATACAACCCATAATTTTTAGCCATTTTAGTCGTTTTGATATGTTGGTAAAACTTTGCGTGAACCAAAATTCATGATTTCATGAGCTATAACTCATGATTTTTGGTCATTTAATTCGTTTCATCCCATTAGCAAATAATTTTATGAAGTCCAAAATTCACAATTTCATGAGCTATAACCCACCATTTTTGGCTATTTTAGTCATTTCAACCCATTAGCAAATAATTTTGCGTAATCCAAAATTTATGATTTCATAGGCTATAACCCATAATTTTTGGTCAGTTTTATTAGTTTTGACCTAAGGAAAAAACTTCGAGAAGTCTAAAATTTATGATTTCATGAGCTATAATCCATGATTTTTGGCTATTTTATATGTTTCGACCTATTGGCCAAAAACTTTGTAGGGTCTAAAATTCAGGATTCCTAAGCTATACAACCCACAATTTTTAATTTTTTTAATTTTTTTTCACCCCATTGGCAAATACTTTTGTGGAATCTAAAAGTCACGATTTCATGACCTATAATCCATGATTTTTAGCCATTTTAATTGTTCTGAGCTATTGGAAAATAATTTTGCTGAGTCAAATAATTACTATTCATGAGCGATAACCCATAAATTTTGGCCAATTTTAATTGTGTCGATCCAAGGAAAAAATCCGTAGAGTCCAAAATTCACAATTTATTGAGGTATAACCCATGATTTACGCCTATTTTTATTTATTTCGACCCATTGGTAAATAATTTTATGAAGTCCAAAATTCACTATTTTATGAGCTATAACCCATGATTTTTGACCATTTTAGTCTTTTCCATTTGTAGAAAACTTCACAGTGTCAAAATTTTAAGATTTCGCGAGCTATAACCTATGAGTTTTAGTCATTTTTAGTCGTTTTAACCATGTAGTAGATAATTTTGCAGAAGTCAAATTTCATGATTTCATGATGTATAGTGACGATTTTTGTCCATTTTCATTCATTTTGACCGATGGGAAAAATTTCCCTAGAGTCTAAAATTCATGATTTCATGAGATATAAGCCACGATACTTGGCCATTTTAGTCATTGGCCATTTTAGTCATTTTGACCCATTGGCAAATAATTTTATGAAGTCCAAAATTCACGATTTCATGAGCTATAACCCACAATTTTTAATTTTTTAATTTTTTTCACCCCATTGGCAAATACTTTTGTGGAATCTAAAAGTCACGATTTCATGACCTATAATCCATGATTTTTAGCCATTTTAATTGTTCGAGCTATTGGAAAATAATTTTCTTGAGTCAAATAATTACTATTCATGGCGATAACCCATAAATTTTGGCCAATTTTAATTGTGTCGATCCAAGGAAAAATCCGTAGAGTCCAAAATTCACAATTTATTGAGGTATAACCCATGATTTACGCCTATTTTTATTTATTTCGACCCATTGGTAAATAATTTTATGAAGTCCAAAATTCACTATTTTATGAGCTATAACCCGATAATTGACCATTTTAGTCTTTTCCATTTGTAGAAAACTTCACGGTGTCAAAATTTTAAGATTTCATGAGCTATAACCTATGAGTTTTAGTCATTTTTAGTCGTTTTAACCATGTAGTAGATAATTTTGCGAAGTCAAATTTCATGATTTCATGATGTATAGTGACGATTTTTGTCCATTTTCATTCATTTTGACCGATGGGAAAAATTTCCCTAGAGTCTAAAATTCATGATTTCATGAGATATAAGCCACGATACTTGGCCATTTTAGTCATTGGCCATTTTAGTCATTTTCACCCATTTGCAAATAATTTTATGAAGTCCAAAATTCAAGATTTCATGAGCTATAACCTATGATTTTTGGCTATTTTTATTTATTTTGACCCATTGGTAAATAATTTTGTGAAGTCGAAAGTTCATGATTTTATGAGCTATAACCCACGATAATTGACCATTTTAGTACTTTGCCCATTGACAAAAACATTGGGGAGTTCAAATTCAAGATTTTGTGAGCTATAATCCATGAGTTTTGGTCATTTTCTATCATTTAAACCCATTAGCAAATAATTTCCCGGTGGCCAAATTTCACCATTTCATGATCTATAATCTGTAATTTTGTTCGTTTTGACCAAGGGAAAAAATTTCGTGGAGTTCAAAATTCATGATTTCATGAGCTATAAGCCATGAGTTTTGGCTATTTTAATTCATTTCATCCCATTTGTAAATACCTTCGTGTTTTCATGACCTAAAACACGATTTTTGGCCATTTTTATTCGTTTCAACCCATTGGCAAATAATTTCAGGTAGTTAAAATTCAAGATTTCATGAGCTATAACCCATAATTATTTTTGCCATTTTTAGTGGTTTCAAGCAAGGAAAAAATTCGTGGAGTTCAAAATTCATGATTTCATGATTTATAACCAATAATTTTTGACCATTTTTATTCGTTTCAACCCATTGGCAAATAATTTTAAGAGTCCAAAATTTACGATTTCATGATCTATAATCCATGATTTTTAGCCATTTTTATTTATTTTGACCCATTGGTAAATAATTTTATGAAGTCCAAAATTCACTATTTTATGAGCTATAACCCACGATAATTGACCATTTTAGTCTTTTCCATTTGTAGAAAACTTCACAGTGTCAAAATTTTAAGATTTCATGAGCTATAACTCATGATTTTTGGTCATTTTTAGTCGTTTTAACCATGTAGTAGATAATTTTGCGAAGTCAAATTTCATGATTTCATGATGTATAGCTGACGATTTTTGTCCATTTTCATTCATTTTGACCGATGGGAAAAAATTTCCCTAGAGTCTAAAATTCATGATTTCATGAGATATAAGCCACGATACTTGGCCATTTTAGTCATTGGCCATTTTTAGTCATTTCAACCCATTTGCAAATAATTTTACAGAATCAAAAATTCAGGATTTCGTGAATAGTAAGCTTTGATTTTTGGCTATTTTTATTTATTTTGACCCATTGGTAAATAATTTTGTGAAGTCGAAAGTTCATGATTTTATGAGCTATAACCCAAGGTAGTTGACCATTTTAGTACTTTCGCCCATTGACAAAAACATTGGGGAGTTCAAAATTCATGATTTTATGAGCTATAACCCACGATAATTGACCATTTTTAGTCATTTTTAGTCATTTCAACCCATTAGCAAATAATTTCCCGGTGGCCAAATTTCACCATTTCATGATCTATAATCTGTAATTTTTGTTCGTTTTGACCGAAGGGAAAAAAATTTCGTGGAGTTCAAAATTCATGATTTCAAGAGCTATAAGCCATGAGTTTTGGCTATTTTAATTCATTTCATCCCATTTGTAAATACCTTCGTGTTTTCATGACCTAAAACACACGATTTTTGGCCATTTTCAGTCGTTCCGACCATTTGGCAAATAATTTCAGGTAGTTAAAAATTCAAGATTTCATGAGCTATAACCCATAATTATTTTTGCCATTTTTAGTGGTTTCGAAGCAAGGAAAAAAATTCGCGGAGTCCGAAATTCATGATTTCATGATTTATAACCAATAATTTTTGACCATTTTTATTCGTTTCAACCCATTGGCAAATAATTTTAAGAGTCCAAAATTTACGATTTCATGATCTATAATCCATGAGTTTTGGTCATTTTAGTCCTATCGACCCATTGGCAAATAATTTTGTGAAGTCGAAAGTTCATGATTTTATGAGCTATAACCTATAATTTTGGCCTTTTTAGTCCTTCGATTGACAAATAATTTCTTAGAGGCTAAAATTTATGATTTCATAAGCTATAACCTATGATTTTTGGCTATTTTTATTTATTTTGACCAATTGAAAAATAATTTTATGAGTCTAAAATTCACCATTTTATGAACTAATCCATGATTTTTGGCTATTTTTATTTATTTTTACCCATTGGCAAATAATTTTAACTAGTTCAATGTTCATGATTTCATTAGTTAGATTCTACGATTTTTGGTCATTTTAGTCCTATCGACCCATTGGCAAATAATTTTGTGCAGTCCAAAATTTATGATTTCATGAGATATAACTGATGATTTTTGGCTATTTTTATTTATTTTGACCCATTAGGAAATAATTTTATGAAGTCCAAAATTCATGATTTCATGAGCTATAACCCATAATTTTTGACCATTTTTATTCGTTCCAATCCATTTGTAAACAATTTTGTGGAGACCAAAAGTCACGATTTCATGACCTATAATCCACGATTTTTAGCCAATTTTATTATTTTGACCCATTAGGAAATAATTTTATGAAGTCCAAAATTCATGGTTTCATGAGCTAACCCACAATATTTGGCCATTTATATTCATTTTGACCCATTGGAAAATAATTTTATGACGTCCAAAATTCATGGTTTCATGTGCTATAACCCATAATATTTGGCCATTTTAATCATTTTGACCCATTGAGAAATAATTTTATGAAGTCCAAAATTCATGATTTCATGAGCTATAACCCATGATTTTTGGTCATTTTAGTCCTTTCAACTCCTTGGCAAAAACTTCGCAGAGTCCAAAATTTAAAATTTCGTGAGCTATAACATACGATTTTGGTCATTTTAGTCGTTTTGACACGTTAGCAAATAATTTCACAGAGTCCAAATTCACAATTTTATGATCTATAATCCATGATTTTTCAATTTTTATTTATTTTGCCTAACGAAAAATTATCCTTGAGTCCAAAATTCACGATTTCATGAGCTATAACCTACAATTTCTTGCCATTTTAGTGCTTTCGATCAATTGGCAACAAAATGTCACAGAGTCCAAATTTCATGATTTCGTGAGGTATAACCTAGGTTTTTTGGCCATTTTAATTAGTTTTATCCATTTGGTAAATACCTTCTCGTTGTCCAAAATTCACAATTTTATGGCCTATAATCGATGATTTTTGGCCATTTTAGCCATCGCGATCCATTGATAAATAATTTCACAGAGTCAAAGCTCAAGAGTTCATGAACTATATAACCCACGATTTTTTTCCACTTTTAGTTGTTTCAATCCAGAGGAAAATAATTTTGTGGAGTCTAAAATTCATAATTTCATGAGCTATAATCCATGGTTCCTTGCCATTTTCATTCGTTTTATCCCATTGGCAAATAAATTTGCGAACTTCAAAATTCATGATTTCAAGAGCTACAACACACGATTTTTGGCCATTTTTGTTGTTTCTACCAAGCGACAAATAGTTTTCTTGATCGAAAATCGTGATTTCATGAGATATAACCCATGATTTTTGGCTATTTTATGTATTTCGTTCCTAGGGAAAATAATTTGTGAGTCCAAATTTACAATTTATGAGCTATAACTCATGATTTTTAGTTATTTTTAGTCGCCTCGACCTATTGGCAAATAATTTTGTGGAGTCTAAAATTCATGATTTCATGAGCTATAACCCATGATTTTTGACCATTTTAGTCATCTCATCCCATTATCAAATAATTTCATTGAATTTTTTCCCTTGGATCGAAATAAATAAAAATGGTAAATAGTCATGAGTTATAACTCATGAAATCATAAATTTTGATCTCCATAAAATTATTTGCCAATAGGTTCAGACAACTAAAAATAATCGAAAATTGTAGGTTGTAGCTCATGAAATCTGAGTTTTAAACTCCAATAAATTATTTTCCAAGGGTTGAGAGGAACAAAATGGCTAAAATTATGGGCAATAGCTCGTGAAATCGTGAATATTTGACTCGATATTTTCCTTGGATCAAAACAACTAAAAGTCTTAAAACTCAAGATTTGATGAGCTATAAACCATGATTTTTTAGCCATATATAGCTACTTTGGCCCAAAAGAAAATAACTTCATAGAGACTGAAATTCACAATTTCATGAGCTATAACCCATAATTTTTGGCCATTTTAATCATTTTGACCCATTAGAAAATAATTTTGTGGAGTCTAAAATTCATAATTTCATGAGCTATAATCCATGATTTTTGACCATTTTACTCATTACAAGTCATTGACAAATAGTTTTCTTGAGCCAAAATTCATTATTTCATGAGCTATAACCTATGATTTTTACCATTTTTATATGTTGTGACTCAAGAGAAAAATTTTGCGAGTCCAAAATTAATGATTTCAAAAGCTATAACCTAGGATATTTAGTCATTTTAGTCCTTTTAACCAATTGGCAAAAATCTTCATGTATTCTAAAATTCATGATTTGGTGAGCTATAACCCACGATTTTTTTCCATTTCTGTTCATTTCGATCTAAGGGAAAAAAATTCTGTGAAAGAGAAAATTCATGATTTTATAAGTTATAACCCACTATTTTTAGCCATTTTTATTTACTTTAACCCATTGCGAATAATTTTGTGGAAGCCCAAAATTCACGATTTCATGAGCTATATCCCATGATATTTAGCCATTTCTAATTCTTTTGACCTTTTGCGGAGTTCAAAATTCAAGATTTTGTGAGTTATAACCCATAATTTTTGGCCATTTTTTTATTTTGATCCTTTTGTAAATAATTTCATGGAGTCCAAATTTCACGATAACATGAGCTATAACTCACAATATGTGACCATTTTTAATCCTTTCAACCCATTGGCAAAAAACTTAGCGGAGTCCAAAATTCAAGATTTCGTGAGCTATAACCCATGATTTTTATTATTTTTAGTCATTTCGACCCGTTAGCAAATAATTTTGAAGAGGCCAAATTTCACGATTTCATGATCTATGACCCTTGATTTTTATCCATTTTCATTCATTTCGACCAAAGGGACAACAATTTAGCGGAGTCCAAAATTCATGAATTTATGGGATACTACCCATGATTTTTGTCCATTTTTAGTCATTTTGATCTGTTGGTAAAAAACTTTGCGTAGTCCAAAATTCATGATTTCAATAGCTATAACTCATGATTTTTTATCATTTTAATTCGTTTCATCACATTGGCAAATACTTTCATAGAGTCCAAAATTCACAATTTCATGACCTATAACCCACCATTTTTGGCTATTTTTAGTTGTTCCGATCTATAGAAAAATAATTTTGTGGAATCCAAAATTCATGATTTTATGGGCTATAATCCACAATTTTTTGCCAGCTTTATTTGTTTCGACCTAAGGAAAAAAATTTGAGGAGTCTAAAATTTATGATTTCAAGAGCTAGAATCCATGATTTTTAGCTATTTTTATTCATTCCGACCCATTCGCCAAAAAACTTTGTAGAGTCCAAAATTCAAGATTTCGTGAGCTATAACCCATAAATTTTTGTTAGTTTTACTTGTTGCAACCCATTAGCAAATAATTTTGTGGAATCCAAAATTCATGATTTCATGAGCTATAATCCATGATTTTTGACCATTTTAGTCATTTCGACCGTTAGCAAATAATTTTATGAAGTCCAAAATTCACAATTTCATGAGCTATAACCCATAATTTTTGGCCAATTTTAATTGTGTCGATCTAAGGAAAAAATCCGTAGAGTCCAAAATTCACAATTTATTGAGCTATAACCCACGATTTATGCCTATTTTTATTTATTTCGACCCATTGATAAATAATTTTATGAAGTCCAAAATTCACTATTTTATGAGCTATAACCCATGATAATTGACCATTTTTAGTCTTTTCCATTAGCAAAAAACTTCGAAGTGTCCAAAATTTAAGATTTTGTGAGCTAACCTATGAGTTTTAGTCATTTTTTGTCGTTTCAACAAAGTAGCAGATAATTTTGCAGAAGTCAAATTTTATGATTTCGTGATGTATAGCTCATGATTTTTGCCCATTTTTATTCATTTTGACCCATGGGAAAAAAAATTTTCGGAGTCCAAAATTCATGATTTCATGAGATATAATCCACGATACTTGGCCATTTTTAGCTATTTCGACCCATTTGCAAATAAATTCATGGAGTCAAAAATTCAGGATTTCGCGAATAGTAAGCCTTGATTTTTGGCTATTTTTATTCATTTTTACCCATTGGTAAATAATTTTGTGAAGTCCAAAGTTCATGATTTTATGAGCTATAACCCACAGTAGTTGACCATTTTAGTCCCTTCGGCCCATTGACAAAAAACTTTGGGGAGTTCAAAATTTAAGATTTTGTGAGCTATAACCCACGAGTTTTGGTCATTTTCAGTCATTTTAACCCATTAGCAAATAATTTCCCAGTGGCCAAATTTCACGATTTTATGATCTATAATCTATAATTTTTGTCCATTTTTATTCGTTTTGACCGAAGGGAAAAAATATCGTGGAGTTCAAAATTCATGATTTCATGAGCTATAAGCTATGATTTTTGGCTATTTTAATTCATTTCATCCCATTTTAAATACCTTCGTGTTTTCATGACCTAAAAACATACGATTTTTTGCGATTTTTTTATTGTTCCAACCATTTGGAAAATAATTTTATGGAGTTAAAAATTCAAGATTTTATGAGCTATAACCCAAATTTTTTTTTGCCATTTTTAGTGGTTTCAAAGCAAGGAAAAAAATTTGAGGAGTCTAAAATTCACTATTTTATGAGCTATAACCCATGATTTTTGGCCATTTTTATTCGTTTCGACCCATTGGCAAATAATTTTAAGAGTCCAAAATTCATGATTTCATGAGCTATAACCCATAATTTTTGGCCATTTTTATTTACTTTAACCCATTGGTAAATAATTTTATGAAGTCTAAAATTCACTATTTTATGAGCTATAACCCGATAGTTGACCATTTTAGTCTTTTCCATTAGCAAAAACTTGAAGTGTCCAAAATTTAAGATTTTGTGAGCTATAGCTTATGAGTTTTAGTCATTTTAGTTGTTTCAATCAAGTAGCGAATAATTTTATAGAAGTTAAATTTCATGATTTCATGATGTATAGCTCACGATTTTTATCCATTTTCATTCATTTTGACCCATGGGAAAAAATTCCATGGAGTCTAAAATTCATGATTTCATGAAATATAACCCACGATACTTGGTCATTTTAGCGTTTAGACCCATTTGCAAATAAATTCATGGAGTCAAAAATTCAGGATTTTGTGAATAGTAATCGATGATTTTTGGCTATTTTTATTTATTTTGACCATTGGTAAATAATTTTGTGAAGTCCAAAATTCATGATTTTATGAGCTATAACCCACAATAATTGACCATTCTAGTCCTTTCGGCCCATTGACAAAAAACTTTGGGGTGTTAAAAATTCTTGATTTTATGAGCTATAACCCACGAGTTTTGGTCATTTTTAGTCATTTTAACCCATTAGCAAATAATTTCCCAGTGGCCAAATTTCACGATTTCATGATCTATAATTTATAATTTTTGTTCGTTTCGACCGAAGGGAAAAAAATTCCATGGAGTTCAAAATTCATGATTTTATGAGCTATAACCCACAATTGTTTTGCCATTTTCAATTATTTCGAAGCAAGGAAAAAAATTAGCGGAGTCCAAAATTTACGATTTCATGATTTTTAACCAATGATTTTTGACCATTTTTATTCGTTTCGACCCATTGTCAAATAATTTTTAGGAGTCCAAAATTTACGATTTCATGATCTATAATCAACAAATTTTGGTCATTTTTAGTCATTTTGACCCATTGGCAAATAGGTTCGTGAAATCCGATATTCATGATTTCATGAGCTATAACCTATAATATTTTGTCATTTTTAGTCTTTCGATTAAAAATAATTTCTTAGAGGCTAAAATTTATGATTTCATAAGCTATAACCTATGATTTTTGCCTATTTTTATTTATTTTGATCAACTGAAAAATAATTTTCGTAGTCTAAAATTCGATTTTATGAACTAATCCACGATTTTTGGTTATTTTATTTATTTTTACCCATTGGCAAATAATTTTAACTAGTTCAATGTTCATGATTTCCTAAGTTAGATTCTACGATTTTGGTCATTTTTAGTCATTTTGACCCATTGGCAAATAATTTTGTGCAGTCCAAAATTCACAATTTCATGAGCTATGACTAATGATTTTTGGCTATTTTTTGACCCATTAGAAAATAATTTTACGAGTCCAAAATTTAAGATTTTGTGAGCTATAACCCATGATTTTTGGTCATTTTTAGTCATTTTAGTTGTTTCAATCAAGTAGCGGATAATTTTATAGAAGTTAAATTTCATGATTTCATGATGTATAGCTCACGATTTTTATCCATTTTCATTCATTTTGACCCATGGGAAAAAATTCCATGGAGTCTAAAATTCATGATTTCATGAAATATAACCCACGATACTTGGCCATTTTAGCTATTTCGACCCATTTGCAAATAAATTCATGGAGTCAAAAATTCAGGATTTTGTGAATAGTAAGCCTTGATTTTGGCTATTTTTATTCATTTTACCCATTGGTAAATAATTTTGTGAAGTCCAAAGTTCATGATTTTATGAGCTATAACCCACAGTAGTTGACCATTTTAGTCCCTTCGGCCCATTGACAAAAAACTTTGGGGAGTTCAAAATTTAAGATTTTGTGAGCTATAACCCACGAGTTTTGGTCATTTTCAGTCCTTTCGACCCATTAGCAAATAATTTCCCGGTGGCCAAATTTCACGATTTTATGATCTATAATCTATAATTTTTGTCCATTTTTATTCGTTTTGACCGAAGGGAAAAAATATCGTGGAGTTCAAAATTCATGATTTCATGAGCTATAAGCTATGATTTTTGGCTATTTTAATTCATTTCATCCCATTTTAAATACCTTCGTGTTTTCATGACCTAAAACATACGATTTTGGTCATTTTTAGTCATTTTTATTCATTTTAACCCATTGGTAAATAATTTTATGGAGTTAAAATTCAAGATTTTATGAGCTATAACCCAAATTTTTTGCCATTTTTAGTGGTTTCAAAGCAAGGAAAAAAATTTGCGGAGTCCGAAATTCACGATTTCATGATTTATAACCAATGATTTTTGGCCATTTTTATTCGTTTCGACCCATTGGCAAATAATTTTTAAGAGTCCAAAATTTACGATTTCATCATCTATAATCCATAATTTCTACCTATTTTTATGTATTTTAACCCATTGGTAAATAATTTTATGAAGTCTAAAATTCACTATTTTATGAGCTATAACCCATGATAATTGACCATTTTAAGTCCTTTCCATTAGCAGAAAACTTCGCAGTGTCTGAAATTTAAGATTTTGTGAGCTATAGCTTATGAGTTTTAGTCATTTTAGTTGTTTCAATCAAGTAGCGGATAATTTTATAGAAGTTAAATTTCATGATTTCATGATGTATAGCTCACGATTTTTATCCATTTTCATTCATTTTGACCCATGGGAAAAATTTCATGGAGTCTAAAATTCATGATTTCATGAAATATAACCCACGATACTTGGTCATTTTAGTCATTTTGACCCATTGGCAAATAATTTCGTGGAGTCCAAAATTCACGATTTTATGAACTAATCCACGATTTTTGGTTATTTTATTTATTTTGACCATTGGTAAATAATTTTGTGAAGTCCAAAATTCATGATTTTATGAGCTATAACCCACAATAATTGACCATTCTAGTCCTTTCGCCCATTGACAAAAAACTTTGGGGTGTTAAAATTTTGATTTTATGAGCTATAACCCACGAGTTTTGGTCATTTTAGTCATTTTAACCCATTAGCAAATAATTTCGTGGAGTCCAAAATTCACGATTTCATGATCTATAATTTATAATTTTTGTTCGTTTCGACCCAAGGAAAAAATTCCATGGAGTTCAAAATTCATGATTTTATGAGCTATAACCCACAATTGTTTTGCCATTTTCAATTATTTCAAGCAAGGAAAAAATTAGCGGAGTCCAAAATTTACGATTTCATGATTTTTAACCAATGATTTTTGACCATTTTATTCATTTCACCCATTAGCAAATAATTTTAGGAGTCCAAAATTTACGATTTCATGATCTATAATCAACAAATTTTGGTCATTTTAGTCATTTTGACCCATTGGCAAATAGGTTCGTGGAACTGATATTCATGATTTCATGAGCTATAACCTATAATATTTTGTCATTTTTAGTCTTTCTCGATTAAAAATAATTTCTTAGAGGCTAAAATTTATGATTTCATAAGCTATAACCTATGATTTTTGCCTATTTTTATTTATTTTGATCAACTGAAAAATAATTTTATGAAGTCTAAAATTCACGATTTTATGAACTAATCCACGATTTTTGGTTATTTTATTTATTTTTACCCATTGGCAAATAATTTTAACTAGTTCAATGTTCATGATTTCCTAAGTTAGATTCTACGATTTTTGGTCATTTTCAGTCCTTTCGACCCATTAGCAAATAATTTTGTGCAGTCCAAAATTCACAATTTCATGAGCTATGACTAATGATTTTTGGCTATTTTTTTTGACCCATTAGAAAATAATTTTACGGAGTCCAAAATTTAAGATATCATTGGCTATAACCCATATTTTTGGACCATTTTTATTTGTTCCGATCCATTTTCAAAAAATTTCGCGGAGACCAAAAGTCACGATTTCATGATCTATAATCCACGATTTTTAGCCATTTTATTATTTCGACCCATTAGGAAATAATTTTATGAAGTCCAAAATTCATGGTTTCATGAGTTATAACCCACAATATTTGGCCATTTTTATTCATTTTGACCCATTGAGAAATAATTTTACGAAGTACGAAATTCATGGTTTCATGAGCTATAGCCCACAATATTTGACCATTTTTATTCATTTTAACCCATTGGAAAATAACTTTACGAAGTCCAAAATTCATGATTTCATGAGCTATAACACGTGATATTTGGCCATTTTTAGTCCTTTTGACTCCTTGGCAAAAACCTTCGCGGAGTCCAAAATTTAAAGTTTCATGAGCTATAACATACGATTTTGGTCATTTTTAGTCATTTTTATTCATGATTTCATTGCTATAACCTTTAATTTTTAGCCATTTTTATTCATTTCGACCCATTAGCAAAAACAATTCGTGCAATCAAAAATTCATGATTTACTGAGTGATAGCGCACAAAATTTAGCCAATTTTAGATGTTTCGACGCATTATGGAATAATTTTGCAGAGTTCAAAATTCACAATTTAATGGGTTATAACCCATGATTTTTGGTCATTTTAGTCGTTACGATCCATTAGCAAATAATTTTTTGGAGGCTAAAATTCATGATTTCTTGAGCTATAACCCATAATTTTTAGCCATTTTTATTCATTTAGACTAACTGGGAAATAATTTCGCAAAGTCAAAAATTTATGATTTCATGAGCTATAACTGATTTTTTACACCATTTTCAGCTACTTCGACCCAAGGAAAAAAAATCCGCGGAGTCCAAAATTCATGAATTCATGAGCTATATTCCATGATTTTTAGCCATTTTTAGTTGTTTCAATCTAAGGGAAAATAATTTCGGGGAGTCCAAAATTAAAGATTTCATTTGTTATAATACATGATTTTTGGCCATATTTATTCATTTTGACCCATTGGTAAAAAATTTTGTGGAGTCCAAAATTTATGATTTCATAGCTATAATCCATGATTTTGGCCATTTTTAGATGTTTCAACCCATTGCCAAATAATTTTGCGGAGTCTAAAATTCAAGATATAATGAGTGATAACCTATGATTTTTGGCTATTTTTAACATTTCATCACACTAGCAAATAATTTCGTGGAGTCCAAAATTCACGATTTAATGAGATATAACCAACGATATTTAGCCATTTTTTTCTTTTCTGATCCATTGTAAATAATTTTGTGGTGGCCAAAATTCAAGATTTTATGGTCTATAACCCATAATTTTTGGTCATTTTTATTTATTTTGAGCCATTGGCAAATAATTTCACGAAGTAAAAAATTCACGATTTCATGAGCTGTAACTGACAATTGTTTACCATTTTAAGTTGTTTCAACCCAAAGGAAAATGATTTCGCAGCGTCCAAAATTCACAATTCATGAGCTATAACCCATGATTTTTGCTCTTTATTATTCATTTCAATCCATTGGTAAATAATTTCGTGGAGTCTAAAAGTCATGATTTCTTAAGCTATAACACGTGATTTTTGACTAGTTTTAGTTGTATCTATAAATTGTCAAATAATTTTGCAGAGCCTAATGCTCATTATTTCATGAGCTATAACCCATAATATTTAGCAATTTTTATATGTTTCAACCTTAGGGAAAATAATTTTGCAGAGTCCAAAATTCACAATTTCATGAGCTATAACACCCGATTTTTTGCCATTTTTAGTTGTATCTACGAATTGGCGAATAGTTTCAGGGAGTTGAAAATTCTCAGTTTCATTAGCTATAACCAATGATTTTTTGCCATTTATATATATTTCGACCCATTGGCAAAAAACTTTGAAGAGTCCAAAATTCATGATTTTATAAGTTATACAACCCACAATTTTCGGCTATTTTAATTCGTTTCATTCGATTGGCAAGTAATTTTGTGGAGTCTAAAATTCATGATTTTATGACCTATAATCCATAATTTTTAGCCATTTTTAGTCATTCTGAGCCATTATAAAATAATTTTGCAGAGTCTAAAAATCAATATTCATGAGCTATAACCCTCAATTTTTAGCCAATTTTAATTGTTTCAATCAAGGAAAAAATAATCCGCAGAGTTCAAAATTCATGATTTCTTGAGTTATAACCTATGATTTCTGCTTGTTTTTATTCATTTAGACCCATTGATAACTAATTTTGTGAAGTCCAAAACTTACGATTTCATGAGCTATAACCCGCGATAATTGACCATTTTCAGTCCTTTCCATTAGCAAAAAACTTCGTAGGGTCTAAAGTTTAAGATTTCATGAGTTATAGCTTTGGTCATTTTTAGTCATTTTGTAGTAGCAAATAATTTTACAGAGACCAAATTTTATGATTTCAAGATGTATAACCCCTGATATTTGTCCATTTTCATTCGTTTTGACCCAAGAATTTTTTTGTGGAGTTTAAAATTCACAATTTTATGAGATATAACCAACAATTTTTAGTCATTTTTATTCCTTTCGACCTATTGGCAAAAACTTTGCGGAGTCAACAATTCATGATTTTATGAGTGATAACCCATGAGTTTTGGCCATTTTTAGTCCTTTTCGAACCATTGAAAAAAATGCTTCATGGAGTCTAAAATTCAAGATTTCTTGGGCAATAATCCATAATTTTTGGCTATTTTTATTCATTTTGACTCACTAGTAATTAATTTTGCAAAGTGCAAAATTCATGATTTCATGAGCTATAACACATGATACTTGACCATTTTAATCCTTTTGACCATTAGCTTAAAAGCTTTGGGGAGTTCAAAATTCAAGATTTCGTGATCTATAACCCATAAGTTTTGGTAATTTTCAATCATTTTAACCCATTACCAAATAATTTCCCAGAGGCCAAGTTTCATGATCTATAATCCATGATTTTTGTCCATTTTTGTTCATTTTGACCAAAGGGAAAATATTTCGTAGAGTCCAAAATTCACGACTTCATGAACTATAAGCCACAATTTTTTTACCATTTGTAGTCCTTTCCCCATTGGCAAAAAAATTTGCAGACCATAAAATTCAAGATTTCATGAGCTATAACCAATGATTTTTGGCCACTTTAACTTATTTCATCCCATTAGGAAATACCTTCGCGTAGTCCAAAATTCACGTTTTCATGACCTATAACTCATAATTTTTGGCTATTTTTAGTCATTCCGATCAATTAGCAAATAATTTTGTGGAGTTAAATTCAAGATTTCATGAGCTATAGCCCATGATTTTTTGCTATTTTTAGTTGCTTCGATGCAAGGAAAAAATCTGTTGAGTCTGAAATTCATGATTTCATGAGCTATAGCTAACGATTTTTATCCTTTTTTATTTATTTTGACCTATTGGCAAATAACTTCGCGGATTTTGAAATTCATAATTTCATGATCTATAACCTAAGATTTTTGGCCATTTTTAGCTGTTCCAGCCCATTTGCAAATAATTTCGCTGAGTCTAAAATTCAAGATTTTATGAGCTATTTTTGGCCATTTTTAGTTATTTCAACCCAAGGGAAACCAAATCCGTGGAGTCAGAAATTCCCAATTTCATGAGCTATAACCTTTATTGTTTGGCCTTTTTTTTGTTACAAGCTATTGGCATATAATTTTGCGGAGCCCAAAATTCACGATTTCATGAGCTATAACACACGATTTTTTACCTTTTTTTAATTATGGCGACCAATTAGGATATAGTTTTTCAGAGTAAAAAACTCGTGAATGTCATGAGCTATAATTCATGATTTTTAGCCATTTTTATATGTTTTGACCCAAGGGAGAATAATTTCGCAGAGTCTAAAATTTACAATTTCATGAGTTATAACCCATGATTTTTGGCCATTTTTAGTCATCTTAATGCATTAGCAAATAATTTTGCGGTGCATGATTCTTTCCCAATTACAGCCATCTTGACCCGTTAGAAAATAATTTTGCAGAGTTTAAAATTCTCGATTTCATGAGCTATAACCCACGATTTTTGGCCAGTTTTAGTCATTTCTACCCATTGAAAAATAATTTCATGGATTTTTTCCTTTGATCAAAATAACTGAAAAAGGCCAAAAAATATGGGTTATAGTTCATGAAATCATGAATTTTAGCCTCCGAGAAATTATTTGCTAAGGGTCCGACACAAACAAAAATTTCCAAAAATCGTGGGTAATAGCTTATGAAATCGTGAAATTTTTATTCTGTGGATATTTTTCCTTTAGATTGAAACAAAAAAGTGTTTAAAATTCATGATTTTAGGAGCTATTACTCATGATTTTTGGCCATTTTTATTCTATTTGACCTTTGGTAAATAACTTTTTGGAGTCTGAAATTCACAATTTCATTAGCTATAAGCCACAATTTTTGGGCATTTTTAGTCTTTTCTACCCGTAGGCAAATAATTTTGCGGAGCCCAAAAATTATGACTTCATGAGCTATAACAACTAATTTTCGGCTATTTTTAGTTGTTTCTACCAAGTTGTAAATAATTTCATGGGGATCTAAAATTCATGATTTCATGAGCTATAAGCCACGATTTTTAGCAATTTTTAGTTGTTTCTATCCATTGTCACATAAGTTCATGGTGGCAAAAATTCATAATTTTATGAGCTATTATCAAAAAAATTTGGCTATTTTTAGTCATCTCTACCCAGCCATAATAATTTCTCTTAGTCCAAAATTCACTATTTCATGAGCTGATAGGAAAAAATAAAACTTAGTTTCAAGTGCACAACTATCACGTTATAGTATAAAAGATGTCGAATCCTCGAGGAATGTGTTGTAGGAAATCATCAAAATTGGTTTCTAAGTTGTGTGTTGTGTGGACAATTAAGAGTGATCGATGTGGTTGTAGAGAGATATGAGGAAAGTGTGATTATTCTCAAATAAAACAAAACTAGAGTAAGAGGGGAGAAGGAATTAGTGGAAAATAAGAAATAAATAAAGGAGAGTCAAGAATAAAGAGCAAAATCACAAGTAAAAGATGAAGAAAAATAATTAGAGAAATGAGGAATCTAGAATTGAATCCACTAGTCAATTTCACTTAGAATTTATAAACTATTCTCTTTTATCACATTTTACTTTAGATTTATCATGCATAGACTACCAAACCACTTAAGGAAAGCATAACCTATCAAATTATCATCCAAATAAAATTAATATTCATGAAAAGAATAACAACTATATATTAATTCTAGAATTCATAAGCATAACCTATCAAAACACTCAAGATAAGCATAAATTATCAAATTCTTCTTCTACCAATTAGTTCTCTAGTTAATTATCCTAAACATGATCATTTTAGGCACAAGAGAGCAATCCACAAATTATAAAAGAAATCAAACTAGTTTCATACAACTCTAAAATTCCTACAAGATTTTAGTTCCACATTATTGAAATTAAAAATAAAATAAAATATAAACTAGATAGAATGAAAGAAAGAGAATAAAAAAAATAAAAATAAGAACTAATTACAAAGAGAAAAATAAGAACAAAGAAATAAAAATCTAAACTATGGACATAAAAATAAATCTAAACTATAAAAATAAAAAACATAAAAGAAAATCAAAACTATGCAAGAAAATAAATCTATACTACAAAATAAAAATGAAAGAAAATAATACAAAATAAAGACATGAAAGTAAATCTATTCTACAAGGCATCAAAATAAATCTAATCAACTAAAAGAAAAGAAAAGAAAATACTAAAATATGAATATACAAAAGAAAAAGGAAAACTTACATTGCAAGAGGGTTCTCTCCCATTGAAGGTAAATCTTCATCTTCATCTTTATCTTCATCAACAAATAAAGAGAGAAAAAGAAAAATATGAAGAGGTAAATTTTTTATTAATTGCAAACAAGGTTTATAATTTTGGAAGGTCTTCTCAATTAAGAGTAACCCTCCTCTCTAAATGAAGTTTTTACAAAATTTTTCATACTCAAATCCCTCACAATCTACCCCTATTTATAGCATACAGTAATGAATGAGAACCCTTGAATTTTTCTTGGAGAACAATGATTAAATCTCAGCCAGAAACTGTTTCTGTTGCGAACTAATCGGTTGACCAATCGGTTGGATGATTTGCATCAGATTTTTATTTTTGTTGATTTCTTGACCTGATTTTTTCATGGATCCTTGAGCTTTTTTGGGCCTTTTTTGTCTTCATATTTAGATATTTGGGCTTCAATAAATGGTAGAAAATTAGGGAATTTGATTTTTTGGATTTTATTCATTAATTCTTCATTAACCTGCAAATTAAGATAAAACATGTTATTAGTGACGTATTTGTTTAAATACGATAGATAATGAGGGTATAAAAATGTAATAAAAATATGAGTATCATGAGCTACAACCCATGATTTTTGGGTATTTTTAGTTGTTTCAATCTATTAGTAAATAATTTTGTAGAGGTAAAAATTCATGATTTAAAGAGCTATAACAGTTGATTTTTGGCTATTTTTAGTCGTTTCTTGCCATTGGTAAAACATTTCATAGAAGCCAAAATTCGTGATTTCAAGATCTATAATCCATTATTTTTGTCCATTTTTTTTGAATTCGATCCAAAGAAAAAAAGTTCCACGTAGTCCAAAATTAGCAATTTAAGAAAGCTTAAACCCACGATATTTAGCAATTTTTAGTCCTTCTGACCCATTGGCAAAAAACTTTGTGGACTCTAAAATTCATGATTTGGTAAGCTGTAACCCACTTTTTTTTTTATCCATTTCCATTTGTTTCAACCCAACGGGAAAAAATTCCTTGAAGGCAAAAGTTGAGTTTTTCCTGAGCTATAACGAATGATTTTTAGCAATTTTTATTTGAGTAGGCTTATTGGCAAATAATTTCTCAGAGGCCAAAATCCTTGATTTCATATGCCATAACCCACGATTTTTAGCCTATTTTTATTCATTTTCACCCATGGCAAATAATTTCACAGAGTCCAAAATTTACGATTTGATGAGCTATAACCCACTATATTTGGCTTTTTTATCCTTTGGACCCATTGGCAGAAAACTTCGTGGAGTCCAAAATTTAAGATTTCTTGATTGCCATTTTTATTTATTTCATCTGATTGGTAAATAATTTTGTGAAAGTCCAAAATTCTTGATTTCTTGAGCTATAACCCATGATATTTGACCTTTTTTAATCTTTTCGACCCATTTGTCAAAAACTTTACGGAGTCCAAAATTAAAGATTTCATGAGCTATAACCCACGATTTTTATCATTTTTAGTCGTTTCGATAGCAATTTTGCAGAGGCTAAATTTCATAATTTCATCATCTAACCCTAATGAATTTTGACCATTGTTCTTCATTTCAACCCAAGGGAAAATAAATTCTGTGGTGTCCAAAATTCATAATTTTATGAGAGTTATAACCCATGATTTTTTATCATTTTTAGTCATTTCGACCCATTGGCAAAAAAACTTTGCGGAGTGCAAAATTCATGATTTGATGAGCTATAACATGTGATTTTTGGCCATTTTATTTTGTTCATCCTATTAGCAAATACTTTCGCATAGTCCAAAATTTAAGATTTCATGACCGATAATCCATGATTTTTCACCACTTTTAGTCGTTCCTACGCACAGACAAATAATTTCACGTTGTCCAAATTTTAAGATTTCATGAACTATAACCCATGATTTTAGTCCATATTTAATCATTTTGACCCATTGGCAAATAATTTAGCAGATTATGAAATTCACGATTTCATGAGCTATAACCCATGATTTTTTATAATTTTTAGTTGTATATACCTATCGGCAAATAGTTTCATGGAGTCAAAAATTTGTGATTTCATGAGCCATAACCCAAGATTTTTGATCATTTTTATATGTTTGGACCTAAGGGAAAATATTTTTATGGAGTCCAAAATTTATGATTTATTGAGCTATAACCCATAATTTTTGGCTATGTTTACTTGATTCAACCCATTGATAAATAATCCACGGTGTCTAAAATTCACAATTTCATGAGCTATAACCAAAGATTTTTGTCCATTTTTAGTCATCTCGATCCATTGAAAAATAATTTTGCGTCATCTAAAATTAAAAGATTTTTGTCCATTTTTAGTCATCTCGATCCATTGAAAAATAATTTTGCGTAATCTAAAATTAAAGATATTTTGAGTTATATCCTAGGAGTTTTGGGCAGTTTTAGTCAATTCTACCCAATAGTAAATAATTTACAGAAATTTTCCCTTTGATTGAAGCAACTTAAAATGCCTAAAGATCGTGGGTTATAGCTAAAAATCTCATGAGTTTTGGCCTTCGCAAAATTAGTTGCTAATGAATTGAGATGACTAAAATGGTGAAAATCGTGGATTAAGTTCATGAAATCTGAATTTTGACTCGAGAAATCATTTGTCGAGGATCAAAATAAATAAAATGGCCAAAACCTTGGGTAATATAACTCATGAAATTGTGAATTATTGACTCGCTAATTTTTCCCTTGGATCGAAACAACTAAAAATGGCTAAAATTCATGATTTTATGAGTTATTACCCTCAATTTTGGGTATCTTTATTAGTTTTGACCCTTGCAAATAATTTCTAATCCAAATTTCACGATTTCATGAGCTATAACTAATATTTTTCCATTTTTAATGGTTTCTAGCCATTGGAAAATAATTCTTCAAAGCTAAAATTTATGATTTCATTAGCTATAACCCATGATTTTTAGCCATTTTATTGTTTTTGATAAATTACACATAATTTTGTGTAGTCCAAAATTTATGATTTCATGAGCTATAATCCAAGATTTTTGGCCATTTTAGTAGTTTCTACCCATTGGCAAATAATTTCAGAGGCCAAAATCCTTGATTTCATATGCCATAACCCACGATTTTTAGCCTATTTTTATTCATTTTCACCCATGGCAAATAATTTCACAGAGTCCAAAATTCATGATTTGATGAGCTATAACCCACTATATTTGGCTTTTTATCCTTTGGACCCATTGGCGTAAAACTTCGTGGAGTCCAAAATTTAAGATTTCTTGATTGCCATTTTTATTTATTTCATCGATTGGTAAATAATTTTGTGAAAGTCCAAAATTCTTGATTTCTTGAGCTATAACCCATGATATTTGACCTTTTTAATCTTTTTCGACCCATTTGTAAAAACTTTACTGAGTCCAAAATTAAAAGATTTCATGAGCTATAACCCACGATTTTTATCATTTTTAGTCGCTTCGATAGCAATTTTGCAGAGGCTAAATTTCATAATTTCATCATCTAACCCTAATGAATTTTGACCATTGTTCTTCATTTCAACCCAAGGGAAAATAAATTCGTGGTGTCCAAAATTCATAATTTTATGAGAGTTATAACCCATGATTTTTATCATTTTTAGTCATTTCACCCATTGGCAAAAACTTTATGGAGTGCAAAATTCATGATTTGATGAGCTATAACATGTGATTTTTGGCCATTTTATTTTGTTCATCCTATTAGCAAATACTTTCGCATAGTCCAAAATTTAAGATTTCATGACCGATAATCCATGATTTTTCACCACTTTTAGTCGCTCCTACGCATGCACAAATAATTTCACGTTGTCCAAATTTTAAGATTTCATGAACTATAACCCATGATTTTAGTCCATATTTAATCATTTTGACCCATTGGCAAATAATTTAGCAGATTATGAAATTCACGATTTCATGAGCTATAACCCATGATTTTTATAATTTTTAGTTGTATATACCTATCGGCAAATAGTTTCATGGAGTCAAAATTTGTGATTTCATGAGCCATAACCCAAGATTTTTGATCATTTTTATATGTTTGGACCTAAGGAAAATATTTTATGGAGTCCAAAATTTATGATTTATTGAGCTATAACCCATAATTTTTGGCTATGTTTACTTGATTCAACCCATTGATAAATAATCCACGGTGTCTAAAATTCACAATTTCATGAGCTATAACCAAAGATTTTTGTCCATTTTAGTCATCTCGATCCATTGAAAAATAATTTTAAGGCCATCTAAAATTAAAAGATTTTTGTCCATTTTAGTCATCTCGATCCATTGAAAAATAATTTTATGTAATCTAAAATTAAAGATATTTTGAGTTATATCCTAGGAGTTTTGGGCGCTTTAGTCAATTCTACCCAATAGTAAATAATTTACGAAATTTTCCCTTTGATTGAAGCAACTTAAAATGCCTAAAGATCGTGGGTTATAGCTAAAAATCTCATGAGTTTTGGCCTTCGCAAAATTAGTTGCTAATGAATTGAGATGACTAAAAATGGCTGAAAATCGTGGATTAAGTTCATGAAATCTGAATTTTTGACTCTGAGAAATCATTTGTCGAGGATCAAAATAAATAAAAATGGCCAAAAACCTTGGGTAATATAACTCATGAAATTGTGAATTATTGACTCTGCGAATTTTTCCCCTTGGATCGAAACAACTAAAAATGGCTAAAAATTCATGATTTTATGAGTTATTACCCTCAATTTTTGGGTATCTTTATTAGTTTTGACCCTTGCAAATAATTTCTCAGAATCCAAATTTCACGATTTCATGAGCTATAACTAATATTTTTTCCATTTTTAATGGTTTCTAGCCATTGGAAAATAATTCTTCGAAAGCTAAAATTTATGATTTCATTAGCTATAACCCATGATTTTTAGCCATTTTTATTGTTTTTGATAAATTACACATAATTTTGTGTAGTCCAAAATTTATGATTTCATGAGCTATAATCCAAGATTTTTGGCCATTTTTAGTAGTTTCTACCCATTGGCAAATAATTTCGCAGAGGCCAAAATTCATGATTTTATGAGCTATAAGTCACGATTTTTGCTTTTTTTAATTATTTCTACCCAATTGCAAATAATTTTGTGTAGCTCAAAATTTAATATTACATGAGCTAGAACCCATTTTTTTTGCAAGTTTTAATCGTTTGTACCCATTGGCAAATAATTATTTAGAGGCTAAAATTCATGATTTCATGAGCTATAATCCATAATTTTAACTATTTTTAGTTGTTTCCAGCCATTAGCAAAAAATATTGCAGAGGCCATAATTCCCAATTTCAAGATCCATAACCATAATTTTGTCCATTTTCATTCGGTTCATCGCAGGGAAAAAATTTGTGGTGTAAAAAATTAACGTTTTAAGAAGCTATAACCCATGATATTTGGCCATTTTTGGTCCTTTCGACCCATTGGTAAAAAAGTTTATGGATTCCAAAATTTATGATTTTATAAGCTACAATATAGAATTTTTACCCAATTTTATTCATCTTGACCCATTGGCAAAAAAATTTCGCGGAGTCTAAAACTCATGATTTCATTAGTAGCCCATGATATTTGACCATTTTTAGTCCTTTTGACCCATTAGAAATAAACTTCATAGACTCTAAAATTCATGATTTTGAGAGCTATTACCGATAATTTTTGGTCATTTTTATTCCTTTCAACCAATTGGTAAATAATTTCACAGAGTAAAAAATTTATGATTTCATGAGCTATAACCCATGATATTTGACTGTTTTTAGTCCTTTTGACCCATTGGCAAAGAACTTCGCAGAGTCTAAAATTCAAGATATCATGAGCTATAACCCGTGATTTATTGTCATTTTTAGTCATTTCGATCCATTAGCAAATAATTTTGAAGAGGCCAAATTTCACAATTTAATAATGTAAACCGGTGATTTTTGTCCATTTTTGTTCATTTTGACCCAAGGAAAAAAAATTCCGCGAAGTCCAAAATTCAAGATTTTATGGGCTATATAACCCATGATTTTTTTACAATTTTTTTATTCTTTCGAGCCACTGGCAAAAACTTTTGCGGAGTTCAAAATTTGAGATTTCATGAGACCCATGATTTTTGCTCATTTTAATTCGTTTTGTCTAAAATTCAAGATTTTATGACCTATAATGCATGATTTTTGATCATTTTTAGTCGGCCTGACCCATTGGCAAATAATTTCTTGGAGTCTAAGATTTAAGATTTCATGAATTAGAACCCTTGATTTTTGGCTATTTTTGGTTGTTTAAATGAAAAAAAAACCCGTAGAGGCTAAAATTCACGACTTCATGAGCTATGATCCTTAGTTTTTTGGCCATTTTTATTCATTTTGATCCATTGGCAAATAATTTCATAGATTTCAAACTTCACGATTTAATGAGCCATAACTCACAATTTTTTGTTATGTTTATTCATTTTTTCCCATTGGGAAATATATTCCTGAAGTCTAACATTCATGATTTCATGAGCTATAACCAATAATATTTTGCCATTTTTAGATGTTTCAAATCATTTGCCAATAATTTCGTGGGGTCCAAAATTTATGATTTAATTAGAAATAACCCTTGATTTTGGACATTTTTAGACATTTCAGCCCATTGGCGAATAATTTCGCGGAGTCTAAAATTTATAATTTAATAAGCTATAACCCACAAATTTGGGCCATTTTTTATTGTTTCGACTAAGATAAAAAATATGCAAAGTCTAAAATTCACGATTTAATGAGCTAAGGGTCGACCCATGATTTTTTTCTGTTTATGTTCATTTCGACCCAAGTGAAAAAGTTTGCTAAAGGCAAAACTTTATGATTTTATGGGCTATAACCATCGATTGTTGGCCATTTTTACATGATTAGACCCATTTGCAAATAATTTCGCAAAGACCAAAATTCACGATTTCGTATGCTTTAACCCATGATTTTTAGCTTTTTTAATTCATTTTGACCCATTGACAAATAATTTCACGGACTCTAAAATTTATGATTTCATGAGTTATAACCCACGATATTTGGCTATTTTTAGTCCTTTCGACCCATTGGAAAAACACTTTGTGGTTTCCAAAATTTAAGATTCTGTGAGCTATAACCCTCAGTTTTTGGCCATTTTTATACATTTCGATTAATTTCTAAATAATTTCACATATTCAAAAATTCTCAATTTCATGAGCTATAACCCACGATATTTGACAGATTTTAGTCCCTTTCGACCCATTGGCAACAAACTTCGCGGAACCTAAAATTTAAGATTTTGTGAGCTATAACCCACAATTTATCGTCATATTTAGTCATTTTGACCCATTAGCAAATAATTTTAAAGAGGTCAAATTTCACAATTTGATGACGTATAACCCATAATTATTTTCAATTTTTATTAATTTTGACCCAAGAAAAAATTTTTCGAGGAGTCCAAAATTGACGATTTCATGAGCTATAACCACAACTTTTGGCCATTTATGTCCTTTCGAACCATTGCAAAAATTTTGTGAATTTTAAAATTTATGATTTCATGACCTATGTAGCCCACGATGTTATGACCTATAACCCATAATTTTTTGTTAGTGTTTGTAGTTCTGAGCCATTGACAAATAATTTATTGGTGTCCAAAATTCAAGATTTCATGAGCTATGACCCATGATTTTGGCCATTTTTACTTGGTTCAACCAAAAGAAATTTTTTTTATTCATGGAGTCTAAAACTCACGATGTCATGAGCTATAATTCAACACATTGGCAAATAATTTCGTGGAGTCCAAAACTCACAATTTCATGAGATATAACTAATAATTTTTGGTTATTTTTATTCATTTCAATCCATTGGCAAATAAATTCATAGAATCCAAAATTCATGATTTCATGAACTCTAACCCATGATTTTTCACTATTTTTAGACATTTCAAACTATTGGCA
This sequence comes from Asparagus setaceus, assembly GCA_012295165.1. Lineage (NCBI taxonomy): Eukaryota > Viridiplantae > Streptophyta > Magnoliopsida > Asparagales > Asparagaceae > Asparagus > Asparagus setaceus. The sequence continues at coordinate 82,212,781 of CM022704.1, read as the reverse complement.
AATAATTTCGTGGAGTCTAAAATTCACGATTTAATGAGCTATAATCCACAATTTTAGCTATTTTTAGTCATTTTGACCCATTAATAAATAAGTTTGTGGACGCCAAAATTCATGATTTCATGGGCAATAGCCTATGATTTTTCGTCATTTTGACCCATTAACTAATAATTTTGTGAAGTGAAAAATTCTTGATTTCACAAGCTATTACCCACGATTTTTGGCTATTTTTATTTGTTTCGACCTAGAGGATCGCGGAGTTCAAAATTCACAATTCCATGAGTAATTACCCCCTATTTTTTGCCATTTTTATTCATTTCAACCCCCTATCAGATAAGTTTGCGGAGTCCAATGTTCACAATTTCATGAACTATAACACATGATTTTTGGCTATTTTTAGTTGTATCTACCAATTGGTAAATAGTTTCGGCGGAGTAAAAAATTCATGATTTCAAGAGCGATAACCCATAATTTTTGGCCATTTTTTAATGTTTCGACCTAAGGAAAATTAATTTTACTGAGTTAAAAATTTATGATTCCATGAGCTATAACCCATGGCTTTTTGCCATTTTTAGTCATCTCGACTCATTAGCAAATAATTTCACGGAGTCCAACATTCACAATTTCGTAAGCTATCACTAATAATTTTTTGTTTTTTTATTCATTTTGACCCTTGGCAAATAAATTCGTGGAGTCTAAAATTCATGATTTCATGAGCTATAAACCACTATTTTGGCTATTATTAGACATTTCAAACCATTAGCAAATAATTTCACGGTGTCTAAAATTTATAAGTTAATGAGCTATAACACATGATTTATGGCCATTTTAGACATTTTGACCCCTTGGTAAATAATTTCACAGTGCCTACAATTCACGATTTAATAAGTTATAACCCACGATTTTTTGCCATTTTACTTATTTTGACCTATTGCCAAATAATTCTACAAAGGCCAAAATTCATGATTTTATGAGCTAACTGATAATTGTTTGCCATTTTTATTTATTTTGACCCATTGACAAATAATTTCATGTAATAAAAAATTCATAATTTATTGAGCTATAGCCTGCAATTGTTTTTGCCATTTTTAGTTATTTTGACCAAGAGTATCGTGGAGTCAAAAATTCTCAATTCCATGAGTTATTACCAACAAAAATTTGTCATTTTTATTCGTTTCAACCCATTGCCAAATAATTTCGTGGAGTCCAAAATTCAAGATTTCATTAGTTGTAACACACGATTTTTGGCTATTTTTAGTGGTATCTACCAATTGGCAAATAGTTTCAAAGAAAGTTGAAAAATCACAATTTCATGAGATATAACCCATAATTTTTGGCTATTTTTATATGTTCCGACTCAAGGAAAAATAATTTTGTAGAGTCAAAATTTAATAATTTTTTGAGCTATAACCCATGATTTTTGTCCATTTTTATCGTCTCTACCCATTAGCAAATAATTTCATAGAGTCCAAAATTCATTATGTTATGAGCTATAACTCATAATTTTTGGTTATTTTTATTCATTTTGACCCATTGACCAAAATTCATGATTTCAAAACCTATAACCCATGATTTTTGGCTATTTGGCCATTGGCATGTAATTTCGCAGAGCCCAAAAATTTAAGACTTAATGAGTTATATCCCACAATTTTTGGCCATTTTTAGACATTTCAATCCATTAGCAAATAATTTTGCGGAGTCTAAACTTCACAATTTAATAAGTTATAACCACCGATTTTTAGCCATTTTTAGTCATTCTAATCCATTAGCAAATAATTTTGCACAAAATTCATAATTTCATGAGCTATAACCCACTTTCTTTTTGTATTTTTTAGTTGTTTCAACTCGAATGACCACGTAGTCCAAAATTCACAATTTCATAAGCTATTACCCATAATTTTTGGTCATTTTTATTCATTTAAACCCATTGCCAAATAATTTTGTGGAGTCCAAAGTTCACGATATCATGAGCTATAACACACGATTTTTGGATATTTTTAGTTGTATCTACCAAATGGTAAATAGTTTCGGTGAAGGCGAAAATTCGTGATTTCATAAGCTATAACCTATTATTTTTGGCTATTTTTATAGGTTTCAACCCGAGGAAAAATAATTTTGCTGAGTCAAAAATTTATGATTTCATGGGCTATAACATATGCTTTTTCACCATTTTTAGTCGTCTCGACCCATTGGCATATAATTTCATGGAGTCCGAAATTCATGATTTCATGAGATATAACTCATAATGTTTTGTTATTTTTATTCATTTTGACCCATTAGCAAATATATTCGTGTAGTCCAAAATTTATGATTTCATGAGCTATAACTCATGATTTTTGGCTATTTTAGAGAATTCAAACTATTGGCAAATAATTTCATGAAGTACAAAATTGAAGATTTAATGAGCTATAACCCACAATTTTTGGCTAATTTTAGACGTTTTGATCCATTGACAAATAATTTTGTGAAGTCTAAATTTTACAATTTAATGAGTTATAGCCCATGGTTTTTGGCCACTTTTAGTTGTTCTGACCCATTGGTAAATAATTTTGCGGAGTCCAAAATTCATGATTTTATGAGCTATAACTCATGATTTTTGGCTATTTTAGAGAATTCAAACTATTGGCAAATAATTTCATGAAGTACAAAATTGAAGATTTAATGAGCTATAACCCACAATTTTTGGCCATTTTAGACATTTCAATCCATTAGCAAATAATTTTGTGGAGTCCAAAATTCAAGATTTCATGAGCTATAACCCATGATTTTTGGCTATTTTAGAGAATTCAAACTATTGGCAAATAATTTTATGAAGTACAAAATTGAAGATTTAATGAGCTATAACCCACAATTTTGGCTAATTTTAGACGTTTTGATCCATTGACAAATAATTTTGTGAAGTCTAAATTTTACAATTTAATGAGTTATAGCCCATGGTTTTGGCCACTTTTAGTTGTTCTGACCCATTGGTAAATAATTTTATGGAGGCCAAAATTCATAATTTTATGAGCTATAACTCATGATTTTTGGCTATTTTAGAGAATTCAAACTATTGGCAAATAATTTCACGGTGTCTAAAATTTATAAGTTAATGAGCTATAACACATGATTTATGGCCATTTTAGACATTTTGACCCCTTGGTAAATAATTTCACGGTGTCTAAAATTTATAAGTTAATGAGCTATAACCCACGATTTTTGCCATTTTACTTATTTTGACCTATTGCCAAATAATTCTACAAAGGCCAAAATTCATGATTTTATGAGCTAACTGATAATTGTTTGCCATTTTTATTTATTTTGACCCATTGACAAATAATTTCATGTAATAAAAATTCATAATTTATTGAGCTATAACCCATAATTTTTGGTCATTTTTATTCATTTTGACCCATTAGCAAATATATTCGTGTAGTCCAAAATTCACAATTTCATGAGCTATTACCCATAATTTTTGGTCATTTTTATTCATTTAAACCCATTGCCAAATAATTTCATGGAGTCCAAAATTCAAGATTTCATTAGTTGTAACACACGATTTTTGGCTATTTTTAGTGGTATCTACCAATTGGCAAATAGTTTCAACAAAGTTGAAAAATCACAATTTCATGAGATATAACCCATAATTTTTGGCTATTTTTATATGTTCCGACTCAAGGAAAAATAATTTTGTAGAGTCAAAATTTAATAATTTTTTGAGCTATAACCCATGATTTTTGTCCATTTTATCGTCTCTACCCATTAGCAAATAATTTCATAGAGTCCAAAATTCATTATGTTATGAGCTATAACTCATAATTTTTGGTTATTTTTATTCATTTTGACCCATTGACCAAAATTCATGATTTCAAAACCTATAACCCATGATTTTTGGCTATTTGGCCATTGGCATGTAATTTCAGAGCCCAAAATTTAAGACTTAATGAGTTATATCCCACAATTTTTGGCCATTTTAGACATTTCAATCCATTAGCAAATAATTTTATGAGTCTAAACTTCACAATTTAATAAGTTATAACCCACGATTTTTGGCTATTTTTATATGTTTCGACCGAGCAAAAATAATTTCGCAGAGTCAAAAGTTTATGATTTCATGAGCTATAACCCATGATTTTTGGCCATTTTATTCATTTTGACCCATTAGCAAATAATTTTGTGGAGTCCAAAATTCATGATTTTATGAGCTATAACCCATAATTTTTGGTCATTTTTATTCATTTTGACCCATTGACAAATAATTTCATGAAGTACAAAATTGAAGATTTAATGAGCTATAACCCATGATTTTTAGTTGTTTTTATTCATTTTAACCTATTGCCCAATAATTTCATGGAGTCCAAAGTTCACGATTTTGTGAGCTATAACACACGATTTTTGGCTGATTTTAGCTATATCACCAATTGGCAAATAGTTTTGGTGGAGTAAAAAATTAATAATTTTATGAGCCACAACTCACAATTTTAGCTATTTTTATATGTTTCGACCCGAGCAAAAATAATTTCGCAGAGTCAAAAGTTTATGATTTCATGAGCTGTAACCCCTGCTTTTTTGTAATATTTAGTCGTCTTAACCTATTGGCAAATAATTTTGTGGAGTTCAAATTTCATGATTTGATAAGCTATAACCCATTATTTCTGGCCTTTTTATTCATTCTAACCCATTGGTAATTAATTTCCCAAAGTAAAAATTCACGATTTATTGAGCTATAACTCATAATTTTTGTTATTATTATTATTATTATTATTCATTTTGACCCATTAGCAAATAATTTTGTGGAGTCCAAAATTTATGATTTCATGAACTATATAATCCATGATTTTTGGCCATTTTAGACATTTCAATCCATTAGCAAATAATTTCATGAAGTACAAAATTGAAGATTTAATGAGCTATAACCCACAATTTTGGCTAATTTTAGACGTTTTGATCCATTGACAAATAATTTTGTGAAGTCTAAATTTTACAATTTAATGAGTTATAGCCCATGGTTTTGGCCACTTTTAGTTGTTCTGACCCATTGGTAAATAATTTTATGAGTCTAAACTTCACAATTTAATAAGTTATAACCACCGATTTTTAGCCATTTTAGTCATTCTAATCCATTAGCAAATAATTTTGCACAAAATTCATAATTTCATGAGCTATAACCCACTTTCTTTTTGTATTTTTAGTTGTTTCAACTCGAATGACCACGTAGTCCAAAATTCACAATTTCATAAGCTATTACCCATAATTTTTGGTCATTTTATTCATTTAAACCCATTGCCAAATAATTTTGTGGAGTCCAAAGTTCACGATATCATGAGCTATAACACACGATTTTTGGATATTTTTAGTTGTATCTACCAAATGGTAAATAGTTTCGGTGAAGGCGAAAATTCGTGATTTCATAAGCTATAACCTATTATTTTTGGCTATTTTATAGGTTTCAACCCGAGGAAAAATAATTTTGTGGAGTCCAAAATTTATGATTTCATGGGCTATAACATATGCTTTTTCACCATTTTTAGTCGTCTCGACCCATTGGCATATAATTTCATGGAGTCCAAAGTTCACGATATCATGAGCTATAACTCATAATGTTTTGTTATTTTTATTCATTTTGACCCATTAGCAAATATATTCGTGTAGTCCAAAATTTATGATTTCATAAGCTATAACACATGATTTTTAGTAATTTTAGTTGTATCTACCAATTGGCAAATAGTTTTGGTGGAGTAAAAATTAATAATTTTATGAGCTATAACCCATAATTTTTGGTCATTTTATTCATTTTGACCCATTAGCAAATATATTCGTAGTCCAAAATTCATAATTTTATGAGGCCAAAATTCATGATTTCATGAGCTATTACTCATGGTTTATGGCCATTTTTAGTTGTCTTGACCCATTTGCCAATAATTTCGGTGTTCAAATTTCACGATTTCATGAGCTATAACCAATAATTTTTGTCCATTTTAGTCATTTAGACCCTTTGGAAAATAATTTTGTGAAGTTCAAAATTCATAATTTCATAAGCTATAATCCATGATTTTTGATCTTTTTGTCATCTTTACCCATTGACAAATAATTTCATGGAGTCCAAAGTTCACGATATCATGAGCTATAACCCATATTTTTGGCCATTTTAGACGTTTTGATCCATTGACAAATAATTTTGTGGAGTTCAAATTTCATGATTTGATAAGCTATAACCCATGATTTTTGGCCATTTTAATCGTTTTGACCATTGGCATATAATTTCATGGAGTCCAAAATTTATGATTTCATGAGCTATAACCCATGATTTTTGGCCATTTTATTTGTTTCGACCGATTGGAAAATAATTTTGCAGAGGAAAAATTAAGCGATTTCTGAGCTATAACTCCATGATTTTTGGCCATTTTATTCATTTTGGAAGATAATTTTATAAAGTAAAAATTTTACAATTTAATGAGCTATAACCCATATTTTTGGCCATTTTATTCATTTTGACCCATTAGCAAATAATTTTATGAGCTATAACCCATTATTTCTGGCCTTTTTATTCATTTTGACCCATTAGCAAATAATTTTGTGAAGTTCAAAATTCATAATTTCATGAGCTATAACTCCATGATTTTTGGCCATTTTAGACGTTTTGATCCATTGACAAATAATTTCATAGAGTCCAAAATTTATGAATTAAGAGCTACAACCCAAGATTTTAGCCATTTTTAGACGTTTTAACCCATTAGCAAATAATTTCACGAAGTTTAAAATTCACAACTTAATGAGCTATAACCCATATTTTTTGGCCATTTTTAATCGTTTTGACCATTGGCATATAATTTTGCAGAGGAAAAATTAAGCGATTTCCTGAGCTATAACTCCATGATTTTTGGCCATTTTTATTCATTTTTGGAAGATAATTTTATAAAGTAAAAATTTTACAATTTAATGAGCTATACCCCATGATTTTTAGTCACTTTTAGTGGTTCCATTGGCAAATAATTTTGCGGAGGCCAAAATTTAAAATTTGAGGAGCTATAACCCATGATTTTTGGCCATTTTATTTGTTTCGACCGATTGGAAAATAATTTCATAAATTCAAAAATTAATAATATTTTGAGCTATAACCCACGATTTTTTCTCACTTGTAGTTGTTTCGAGCTAGAGGATCATGGAGTCCAAAATTCACAATTTTGCGAGCTTTTCTCATGATTTTTGGCAATTTTTATTTTTTCAGCCTTTTGCTAAATAATTTCGCGGAGTCCAAAATTTATGATTTCATAAGCTATAACACATGATTTTTAGTAATTTTTAGTTGTATCTACCAATTGGCAAATAGTTTCAGCGGAGTCAAAAATTCATGATTTCATGAGCTATAATCCATAATTTGTTATCCTTTTTATTTATTATGACCAAGGTAAAAAAATAATTTTGTGCAGTCAAAAATTTATGATTTCATGAGCTATTACTCATGGTTTATGGCCATTTTTAGTTGTCTTGACCCATTTGCCAATAATTTCAGTGTTCAAATTTCACGATTTCATGAGCTATAACCAATAATTTTTGTCCATTTTTAGTCATTTAGACCCTTTGGAAAATAATTTTGTGAAGTTCAAAATTCATAATTTCATAAGCTATAATCCATGATTTTTGATCTTTTTTGTCATCTTTACCCATTGACAAATAATTTCACAGTATTTCCCTTGGATCGAAACAACTAAAAATGGTAAAAAAAATCATGGGTTATAGCTAAAAATGGCTATGGGTTATAGGTCATGAAATCATAAATTTTAGACTCTGAAAATTATTTGCCAAGGGTTGAAATGAATAAAAATGGCCAAAGTTCATGGGTAAAAACTTATGAAATTGTGATTTTTTAACTACGCGAGTTTTTTCCCTTTGATTAAAATAACTTAAAATTGCCAAAAATTCATGATTTCATGTGCTATTACCTACATTTGTGGTCATTTTTACGACTCTTGGCAAAAATTTCTCAGAGTCCAAAATTCATGATTTCATGAGCTATAACTAATGAACTTTGGTCATTTTTAACTGATTAAACCCATTAGTAAATAATTTTGCAGAACCCAAATTCATAATTTCATAAGCTATAAGCCACTATTTTTAGCCATTTTTATTTGTTTTTTTAGACATTTTTATTTATTTTGGCCATTTTAAATCATTCCCACCAATTGGCAACTAATTTTGAGGAGGCCAAAATTCATGATTTCACCAACAAATATTTGTTATTTTTATTCATTTCCACCCATTGGGAAATAATTTTGCGAAGTAAAAAATTCATAATTTTATGAGTTATAACCCATGATTATTTGCCACTTTTAGTTGTTTTGACTTAGAGGAAAATAATTTCACCGAGTCTAAAATTCACGATTTCATGAGCTACAGCCCACGATTTTGACCATTTTTATTCATTTTGACTCAAAGGAAAATATTTTTGTGGAGTCCTAAATTCATGACTTCATTAGATATAACTCATGATTTTTGGTCATTTTTTCTTGTTTTAACCCATTGGCAAATAATTTTGCGGAGTCAAAAATTCATTGATGAACTATAACACATGGTTTTTGGCTATTTTTAGTTGTATCTACCAATTGGCAAATTGTTTCGTGGAGTCGCAAGCCACGATTTTTGGCCATTTTCATATGTTTCGACCCAAGGAAAAATAATTTCATGAAGTTAAAAATTTATGATTTCATGAGCTATAACCCATTGTTGTTGGCCATTTTTAATCTTCTCAACCCATTGGCAAATAATTTCACGGTGTTAAAAATTCATGATTTCATGAGCTAAAACACACAGCTTTTGTCCATTTTTAGTTATTTCGACCCATTGAAAAATAATTTCTCTAAGTCTAAAATTCATAATTTCATGAGTTATAACCCACAATTTTGATCTTTTTAAGTTGTGTCTACCCATTGGCAACTAATTTCATAGAATTTTCGCTTGGATCAAAACAAATAAAAATAGTAAAAAAAAAATCATGGGTTATAGCTCATGAAATCAAGAATTTTGGCCTCCACGAACTTATTTGCCATTGGATGACTAAAAATGGTCGAAAATTGAGGGTATAGCTCATGAAATCATAAATTTTAGACTCCGATAAATTATTTTCTATGGGTCAAAATGAATAAAAATGACCAAAAATTATGGATGATAGCTCATGAAACTGTGATTTTTTTGACACTGCAGATTTTTTTCCTTTGATTGAAACAACTAAAAATGGCCAAAAATTAGAATGTTATGCGCTATTACCCACATTTTTGGTCATTTTTATTTATTTTGACCCTTGGCAAATAATTTCTTAGAGTCCAAAATTCATGATTCATGAGCTATATAACCAACAAACTTTGGTAATTTTTAGCCGATTAGACCCATTGGTAAATAATTTCACGAGCCCATATTCACGATTTCATAAGCTATAGTCCATGATTTTTAGCTATTTTTATTTATTTTTAGCCATTTTTGTCTATTTTTTCCATTTTAAGTCATTCGACCAATTAGTAAAAATTCATAGAGGCCATAATTCATGATTTCATGAGCTATGACTAACAATTTTAGCTATATTTATTCATGTCGACCATTGGGAAATAATTTCATGAAGTCAAAAATTCATGATTTCATTAGCTATAACCCATGATGTTTTGCCATTTTTAGTTCTTTTAACCCAGAGGAATATAATTTCATGGAGTCTAAAATAACCCATAATTTTTGTTCATTTTATTTGTTTTGACCGAGAGGAAAATAGTTTTGTGGAGTCCAACATTTATAATTTCATGAGCTATAACCCACAATTTTTGCCATTTTTAGTTATTTTGACCCATAGAAAAATAATTTTGCAAAGTCCAAAATTCACTATTACATGAGCTATAACCTATGATTTTTAGCCATTTTTATTTGTTTTGGCCCAGAGGAAAATATTTTTGCTGAGTCCAAAATTCATAATTTTCTGAGCAACAACCCACGATTTTTGGTTATTTTTTTGTTTCCACCCATTGGTAAATAATTTTGGGGTGTCTAAAGTGCACAATTTCATGAGCAATAACACATGATTTTTAGCCATTTTTACTTATATCTACCAATTGGTAAATAGTTTTGCAGAGTCAAAAAGTCATGATCTCATGAGTTATAATCCATGATTTTTGACCATTTTGATATGTTTTGACCTAAGTGGAAAAAAATTTGTGGAATAAAAAATTCATGATTTTGTGAGCTATATAACCCATGATATTTGATAATTTTAAGTCTTTCCACCCATTGGCAAAAAAATACAGCATAGTCCGAAATTTAAGAGTTTGTGAGTTATAACCCATGATTTTTTAATCATTTTTAGTTGTTTCAACCCATTAGCAAATATTTCAAAGAGGCTAAATTTTAGAATTTCATGATCAATGACCCACGATTTCTGTCCATTTTTATTCATTTCGACCCAAGGAAAAAAATTCCACGGAGTCAAAAGTTCATGATTTCATGAGCTATAACCCACGATTTTTATCATTTTTTCAGTCCTTTTGATCCATGAGCAAAAAAGTTCACGGAGTATAAAAATTTAAGATTTCATAAGCTATAGTCCATGATTTTTAGCCATTTTTATTTATTTCAACTCATTGGTAAATAATTTTTCAGAGTCCAAAATTCATAATTTCATGAGCTATAACCAATGATTTTTGGCCATTTTCGACATTTCAACCCATTGCTAATACTTTTGTGGAGTCCAAAAGTCATGATTTCATGAGCTATAACCCACAATTTTTGCCATTTTTAGTTATTTTGACCCATAGAAAAATAATTTTGCAAAGTCCAAAATTCATGAGTTCATAAGCTATAACTCATGATTTTTGGCCAATTTTATTTGTTTCAATCATTGGTAAATAATTTCGCAGAGTTTAAAATTCATGATTTCATGTACTACAACCCACAATTTTAGCCATTATTGGACATTTTGGCTCTTGGTAATACTTTCGTGGAGTCCAAAATTTATAATTTCATGACCTATAACCGTAAGTTTTACCATTTTTAGTCATTCCAACCCATTGGCAAATAATTTTGAAAAGGTCAAATTTTATGATTTAATGAGTTATAACCCATGTTTTTGTCATTTTAAGTTGTTTCGATCTAAGAAAACATAATCGCATTGTCCAAAATTAACAATTTCATGAGCTATAATCTATAATTTTTGGCTATTTATATTTATTTCAACTCATTGGTAAATTATTTTACTGAGTCCCAAATTCACAATTTCATGAGCTATAACCCACAATTTTTGCCATTTTTAGTTGTTTGTACCCAAAAACAAATTCATCGAGTCCAAAATTCATGAGTTCATAAGCTATAACTCATGATTTTTGGCCAATTTTATTTGTTTCAATCATTGGTAAATAATTTCGCAGAGTTTAAAATTCATGATTTCATGTACTACAACCCACAATTTTTAGCCATTATTGGACATTTTGGCTACTGGTAATACTTTCGTGGAGTCCAAAATTTATAATTTCATGACCTATAACCGTAAGTTTTTACCATTTTTAGTCATTCCGACCCATCAGAAAATAATTTCAATGTAATGGGTTATAACCCATGTTTTTTGTCATTTTAAGTTGTTTCGATCTAAGAAAACATAATCTGCATTGTCCAAAATTAACAATTTCATGAGCGATAATCTATAATTTTTGGCTATTTATATTTATTTCAACTCATTGGTAAATTATTTTACGGAGTCCCAAATTCACAATTTCATGAGCTATCACACATTTTTTTTTACCATTTTTATTTATTTTTAGAAATAATTTCGTGGTGTCCAAAACTCATGATTTCATGAGCTATAACCCACAAATGTTGGCCATTGTTATTCATTTTGACCCATTGACAAATAAATTTGTGGAGTCCAAAAGTCATGATTTCACGAGCTGCAACCCATAATTTTTTGCCATTTTTAGATATTTTGACTTATTCTCATAGAGTGTAAAATTTATGATTTAACGAGCTATAACCCATGACTTTTAGTCATTTTTATCGTTCCGGCCCATTGGCATATAATTTGGCGGAGGCTAAAATTCATAATTTCATGAGCTATAACCAATGATTTTTGGCCATTTTCAGACATTTCAACCCATTGCGCAATACTTTTGTGGAGTCCTTAATTCATAATTATTTTAGCTATATGTGTCAATTTTTGGCCATTTTTAGATGTTTTAACCTATTAGCAAATAATTTTGCTGAGTCCAAAATTGACCATTTAATGAGCTATGACCCATAATTTTTGACTATTTTTAGTCATTCCAACCCATTGGCAAATAATTTTGAAAAGGTCAAATTTTATGATTTAATGAGTTATAACCCATGTCTTTTGTCATTTTAAGTTGTTTTGATTTAAGGAAACAAAATCTGCATTGTCCAAAATTAACAATTTCATGAGCGATAATCTATAATTTTTGGCTATTTTTATTTATTTCAACTCATTGGTAAATTATTTTACGGAGTCCTAAATTCACAATTTCATGAGCTATCACACATATTTTGTTTTTTCCATTATTCATTTATTTTTAGAAATAATTTCCTGGTGTCCAAAACACACGATTTCATGAGCTATAACCCATAAATGTTGGCCATTGTTATTCATTTTGACCCATTGACATATAAATTTGTGGAGTCCAAAAGTCATGATTTCATGAGCTGCAACCCATAATTTTTTTCATTTTTAGACATTTTGACCTATTCGTAAATAATTTTGTGGAATTAAAAATCATGATTTAATAAACTATAATCTATGATTTTTGGACATTTTAAATGTTTTCGACCAATTGGAAAATATATTTGCGGAGTCAAAAATGCATGATTTAATGAGCGATAACGCACAATTTTTGGCCATTTTTAGTTGTTTTGACTTATTGAAAAATAATTTCGTGTAGGCTAAAATATCATAATTTCATGATCTACAATTCTCAATTTTTGGCCATTTTTATTCGTTTCGACCCATTGGCAATTTTGCAAAGTCAAAATTTCATAATTTCTTGAGCTATAACTCATGACTTTTTTCTCATTTTTAGTTGTTTTGACCCAGAAGAAAATAATTTTGAGGATTCCAGCATTCATAATTTTGTGATCTATAACCCACGATTTTTGGCCATTTTTATTTGCTCCAACCCATTGGCAAATCATTTTTCAAAGCCTAAAATTTATGACTTCATGAGCTATGATGCACAATTCTTGGCCATTTTTAGTTGTATCTACCAATTTGTAAATAGTTTTGTAGAGTTGAATGTTCATGATTTCATGTGCTATAACTCATGATTTTTAGTTATTTTTATAAGTTTTGACCCAAGGGACAATAATTTTGCAAAGTCAAAATTTCATAATTTCATGAGCTATAACTCATGATTTTTGGCCATTTTATTTGCTCCAACCCATTGGCAAATAATTTTATGGAATCCTAAATTCAAGATTTCATGAGCTATAATCCATGATTTTTGTCCATTTGTAGTCACCTAGACCCATTGGAAAATAATTTTGTGGAGTCAAAAATAACCTACGATATTTGGCTATTTTTTGTCGTCTTTACCCATTGGCAAATAATTTCACAGAAAATTTTTCCTTAGATCGAAACAACTATAAATGACCAAAAATCATAGGTTACAGCTCATGAAATCATAAATTTTAGCCTCTGTGAAATTATTTTCCAATGGGTTGAGATAACTAAAAATGACTGAAAATCATGGGTTACAGGTCATTAAATCGTGGATTCTGGACTCTAAGAAATTATTTGCCGAGAGTCAAAATGAATCAAAATGTCCAAAAAACATGTGTAATAGCTCATGAAATTGTGAATTTTTTTACTCCATAGATTTTTCTCTTGGTTTGAAACAACTAAAAATGGCCAAAAGTTTACTATTTATGAGCTATTACCCATGATTTTTGGTCATTTTTATTCATTTTGGCCCTTGGCAAATAATTTCTTAGAGTCTAAAATTCATGATTTTATGAGCTATAACCAATACGTTTTGGTTATTTTTAGCTGGTTAGACCCATTGGCAAATAATTTTGTGGAGCCAAAATTCACGGCTTCATAAGCTATAGCCCACAATTTTTCGTCATTTTTATTCATTTTGACCCATTGGCAATAGTTTGCTGAGTCCAAAATTTATGATTTCATGAGTATATCCCATGATATTTTGTTATTTTTAGTGCTTTCAACAATTAGCATAAAACTTTAGAGAGTAAAAAATTTAAGACTTTGTGAGCTATATAACCCACCATTTTTTGTTATTTTTATTTATTTTGATGCATTGTAAATAATTCTGTGGAGTCAAAATTCACGATTTCTTGACCCATAACCCAAGATATTTGACCATCTTTAGTCTTTACGACCCATTGGCAAAAAAACTCCATGGACTCCAACATTCAAGATTTGGTGAGCTATAGCCCATGATTTTTGGCCTTTTTTTAGTCATTCGACACATTAGCAAAAAATTGTGGATCCCAAATTTCACGATTTTGTAATCTATAACCCATGATTTTCTCCATTTTTATTTGTTTTGACCCAAGAGAAAAAATTTCACGGTGTCTAAACTTTAAGATTTCATGAGCTATACCACATAATTTTGACCATTTTTAGTCCTTTTCATCTATTGGCAAAAAACTTTGCTGAGTCAGAAATTCATGATTTTAAGAGCTTAAATCAAAATTCAAAATTTCATCAGTTATAATCCATGATTTTTAGTTAATTTTAGTTATTTGAACCCAACGAAAAAAATCTGCGGAGTTCAAATTTCATGAGCTATAACCCACGATTTTTAGCTATTTTTATTCATTTTAACCCATTGGCAAATAATTTTATGGAATCCTAAATTCAAGATTTCATGAGCAATAACCCATAATTTTTAGCCATTTTTATTGATTTGACCCATTAGTGAATAAATTCGTGGATTTCAAACTTCATGTTTTCACGAGCTACCAATGACTTTTGGCCATTTTTAGACGTTTTGACCCATTAGCAAAAAAATTTATGGAGTTCAATTCATTATTTAATGAGCTATTATGCTTGATTTTTGGCCATTTTTTGATATTTTGACCTATGGGCAAATAATTTTGCAAAATCTAAAATTCACGATTTAATGAGCTATTACTCACAATATTTGGCCATTTCTAGTCACTCCAATCCATTGGTAAGTAATTTCGTGGAGGCTGAAATTCATGATTTCATACTCTATATCCCATGATTTTTAGCCATTTTAATTTGTTTCAGGCCATTAGCAAATAATTTTGCAAAGTAAAAGATTCACGATTTCATGAGCTATAACCCACGATTATTTTTTCCATTTTTAGTTGTTTCGATCCAAAAGAAAATAATTTTGTGGAGTTTAAAATTCATAATTTCGTAAGATATAACCCAAAATTTTTGGCTATTCTCATTTGTTTTAACCCATTAGCAAATAATTTTTCGGAGTCTAAAATTCACGACTTCATGAGCTATAACACACGTTTTTTAGCTATTTTAGTTGTATCTACCAATTAGCAAATAATTTTGCAGAGTTGAAAGTTCATAATTTTGTGAGCTATAACCAATGGTTTTTGACCATTTTTAGATGTTTCGACCCAAGGAAAAATAATTTTGCAGAATCCAAAATCCACGATTTCATGTGCTAACCCGTGGTTTTGGTTCAATTATAGTTGTCTCGTTCAATTGGCATATAATTTTGTGTTGTCCAAAATTCTTGATTTTATGAGGTTTAAATCATGGTTTTTATCCATTTTTAGTGGTCACGACCCATTTGAAAATAATTTTGCGGAGTTTACAATTCATTATTTCATGAGCTATTACCGACGATTTTTTAGCCATTTTAGTCTTCCCTACCCATTGGCAAACAATTTCACAAAATTATTTCCTTGTATTGAAAAAACTTAAAATAGCCAAAAATAATGGGCTTTACCTCATGAAATTATGCATTTCAACCTCTGCCAATTTATTTGCCAATAGGACGAAATGACTAAATAAGGCTGAAAATCGTGGGTTTTAGATCATGAAATCATGAAATTTGGACTGTGAGAAATTATTTGCTAATGGTCAAAATAAATAAAAATGGCCAAAATCATGGTTAATTGCTCATGAAATCGTGAATTTTTTACTCCGCGAATTTTTTTCCCTTAGATTGAAACAACTAAAAATGGCCAAAATTCACGATTTCATGAGCTATTACCCAAGATTTTTGGTCATTTTTATTTGTTTTGACCCTTGGCAAATAATTTCTCAGACTCCAAAATTCATGATTTCACGAGCTGTAACCAACAATTTTGTCATTGTTAGTCGATTAAACCCATTGGCAAATAATTCCGTAGGGCCCAAATTCACGATTTCATACGTTATAATCTATGATTTTTAACCATTTTTAGTCATTTTGACCCATTAGCAAGTAGTTTCACGGAGTCCAAAATGCATGATTTCATGAGCTATATCCCACAATATTTTTCTTTTTTTTAGTCCTTTCGACCCATTGGCACAAAACTTTGCAGAGTCCAAAATTTAAGATTTTGTGAGTTATAACCCATAAATTTTAGCTATTTTTATTCCTTTTGACCCATTGATAAATAATTTCGCAGAGTCAAAATCCATGATTTCCTTAGCTATAACCCATGATATTTGACCATTTTTAGTCCATATGACCCATTGGCAAAAAACTTCAAGGAGTCCAAAATTCAATGTCAGCTATAACCGCAGATTTTTGGTCAATTCTAGTCATTACAACCCATTAGCAAAGAATATTTTGGAGGCTAAGTTTCCGGTTTCATGATCTATAACCCATAGATTTTATCCGTTTTCGTTCATTTTTACCAAGGGAAAAAATTCCATCGAGTCCAAAATTTATGATTTCATGAGCATACTCCACGATTTTTGGCCACTTTTAGTCCTTTCCACTAATTGGTAGAAAACTTTGCGAGTCAACAATTCATGATTTCATGAACTATAACCCATAATTTTTGGCTATTTTGATTCATTTCATCCCATTGGCAAATACATTCATGGAGTCTAAAATTTAGGATTTTATGACCTACAACCCATGATTTCAGGCCATTTGTAGACATTCTGACCCATTAGCAAGTAATTTCAGGCAGACCAAAAGTCAAGATATTGTGAGCTATAACCCCTAATTTTTGGTCATTTTTATGAGCTATAAAATTGTGGAGTCCAAAATTTAAATTTTTATGAGCTATAACCCATGATTTTTATCCATTTTCATTTATTTCAACCCATTGGTAAATAATTTTACGGAGTCCAAAATTCACGATTTTATGAGCAATAACCCACAATTTTTGGCTATTTTATTTATGTTGACTCATTGGCAAATAAATTCATGCAGTCTAAAATTCATGATTTATGAGCTATAACCCATGAGTTTCCACCATTTTAGACATTTTGGCCCATTAGTAAATAATTTCTTGCAGTCCAAAATCCACGATCCAACGAGCATTACTTGTGATTTTTGCCCATTGTTAGATGCTTTGGCCCATTGGCAAATTATTTCAAATGAGTCCAAAATTTAGGATTTAATGATCTATAACCCATGATTTTTATCCATTTTTAGTCATTCCGACTCATTGGCAAATAATTTTGCGAAGACAAAAATTCATGATTCCATGATCTATAACCCATTAGTTTTAGCCATTTTTATTCATTTCGAGCCATTATTAAATAATTTCAAGAAGTAACAAATTTCCTATTTTTGAGCTATAAGCCATGATTTGTTTGCTATTTTTAGTTGTTTCAAACCAGAAGAAAGAAATTTTCTAGAGTCTATAATTCACAATTTCATGAGCTATAACATATAATTTTTGGCCATTTTTATTTATTTCAACCCATTGGCAAATAATTTTACAGAGTCTAAAATTTCATGACTTCATGAATGGTAACACACAATTTTTGGCCATTTTTAGTTGTGTCTATCAATTGGTAAATAATTTTACAGAGATAAAAATTCATGTATTCATGAGCTATAACCCATTGTTTTTTACCATTTTCAGATATTTTGACCCAAGGGAAAATAATTTTGCCGTGTCCAAAATTTACAATTTCATGAGCTATGACCCATGGTTTTTGGCCATTTTTAGTTGTCCTGATCTATTGGCATATAATTTCACGTTGTCCAAAATTCATGATTTTATGAGCCCATCATTCTTGTTCATTTTTAGTCGACTCGACCTATTGGAAAATAATTTTGCGGCGCCTACAATTCATGATTTCATAAAGCTGTTATTACCCATGATTTTGGCCATTTTTAGATATCTAAATGTAGCCAAAAATCATGGTTTATAGGTCATGAATCATGATTTTTGGACTCTAAAAAATTATTTGCCAATGGTCGAAATGAATAAAAATTGCCAAAAATCATGGTTTAGCTCATGAAATCATGAATTTTTTACTACATGAATTTTTTTCCCTTGGATTGAAACAACAAAAAATGGCCAAAATTCACGATTTTATTAACAATTACCCATGATTTTTAGTCATTTTTATTCATTTTGACCCTTGGCAAGTAATTTTTTGAAGTCCAAAATTCACGATTTCAGGAGCTGTAACCTTTGATTTTTTGTCATTTTTAGCCAATTAAACCCATTGGCAAATAATTCCATAGAGCCCATATTCACAATTTTGTAAGCAATAACCCACGATACTTAGCCATTTTTATTTGCTTTGACCCATTGGCAAATAGTTTCACGGAGTGCAAAATTAATAATTTCATGAGCTATATCGCTCAATATTTTGCCATTTTTAATTCTTTTGATCCTTTGGCAAAAAACCTCACTGAGTCCAAAATTTATGATTTCATGAGCTATAACAAACGATATTTCGCTATTTAATTCACAATTTTATGACCTATAACCCACGATTTTTACCATTTTTAATTGTTTCGACCAATAAGAAAATAATTTTATGGATTTTAAAATTCATAATTTCATGAGCTATAACCCATAATTTTTGGCCATTTTTCTTTTTTTGAACCTATTGGCAAATAATTTAATGGAGTTTAAAATTTACGACTTCATGAGCTATATAGCACACGGTCTTTTTCCATTTTTCATTGTCATAGCCCATTGGAAAATAATTTTGCAGAATTCTTTTTCTTGGATTGAAACAACTAAAAATGCCTAAAAATAATGGGTTATAGCTCATAAAATCATGAATTTTAGCCTCCACAAAATTTTTTACCAATAGGTTGAGATGATTAAATATGGTCAAAAATCGTGGATTATGGGTCATGAAATCGTGAATCTTGGACTCTTAGAAATTACTTACCCTGTGCTCAAAAAGAAAATAATGGCAAAAAGTTATTGGTAATAGCACATGAAATCGTGATTTTTTTATTCCACGGATTTTTTCTATTGGATTGAAACCAGGAAAAATGGCCAAAATTCATGATTTTATGGGCTATTACCCATAATTTTTATCATTTTATTCCTTTCAAGCCTTGGCAAATAATGTTTTGGAGTCTAAAATTCTTAAGTTCATGAGTTGTAACCAACTATTTTTTATTATTTTTAATTAATTAAACCCATTGGTAAATAATTCCATGGAGTCCAAATTCATGATTTCATAAGCTATAACCCACGATTTTTAGTCATTTATATTCATATTGATTCATCAGCAAATAGTTTCATGGAGTCCAAAATTAACATTTTCATGAGCTATAACCCACAATATTTTTCATTTTATATTGTTTAAACCAATCGGCCAATAATTTTGTGTAGTTTAAATTTTATAATTTTATGAGGTATAACCCATGACGTTTTACCATTTTTAGTTGTTCTGACCTAAGGAAAAAATTTACGGAGTCTGAAATTCACAATTTCATGAGCTATAGTCCACGATTTTTGGCCATTTTTATTCGCTTCAACCCTTTGCTAAATAGTTTCTTGTGGTCCTAAATTCATGATTTCATGAGCTATAACACATAATTTTTGGCCATTTTTATTGATTTTGACCCATTAGCAAATAATTTTCTGTAGTCCAAAATTCATGATTTATGACCTATAACACTCAAATTTTGGCTATTTCTATTGATTTTGACCCATTGGTAAATAAATTCGTGGAGTCCAAAATTTATGATTTCATGAGCTATAATCCATGTGTTTTGGTTATTTATAAATTTTCTATAGTCCAAAATTTATGATTTCACAGAGTCCAAAATTCATGATAGCTATAACTCATGATTTTTAGCCATTTTAGTCATTCAGACCATTAGCAAATAATTTTATGGAGTCTAAAATTCATGATTTATTGAGCTATAACCAATAATTTTGGGCCATTTTGGTCTTTTTGACTCATTGCAAAATAATTTTACGGAGTCTAAAATTTAAAATATATTGAGCTGTAACCCATGATTTTTAGCTCTTTTTAGTTATTTTGACTGTTAGCAAATAATTTAGTAGAGGCCAAAATCAACGATTTAATGAGCTATAACCCGATTCTTGGCCATTTTTATTTATTTCAACCTATTGGCAAATAATTTTTCAAAGTCAAAAAATTCATGATTCATGAGCTATAACTAATGATATTTTATCATTTTCAGTGTTTTCGACACAAGGCAAAAATTCGATGGTCATAAATTCACTATTTCATGAGCCATAACTACGATTTTTAGATATTTTTATTCATTTCAACCCATTACAAAATAATTTTGTGGAGTCCTAAATTCATAATTTTAAGAGCTATAACACGGAATTTTTAGTGATTTTTATTCATTTTAAACAGTTGGCAAATAATTTCATGGAGTCCACAATTCACAATTTCATGAACTATAACCCACAACATTTAGCCTTTTTATTTTCATTTTGTCCTATTGGCAAATAATTTTTAAAGTAAAAATTCATGATTTAATAAGCTATAACTTATAATTTTTGTTATTTTTAGACATTTAGACCCATTGGAAAATAATTTCACGGGGTGCAAAATTCATGATTTAATGAGCTATATAACCAACAAATTTTGCCCATTTCTAGTCATTTTCACCCAATTGCAAATAATTTTATGGAGGCCAAAATTCTTAATTTCATGATCAATAACCTACAATTTTGGCTATTTTTATTTATTTTGACTCATTGATACATAATTTCTTGAAGTTAAAATTCACGTTTTCATGAGCTATAATCCATGATTTTTGGTCATTTTATTCACTTCAACCCAGTGGCAAATAATTTTATAGAGTCTAAAATTCACAACTTTATGAGCTACAACACATAAGTTTTGGCGATTTTTTATGTTTTGACGCAGGGAAATTTTTTTTTGCATAGTCTAAAATTTATGATTTTATGAGCTATAACCAAAGGTGTTTGGCCTTTTTTACTTTTCCCAATCCATTGACATATAATTTTATAGAGTCCAAAATTCATGATTTCAAGAACTATAACCCGTGAGTTTTGGCCATTTTAAGTCGTCTTTACCCATTGGTAAATAATTTCTCAAACTCTTTTCTCTTGGATCGAAACAACTAAAAATAGCTTAAATTATTGGTTATAGCTCATGAAATCATGAATTTTGACCTTCATGAAATTATTTGCCAATGGGTTAAGATGACTAAATATGATAATAAATCCTGGGCCATAGCTCATGAAATCGTGAAATTTGGACTCACAAGAAATTTTTCCCAAGAATAGAAACGAATAAAATGGCAAAAATCATGGATAATAGCTCATGAAATTGTGACTTTTTACTCGGATTTTTCCCCTTGGATTGAAACAACTAAAATGACTGAAATTCATGATTTTATGAGCTACTACCCACAACTTTTGATCATTTCAACCCTTGGCAAATAATGTTTTGGAGTCTAAAATTCATAAGTTCATGAGTTGTAACCAACTATTTTTATTATTTTTAATTAATTAAACCCATTGGTAAATAATTCCATGGAGTCCAAAATTCATGATTTCATAAGCTATAACCCACGATTTTTAGTCATTTATATTCATATTGATTCATGACAAAATAGTTTCATGGAGTCCAAAATTAACATTTTCATGAGCTATAACCCACAATATTTTTCATTTTATATTGTTTAAACCAATCGGCCAATAATTTTGTGTAGTTTAAATTTTATAATTTTATGAGGTATAACCCATGACGTTTTACCATTTTAGTTGTTCGACCTAAGGAAAAATTTACAGAGTCCAAAATTCACAATTTCATGAGCTATAGTCCACGATTTTGGCCATTTTTATTCGCTTCAACCCTTTGCTAAATAGTTTCTTGTGGTCCTAAATTCATGATTCATGAGCTATAACACATAATTTTTGGCCATTTTATTGATTTTGACCCATTAGCAAATAATTTTTCAAAGTCAAAAATTCATGATTTATGACCTATAACACTCAAATTTTGGCTATTTCTATTGATTTTGACCCATTGGTAAATAAATTCGTGGAGTCCAAAATTTATGATTTCATGAGCTATAATCCATGTGTTTTGGTTATTTATAAATTTTCTATAGTCCAAAATTTATGATTTCACAGAGTCCAAAATTCATGATAGCTATAACTCATGATTTTTAGCCATTTTTAGTCATTCCGACCCATTAGCAAATAATTTTATGGAGTCTAAAATTCATGATTTATTGAGCTATAACCAATAATTTTGGGCCATTTTCGGTCTTTTTGACTCATTGCAAAATAATTTTACGGAGTCTAAAATTTAAAATATATTGAGCTGTAACCCATGATTTTTAGCTCTTTTTAGTTATTTTGACCTGTTAGCAAATAATTTCGTAGAGGCCAAAATCAACGATTTAATGAGCTATAACCCGCGATTCTTGGCCATTTTTATTTATTTCAACCTATTAGCAAATAATTTTTCAAAGTCAAAAAATTCATGATTCATGAGCTATAACTAATGATATTTTATCATTTTCAGTGTTTTCGACACAAGGCAAAAAATTCGATGGTCATAAATTCACTATTTCATGAGCCATAACTTACGATTTTTAGATATTTTTATTCATTTCAACCCATTACAAAATAATTTTGTGGAGTCCTAAATTCATAATTTTAAGAGCTATAACACGGAATTTTTAGTGATTTTTATTCATTTTAAACAGTTGGCAAATAATTTCATGGAGTCCACAATTCACAATTTCATGAACTATAACCCACAACATTTAGCCTTTTTATTTTCATTTTGTCCTATTGGCAAATAATTTTTAAAGTAAAAATTCATGATTTAATAAGCTATAACTTATAATTTTTGTTATTTTTAGACATTTAGACCCATTGGAAAATAATTTCACGGGGTGCAAAATTCATGATTTAATGAGCTATATAACCAACAAATTTTGCCCATTTCTAGTCATTTTCACCCAATTGCAAATAATTTTGCGGAGGCCAAAATTCTTAATTTCATGATCAATAACCTACAATTTTGGCTATTTTTATTTATTTTGACTCATTGATACATAATTTCTTGAAGTTAAAATTCACGTTTTCATGAGCTATAATCCATGATTTTTGGTCATTTTATTCACTTCAACCCATGGCAAATAATTTTATAGAGTCTAAAATTCACAACTTTATGAGCTACAACACATAAGTTTTGGCGATTTTTATGTTTTGACGCTAGGAAATTTTTTTGCATAGTCTAAAATTTATGATTTTATGAGCTATAACCAAAGGTGTTTGGCCTTTTTACTTGTCCCAATCCATTGACATATAATTTTATAGAGTCCAAAATTCATGATTTCAAGAACTATAACCCGTGAGTTTTGGCCATTTTAAGTCGTCTTTACCCATTGGTAAATAATTTCTCAAACTCTTTTCTCTTGGATCGAAACAACTAAAAATAGCTTAAATTATTGGTTATAGCTCATGAAATCATGAATTTTGACCTTCATGAAATTATTTGCCAATGGGTTAAGATGACTAAATATGATAATAAATCACGGGCCATAGCTCATGAAATCGTGAAATTTGGACTCACAAGAAATTTTTCCCAAGAATAGAAACGAATAAAATGGCAAAAATCATGGATAATAGCTCATGAAATTGTGACTTTTTACTCGGATTTTTCCCCTTGGATTGAAACAACTAAAATGACTGAAATTCATGATTTTATGAGCTACTACCCACAACTTTTGATCATTTCAACCCTTGGCAAATAATTTCATGGAGTCCACAATTCACAATTTCATGAACTATAACCCACAACATTTAGCCTTTTTATTTTCATTTTGTCCTATTGGCAAATAATTTTTAAAGTAAAAATTCATGATTTAATAAGCTATAACTTATAATTTTTGTTATTTTTAGACATTTAGACCCATTGGAAAATAATTTCACGGGGTGCAAAATTCATGATTTAATGAGCTATATAACCAACAAATTTTGCCCATTTCTAGTCATTTTCACCCAATTGCAAATAATTTTGCGGAGGCCAAAATTCTTAATTTCATGATCAATAACCTACAATTTTTGGCTATTTTTATTTATTTTGACTCATTGATACATAATTTCTTGAAGTTAAAATTCACGTTTTCATGAGCTATAATCCATGATTTTTGGTCATTTTATTCACTTCAACCCAGTGGCAAATAATTTTATAGAGTCTAAAATTCACAACTTTATGAGCTACAACACATAAGTTTTGGCGATTTTTATGTTTTGACGCTAGGAAATTTTTTTGCATAGTCTAAAATTTATGATTTTATGAGCTATAACCAAAGGTGTTTGGCCTTTTTACTTGTCCCAATCCATTGACATATAATTTTATAGAGTCCAAAATTCATGATTTCAAGAACTATAACCCGTGAGTTTTGGCCATTTTAAGTCGTCTTTACCCATTGGTAAATAATTTCTCAAACTCTTTTCTCTTGGATCGAAACAACTAAAAATAGCTTAAATTATTGGTTATAGCTCATGAAATCATGAATTTTGACCTTCATGAAATTATTTGCCAATGGGTTAAGATGACTAAATATGATAATAAATCCTGGGCCATAGCTCATGAAATCGTGAAATTTGGACTCACAAGAAATTTTTCCCAAGAATAGAAACGAATAAAAATGGCAAAAAATCATGGATAATAGCTCATGAAATTGTGACTTTTTTACTCGGCGGATTTTTTCCCCTTGGATTGAAACAACTAAAAATGACTGAAATTCATGATTTTATGAGCTACTACCCACAACTTTTGATCATTTCAACCCTTGGCAAATAATTTCTTAGAGTCAAAAACTCACAATTTCATAAACTGTAACCACTAATTTTTTTTATCATTTTTAGTCTATTAAACCCATTGGCAAATAATTTCGCAGAGCCCAAATTGTAATTTCATATGCTATAACCCATAATTTTTAGCCATTTTCATTCATTTTGACCCATTGGCAAATTGTTTCACAGAGTCCAAAATTAATGATTTCATGAACTCTATCGACACATTGGTAAAAAACCTCACCGAGCCTAAAATTTGAGATTCATGAGCTGTAACCTAGAATGTTTTGCCATTTTTTATTCATTTCGTCCCATTGGTAGATAATTTTGTAGAGTTAAAATTCACAATTATATGAGCTATAACCCACGATATTTGACCTTTTTTAGTCCTTACGATCCATTGGCAAAAAACTTCGCGAAGTCCAAAATTTAAGATTTCAAGAGCTATAACCCAAGATTTTTGGTCATTTTTAGTCATTTGGACCGTTAGAAAATAATTTTGCCGAGGCCAAATTTTACGATTTCATGATCCATATCCCACAATGTTTGTCCATTTCTGCTCGTCTCAGCCCAAGGGAAACAATTTGACGGAGGGCAAAATTCACGATTTCATGAGCTGTAGCCCATGATTTTTGACAACTTTTCATCCTTTTCACCCATTGAAAAAAGCTTTGTGCAATCAAAAATTCAAGGTTTTATGAGCTATTACACACAACTTTTGGCTATTTTAATTCGTTCATCCCATTGGCAAATACTTTCGTGGAATCTAAAATTTAGGATTTTATGACCTATAGCCCAAAATTTTTGGACATTTTATTCATTTTGACCCATTGGCAAATAATTTTGTAAAGTAAAAATTCACAATTATATGAGCTATAACCCACAATTTTTGGCCATTTTTAGTCCTTTCAACCAATTGGCATAAAATATTCACGAGTCCAAATTTTAAGATTTCGTGAGCTATAATCCAAAATTTTGGTCATTTTAGTCATTTGGACCGTTAGAAAATAATTTTGCGAGTCTAGAATTCAAGATTTCATGAGCTATAACCCACAATTTTTGGCCATTTTATTCATTTTGACCCATTGGCAAATAATTTCATGGAGTAAAAATTCACGATTTCATGAGCTGTAGCCCATGATTTTTGACAACTTTTCATCCTTTTCACCCATTGAAAAACTTTGTGCAATCAAAAATTCAAGGTTTTATGAGCTATTACACACAACTTTTGGCTATTTTAATTCGTTCATCCCATTGGCAAATACTTTCGTGGAATCTAAAATTTAGGATTTTATGACCTATAGCCCAAAATTTTTGGACATTTTTAGTCATTTCGACCCATTGGGAAATAATTTTGCAGAGTCTAGAATTCAAGATTTCATGAGCTATAATTCATAATTTTTGGCTATTTTTAGTTATTTTGACCCAATGAAAAAATCGGCCGTGTAACAAAATTTGCAATTTTATGAGCTAGAGCCTATGATTTTTGGCCATTTTTATTCATTTTGATCCATTGGAAGATAATTTCATGGAGTCCTAAATTCACAATTTCATGAGCTATAACCCACGATTTTTAGCTATTTTTAGTCATTCGACCCATTGGCAAATAATTTTATGGAGTCCAAAGTTCATGATTTCATGAGCTATAACCCACAATTTTTGGCCATTTTTTAGTCCTTTCAACCAATTGGCATAAAATATTCACAGAGTCCAAATTTTAAGATTTCGTGAGCTATAATCCACATTTTTTCACTATTTTATTTATTTTGGTAAATAATTCTACAAAGTTAAAAATTTATGATTTTATGAGCTATAACCCACAATATTTAACCAATTTTAGTCGTGTTGACACATTGGCAAAAAACTTCACGCAGTTCAATATTCAAGATTTCGTGAGCTATAATCCAAAATTTTGGTCATTTTTAGTCATTTTGATCCATTAGCAAATTATTTTGCTGAGGCCAAGTTTCACGATGATCTATATCCCAAGATTTTTGTTTGTTTCTGCTTGTTTTGACCCAAGGAAAAAAATCGGTGTAGTCCAAAATTCACGATTTCATGAACTATAACCCATAATTTTAAACAATTTTTAGTCCTTTGCATCCATTGGAAAAAATTTGTTGAGTCAGAAAACCATGATTTCCTGTGCTATAACCCATAATTTTTTGCCATTTTAATTTATTCATCCTATTAGCAAATAGTTTTGCGGAGTCCAAAGTTCATGATTTCATCACCTATAACCCACAATTTTTGGCCATTTTAAGTTATTTTGACCCAATGGCAAATAATTTTGTGGATACCAAAATTTGAGATTTTTATGATCTATAATCCATAATTTTTAGCTATTTTAGTTGGTTCGACCTAACGAAAAAATCCGCAGAGTCTAAAATTTCACAATTTCATGAGCTATAACCCATGATTTTTGGCCATTTTTATTCGTATTGACACATTGGCAAATAATTTTATGGAGTCCTAAATTCATAATTTCATGAGCCATGTACCACATAATTGTTTGCCATTTTATTCATTTTGACTCGTTGTGGAGTCCAAAATTCATGATTTGTGAGCTATAGCCACAAATTTTGGTCATTTTTATTCATTTTGACCCACTGGGAAATAAATTCATGGAGTCCAGAATTCACAATTTAATGAGGTATAACCTATGATATTTGGCCATCTTCAGACATTTCAACCCATTGGCAATTAATTTCATAGAGTCCAAAATTAACAATTTAATGAGCTATAACCCACGATTTTTAGCTATTTTTAGTCATTCTGACCCATTGGCAAATAATTTCAGAGAGTCTAAAATTTATAATTTCATGTGTTATAACCAACGATTTTTGGCCTTTTTTTGACATTTCGACCCTTTGTCAAATAATTTCATGGAGTAAAAAATTCACGATTTATTGAGCAATAACCCATGACTTTTGGCCATCGTTAGACTGTTTGACCCATTGGCAAATAATTTTACTGTATCCAAAATTCATGTTTTAATGAGTTATAAATATTTGGCCATCTTCAAACATTTCAACCCATTGGCAATTAATTTCATAGAGTTCAAAATTAACAATTTAATGAGCTAGAACCTACGATTTTTAACTATTTTTAGTCATTCTGACCCATTGGCAAATAATTCTAGAGAGTCTAAAATTTATAATTTCATGTGCTATAACCAACAATTTTTGGCCTTTTTTTGACATTTCGACCCTTTGTCAAATAATTTCGTGGAGTAAAAAATTCATGATTTATTGAACAATAACCCATGACTTTTGGCCATCGTTAGACAGTTTGACCCATTGGCAAATAATTTTACTGTGTCCAAAATTCATGTTTTAATGAGTTATAACTGATGATTTTTTACCATTTTTTGTCATTTCGACCCATTGGCAAATAATTTTATGAAGGCTAAAATTCATGATTTAAAGACCTATAACCCATGATTCTTGGCCATTTGTATTTGTTTCAATCTATTGGCAAATAATTTTGTAAAGTAAAAATTCACAATTTTATGAACTATAGCCCATGATATTTGTCATTTTCAGTTGTTTCGACAAATGGAAAAAAATTACATAGTCCAAATTCACGATTTTAAGAGCTATAACCTGTTATTTTTGGCTACTTCTATTCGTTTCAACCCATTGGAAAGTATTTTCACGATGTCCTAAATTCATGATTTCAAGAGCTATAACACGATTTTTTGGCTAGATTTATTCATTTTCGTGGAGTCCAAAATTCACAATTTCATGAGCTATTACCAATAATTTTAGCTATATTTATTCATTTTGACCCATTTGCAAAAATCTTTGTAGAGTCCAAAAGTTAAGATTTTGTGAGCTATAACCCCATGATTTTTGGCTAGTTTTATTTATTTCGACCCACTGGTAAATTATTCTGTAGAGTTAAAAATTTATAATTTTGTGAGCTATAACCCATGATATTTAACAATTTTTAGTCCTTTTGACTCATTGGCAAAAAAACTTCACGGAGTCCAATATTCAAGATTCCGTGTGCTATAATCCAAAATTTTTGGTCATTTCAACCCACTAGCAAATAATTTTGCTCAGGCCAAGTTTCACAATTTCATGATTTATATCTCATAATTTTTTTTTGTTTTTGCTCATTTTGACCTGAGAAAAAAATTTGGCGAAGTCCAAATTTCATGATTTTATGAGCTATAACCAATGATTTTTAGCAATTTTTTGTCATTTCTACCCATTGAAAAAAATTTGTCGAGTCAAAAATCCATGCTATCATGAGCTATAACCCACAATATTTGGCCATTTTAATTTGTTCATCCCATTGGCAAATACTTTCATGGAGTCCAAAGTTCATGATTTCATAACCTATAACCCACAATTTTTTATCATTTTTAGTCGTTTCGACCCAATTGCAAAAAAATTAGCGAATACCTAAATTCATGAATTTTATGAGCTATAATCCATGATTATTAGTAATTTTAGTTGGTTCGACCTAACGAAAAATTCATGAGTCCAAAATTCACAATTTCATGAGCTATAACCCATAACTTTTGGTCATTTTATTCGTTTTGACCCATTGGTAAATAATTTTATGAAGTCCTAATTTCACAACTTCATGAGCTATATAACACATAATGTTTTTCCATTTTATTCATTTTGACCCATTTGCAAAAATCTTTGTAGAGTCCAAAAGTTAAGATTTTGTGAGCTATAACCCCATGATTTTTGGCTAGATTTATTCATTTTGACCCATTGGTAAATAATTTTATGGAGTTAAAATTCATGATTTTATGAGCTATAACCCATGATATTTAACAATTTTAGTCCTTTTGACTCATTGGCAAAAACTTCACTGAGTCCAATATTCAAGATTCCGTGTGCTATAATCCAAAATTTTTGGTCATTTTATTCGTTTTGACCCATTGGTAAATAATTTTATGAAGTCTAAAATTAACAACTTAATGAGCTATAACCCACAATTTTTATCATTTTTAGTCGTTTCGACCCAATTGCAAAAAATTAGCGAATACCTAAATTCATGAATTTTATGAGCTATAATCCATGATTATTAGTAATTTTTAGTTGGTTCGACCTAACGAAAAATTCCGCAGAGTCCAAAATTTCACAATTTCATGAGCTATAACCCATAACTTTTGGTCATTTTATTCGTTTTGACCCATTGGTAAATAATTTTATGAAGTCCTAATTTCACAACTTCATGAGCTATATAACACATAATGTTTTTCCATTTTATTCATTTTGACCTGTCATGGAGTCCAAAATTCATGATTTACGAGCTATAAACACAAAGTTTGGCCATTTTTATTGATATTGACCCATTTGGAAATAAATTCGTGGAGTCCAGAATTCACAATTTAATGACGTTTCAACCCATTGGCAATTAATTTTATGAAGTCTAAAATTAACAACTTAATGAGCTATAACCAATGATTTTTGGCCAATTTTAGTCGTTTCGACCCATTGGCAAATAATTTTAGAGAGGATAAATTTCATAAATTCATGACATATAACCAATGATTTTTGGCTATTTTTGACATTTTGACCCATTGTCAAATAATTTTATGGAGTTAAAATTCATGATTTATTGAGCTATAACCCACAATTTATTTTATCATTTTAGGCGAGTTATAACTCATAATTTTTGGTCATTCGATTTCATGACCTATAACCTATATATTTTAGTCATTTTTAGTGATTCACCCATTAGCAAATAATTTTACTGAGACAAAATTGTAAGATTTCAATAACTATAACCCAAGATTTTTAGCCAGTCTTAGCTATTTCAATCAAAGGAAAAAATCCATGGAGTCTAAGATTTACAATTTCAAGAGATATAACACATGATTTTGGGCCATTTTATTTGTTTCAATCCACTAGCAATTATAATCCACTATTTTTGTCCCTTTTTTTATTTTTGGACACATTGGCAAAAATCTTTGCTGAGTCCAAAATTCATGATTTCATGAGCTATAAAACCCATGATTTTTAGCCAACTTACTTCATTGGGTTTTTTCCTAGAAACCACCTTAATAATAGGGTAATTATATAGAAATCACCTTTTATTTTCAATTTATACATAAACCACCTTTAAAGTTGGTTTTTGTTGCAAGCAACCACCTCCCAGTCAAATTCTTCACTTAAAACCCAAAATTACCCTTAAAAAACTCACATGCAATGTACATGACACATTTCTTTAGTATTTGGATCTTATTAGAATACAACTCACGTACCTAGAAGTTGAACTTTTTAAGCTTATTTTTAGTTTTTTAGTGAAAATTTGACAAGTAGGTGGTCGATTGCAATAAAAATCAACTTTTAAGGTGGTTTATGTATAAATTAAAAATGAAAGGTGGTTTTCATATAATTACCCTATTATACAGAAAAAACCCTAATTCATTTTATCCCACTGGCAAATACTTTTACGATGTCCAAAATTCATGATTTCAAGAGCTATAATTCATGATTTTTTAGCAATTTTAATCTATTTTGATCAAGTGACAAAATTTGCACGTAGTTCAAAATTTACGATTTCATTAGCTATAACCCATAATTTTTTGCCATTTTTATTCATATTGACCCATTGGCAAAGTTTTTTATGGAGTCCAAAGCTCATTATTTCAGGAGCTATAACATGATAACCCAGAATTTTTGGCTATTTCTCGACGTTTTGACCCATTGACAAATAATTTTACGGAGTCCAAAATTCACCATCTAATGAGCTATAACCTACGATTTTTGGCCATTTTAGATGTTTCAAATCATTCTTAAATAATTTCTCAGAGTCCAAAATTCACGATTTCATGAGCTATAGCCCATAATATTTTGTCATTTTTAGTTGTTTCTACCTATAGGTAAATGGAGGCCAAACTTCATGATTTCATGAGCTTTAACCAACAATTTTTGACTATTTTTAATTTTTTTTACCCAATTGTAAATAATTTTATGGAGTGTAAAATTCACAATTTCATGAACAATAATCCATGATTTTTGGTAATTTTTAGTCATTTCTATCGATTGGCAAATAAGTTCGCAGAGGCTAAATTTTAGAATTTTATGAGCTAGAGCCCATTAGTTTTAGCTAATTTTAGTCATTTTTACCTAATTGTAAATATTTTTTTGGTGTCCAAAAACTCAAGATTTCAACAGCTACAACCCATGATTTTTTTGCCATTTTTAGTTGTTTCTATCCATTGGCAAATAATTTCGTGGAGGCAAAAATTTAGGATTTCTAGATTTATAATCCATGATTTATAACTATTTTTAGTCATTTCTAGCCTTTGACAAAAAAATTCGCGAAGGCAAGAATTCACGATTTCATGATCGATAACCCACAGTTTTTGTCCATTTTTATTTGTTTTGACTAAAGAGAAAAACATTTCGCAAAGTCCAAAATTAATAATTTTAAAAGATAAAATCCATCATATTTGGCCAATTTTAGTCCTTTCCACCCATAATAATAATTTTATGATTTAAATATTCTTGATTTAATAAGCTAAAATCCATGATTTTTGTCCGCTTCTATTTGTTTCAACCCAAGGGAAAACAATGCTGAGAAGTAAAAAATTTAAGATTTCATGAACTATAACCAATGATTTTTGGTCATTTTTATACGATTACACCTATTGGCAAATAATTTTACGGAGTCAAAAGTTTACGATTTAAGTAGCTATAACCCATAATTTTAGCTATTTTTATTTGTTTTGACCGATTAGCAAATAATTTTGTAAAGTCCAAAATTTATGATTTCATAAGCTATAAGCCATGATATTTGGCCATTTTTTATCCTTTTGACCCATTGGCAAAAACTTTGTGGAGTCCAAAATTCAAGATTTCATGAGCTATAACCTACAATTTTTGGCCATTTTTTTTCATTTTTTCCTATTGGTAAATAATTTTACGAAGTTTAAAATTCTTAATTTCATGAGCTATAACCTAAGATATTTGACAATTTTTAGTCCTTTCGACCTATTGGCAAAGAACTTCACGGAGTCCAAAATTCAAGATTTTGTGAGCTATAACCATAATTTTTGGATATTTTTAGTTGTTTTGACCGATTAGCAAATAATTTCACAGAGGCTAAATTTCATAATTTCATGATATATAAAAAATAATTTTTGTCCACTTTCAGTTTTTTCGACCTAGGGAAAAATATTTTGTGATGTTCATAATTCATAATTTCATGAGCTATAACCTATGAATTTTTGTCATTTTTAGTCCTGTCGACCCATTGGCAAAAAAAACTTTGCGCCAAAATTCATGATTTCATGAGCTATAACCCGTGGTTTTTAGCTATTTTAATTCATTTCATCTGATTGGTATATATCTTCACATATTCCAAAAGTCACGACTTCATAACTTATAATCCCTAATTTTTAGCCATTTTTAGTCATTCTGACCCATTGGCAAATAATTTATCAGAGTCTAAAATTCAAGATTTCATGAGCTGTAAGCCACAATTTTTGGCCATTTTTAGTTATTTCAACCTAAGGAAAAAAATTCGCAGAGTCCAAAATTCACGATTTTATGAACTATAACCACATGATTTTTTGCCATTTTTATTAGGATCGAACCGTTGGCAAATAATTTCATGGCCTGTTTTTCTTTGTTTCAACCCAAGGGAAAATAAATCCGCGGAATCCAAATTCTCAATTTGATGAGCTAAGAGCCATGGTATTTGAATATTTTTATTTGTTTCAACTTATTAGCAAATAATTCTGCGGAGTCAAAAATTAACAATTTCATGAGCTATATAGCACACAATTTTTCCCATTTTTAGTTGCATGTACCTATTGCTAAATTTTTTCATGGAGTTGAAAATTCACAATTTCATGAGCTATAACCCTTGATTTTTTTACCATTTTTATATCTTTCAACCACAGGAAAAATAATTTCACGGAGTCCAAAACTTACAATCCATGAATTATAACACACAGTTTCTAGCCATGTTTAGTCATCTTGACCCATTAGCAAATAATTTTGTAGTGTCTAAATTCATGATTTCATGAGCTATAACCTATGATTTTTATCCATTTTTAGTCATCTCAACCCTTAGAAAATATATTTTGAAGAAACTAAAATTCACGATTTCATGAGCTATAACCCACGATATTTGGCCAAATTTTATCGTTTCTACCCATTGAAAAATAATTTCATAGATTTTTCCCTTCGTTTGAAACAACTTAAAATGCCCAAAAAGCACGGGTTATAGCTCATGAAATCATAAAGTTTGGCCTTTGTGAAATTATTTGCCAATGAGTTTAGATGACTAAAAATGGTCAAAAATTGTGGGTTAAGCTTATGAAATCATGAATTTTAGACTCTGAGAAATTATTTACCAAGGTCAAAATAAATAAATATGGCCAAAAATCATGGGTAATAGCACATGAAATCTTAAAATTTTGACTCTGTAGATTTTTTCCTAGAATCGAAACAACGAAAAATGGCCAAAAATTCACGATTTCAGAAGCTATTACCTATGATTTTGGGTCATTTTCATTTATTTTGATCCACCACACATAATATATCGGAGCCCAAAAGTTACAATTTAATGAGCTATAACCCATAGCTTTTGGCCAATTTTAGTCGTTACTATCCATTGATAAATAATTTGCGAAAGCCAAAATTCATGATTTCATGAGCTATAACCCATGATTTTTGGCTATTTTTAGTCATTTCTACCCAATTGCAAATTTTTTCCTAGAGCCCAAAATTCATAATTTTGTGAGCTGTAATCCATAATTTTTGGCCAAATTTAGTAATTTCTAACCAGTGGTAAATAATTTCGTGAAGATAAAAATTCATGATTTTATGAGATGTAAGTCATGATTTTTGGCTATTTTTAATTATTTCTTTCCAGTTGCAAATAATTTCTCGGAGTCCATATACATGATTTCATGAGCTAGTACCCATATTTTTTGGCCATGTTAGCCATTTTCCCATTGAGAAATAATTTTGTAGAGGACAAAATTCATGATTTCATGAGTTATAACCCACATTTTTTTGGCTATTTGTAGTGGTTTCTAGCCATTGGCAAAAACTTTCACGAATGCCAAAATTCACGATTTCAAGATCTATAAAACACAATTTTCATCTATTTTCATTCACTTTGACCAAAGGCAAAAAAAATTTAGCAGTGTCCAAAATTAACGATTTTAGAAGCTATAACCCAAGATATTTGGGCAATTTTAGTTCTTTTGACCCATTGGTAAAAAAACTTTGTGGATTCTAAAATTCATGATTTAGTGAGCTACAATCTATAATTTTTGTCCATTTATGTTTGTTTCGACCCAAGAGGAAAAAATTCCGTGAAGGCAAAAGTTCACGATTTCATGAGCTATTACCAATGATTTTTGGCCATTTTTATTCAACAGACCCATTGGCAAATAATTTTGCAGAGACAAAAACTTACGATTTCGTAAGATATAACCCACTATTTTTAGCCATTTTTATTCATATTTACACATTGGCAAATAATTACGCGGAGTGCAGAATTCACGATTTCATAAGCTATAACCCATGATATTTAGCCATTTTAATCCTTTCAATCCATGGGCAAAAAACATTGCGGAGTCAAAAATTCAAGATTTCTTGATCGATAACCTGGGATTTTTGGCTTTTTTATTTATTTCAATCCATTGGTAAATAATTTTGCAGAGTTAAAAATTTACAATTTCATGAGCTGTTACCCATGGTATTTGACCATTTTTAGTCCTTTCGACCCATTGGCAAACTCTTCGCGGAGTTCAAAGTTTAAGATCTCATGAGCTATAACCCATGATCTTTGTCATTTTTAGTCGTTTCGACCTATTTCCAAATATTGTTGAAGAGGCCAAATTTTACTATCTCATGATATATAACCCATTATTTTTGTCCATTTTCATTCGCACGACCCAAGGAAAAAATTTCGCGGAGGCCAAAATTCACGATTTCATGAGCTCTAACACACGATTTTTTAACATTTTTAGTCCTCTCGACCCTTTAGCAAAAAAACTTCGTGGAGTCAAAAATTCATGATTTTGTGAGCTATAATCCACGTTTTTTGGCTATTTTAATTTGTTTCATCTCATTATCAAATACTTTCATTGAGTCCAAAATTCACAATTTTATGACTGTAACCCACAATTTTTCGCCATTTTTAGTTATTCCCACCCATTGGTAATATTTAACGGAATCCAAAATTTAAGATTTTATGACCTATAATCCTCTCTCTTTTTTATCCATTTTTAGTTATTTCAACCAATGAAAAAAAATCTGCGGAGTCCAAAATTCAAGACTTCTCGAGATATAACCCATGATTTTTTGTCATTTTTATTCATTTCAACCTAAAAATTCATTTATTGAGCTACAAGCCATGATTTTTTGCCATTTTTAATATTTTTAACCCATTGATAAATAAGTTTGTGGAGTCTAAAATCACAATTTAATGAGCTTTAACACATAATGTTTGACCATTTTTATACATTTTAACCCATTGGCAAATAATTTCGAGGAGTCCAAAATTTAAGATTTCATGAGCTATAACCTATAATTTTTAGCCATTTTTAGAAGTTTTGACCCATTGGCAAATAATTTTTCGGAGTCCCAAATTCATGATTAAATGAGGTACAATCATTAATGTTTGGCATTTTTTAGACATTTTGACCCATTGACAAAACATTTCACGAAGTCCAAAATTCATGATTTAATTGAATATGACCCACGATTTTTGGTCATTTTTAGTCGTTCTGACCCGTTGGAAATTAATTTCATGGAGGATAAAATTTATGATTTAATGAGCTACAATTTATGACTTTTATCCATTTTTTATTCTTTTTCGCCGATTGGCAAATAATTTTGGAAAGTCAAAAATTCACGATTTCATGAACTATAGCCAACAATTTTTTACCATTTTTAATTGTTCCAACCCATAGGATCGTGGAATCTAAAATTCACAATTTCATGAGCTTAACCCATGATTTTTAGCTATTTTTATCATTTCAACTAATTGGTTAATAATTCATGAAGTCCAAAATTCACCATTCCTGAGCTACCATACACGATTTTTTGCCATTTTTAGATGTATCTACAAACTGGCAAATAGTTTTGCGGAGTCAAAAATTCACAATTTCAAGAGCTATTACCCACTATTTTTTACCATATATATATTTTGACCTAAGGAAAAATAATTTCACGGAGTCAAAATTTTATGATTTCATAAGTTATAACCCATGGTTTTTTGTCATTTTTAGTCATCTCGACCCATTGGAAAATAATTTTGTGATGTTCAAAATTCGCAATTTCATGAGTTATAACCCATGTCTTTTATCCATTTTTAGTCATTTCTGCCCATTGGAAAATAATTTTGCGGAATCCAAAATTCATGATTTTATGAGCTATAACCTATAATTTTTAGCCATTTTAGAAGTTTTGACCCATTGGCAAATAATTTCACAGAAGTTTACCCCTTGTATCAAAACAACTAAAATTGGTAAAAAATCAATCACAGATTTTAGCCTTTGCGAAATTATTTGCCAATTGGTCAAGATAACTAAGAATGGTCGAAAATCATAGGTTATAGCTCATAAAATCATAAATTTTAGACTCCGAGAAATTATTTGCCGATGGTTGAAACAAAAAAAATGGCCATAAATCAGTAGTAATAGCTCATGAAATTGTGAAGTTTTGACTCCGCAGATTTTTTTCTCTCTGATCAAAATAACTAAAAATGGCGAAAACTTCATGATTTTATGAGGTATTACCCATGATTTTTTTATAATTTTTATTCATTTAAACCCTTGGCAAATAATTTCTCGGAGTCTAAAATTCACAATTTTATGAGCTATGACCAATGATTTTTGGTAATTTTCAAACGATTAGACACATTGGCAACTAATTTGCGGAGCCCAAATTCACAATTTCATAAGCTATTACCCATAAATTTTCACCATTTTTATTCCTTTTGACCTATTGACAATTAGTTTCACAGAGTCCAAAATTCATGATTTTATGAGCTATAACCCATGGTATTTGGACATTTTTAGTCCTTTCGATTCCTTGGCAAAAAAATTTGCGGAGTCCAAAATTCAAGATTTCGTGAGTCATAACCCACAAATTTTGGACATTTTTATTCGTTTCGATCCATTGGTAAACAATTCCACAAAGTCCAAAATTCAAGAGTTCATGAGATATAACCCACAATATTTGACCATTTTTAGTTCCTATGACCCATTTGCAAAAAACTACACAGAGTCCAAAATTTAAGATTTCTTGAGCTATAACCCCATACTTTTGCTCATGTTTAGTCATTTAGACCCAATAGCAAATAACTTCCCCGATGCCAAATTTCACGACTTTATGATCTCAAATCCATGATTCTTTTTCATTTTTATTCATTTTCACCCCAGGAAAAAAAATTCCACAGAGTCTAAAATTCATGATTTTATGAGCTATAACCTATGATTTTTAGACATTTTAATTTGATTCATCCCGTTGGTAAATACTTTTGTGTAATCCAAAATTCATGATACCATGACCTATAAACCATAATTTTTAGCTATTTTTAGACGTTTTGACCAATTGCTAAATACTTTCGCGGTGTCCAAATTTAAAATTTTCATGAGCTATAAACCATGATTTTTTTAGCATATTTTTAATAGTTTCAACCCAGGGTAAAAAATCCATGAGTCCAACATTCACGCTTTCAGGAGCTATAACCCTTGATTTTTGACCATTTTTATTCATTTTGATCCTTTGGTAAATAATTTAGCCAAGCCCGAAATTCAAGATTTCATGAGTTATAACCCATAATTGTTTGCTATTATCATTCATTTTAACCCATTGGCAAACAATTTCGTGGAGCCTAAAATTCACAAGATGATGAGCATTTACCCATAATTTTACGGAGTCTTAAATTTGTGGAGTTTATAGAGGCCAAAATTTATGATTTCGTGAGCTATAACCTATAATTTTTAGCTAGTTTTATTCATTTCGACCAACTGGCAAATAATTTTACAAAGTCAAAAATTGACAAATTTGTGGGCTCTAACCCATGATTTTTTTCCACTTTTAGTTGTTTCGATCCACGAGAAGACAACTTTTAAAATTTCACGATTTCATAAGCTATAACCAACAATTTTAAGCTATTTTTATTCATTTCAATCCATTAGCAAATAGTTTTGTGGAATCTGAAATTCACAATTTCATGAGCTAAAACCCATTATCTTTGGCCATACTTAGTTGTACATTCCAATTGGCAAATAGTTTCACAGGGTCAAACCTTCCTGATTTCATATACTATAACCAATGATTTTTTTTGTCATTCATATATGTTTCGACATATTCATTTCACCGCATTGGCAAATACTTTCATAGAGACCAAAATTAATAATTACATGACCTATAACCCTCTATTTCGATCCATTTTTAGTCATTCCAGCGCATTAGTAAATAACTTTGCTGAATCCAAAATTTAATATTTCATGAGCTAACCCACGATTTTTGGCCAATTTTAGTTGTTTTGACCCCTAGGAAAAAAATCCGTGAGTCCAAAATTCACAATTTTCTTAGCTATAACCCATGATTTTTATCTATTTTTATTTATTTCAACCCATTGGTAAATAATTTCACAAAGTTCAAATTAGATTCATAATTTCGTGAGCTATAACCCACAATATTTTGCCATTATTATTCATTTGGACCAACTCACAGAAACTTTTTAGCCATTTTTTCAGTTGTATCTACCAATTCATGACTTCATGAGCTATAGCCCACGATTTTTAGTCATTTTTAGATATTTTGACCTATTAGTAAATATTTTAATGCAGTCCAAAATTCATAATTTAATGAGCTATAGCCCTAGAGTTTGGGCTATTTTTTGACATTTTGACTCACTGAAAAATAATTTTGTGGAATTCAAAATTCACAATTTAATGAGCTATTACCCATGATTATTGACCATTTTTAGTTGTTCCTACCCATTGACAAATAACATTGCGGAGGTCAAATTTCATGATTTTATTTGCTATGACCCCTGATTATTGGCCATTTTTATTTATTTCGACCCAATGACAAATAATTTCGTCAAAATTTCACGATATCATGAGCTATAATCCATGTTTTTACCGTTTTATTATTTTGACCCGCAGAATCAATTTCGGAGTAAAATTCATGATTTCATGAGCTCTAACCTATGATTTTTACTATTTTTATTCGTTTTAACCGTAGGTAACTAATTTCACGAAGTCCATAATTTATTATTTTATGAGCTATAACACATGATTTTGGCCATTTTCAGTTGTATCTACCAATTAGACAATAGTATTGCAGAGTCAAAATTAATGATTTCATGAGCTATAATCCATGATTTTGGCCATTTTATTTGTTTGAACCAAGGAAAAATAATTTCGTGGAGTCCATAATTTAAAATATTATGAGCTATAACCCATTATTTTTGCCATTTTATTCATCTTAATCCATTGGTAAATAATTTTCTGTGTTCAAAATTAATGATTTCATGAGCTATAACCAGCGGTTTTGACCACTTTAGTCATCTTGACATATTAAAAATAATTTTACAAAACTAAAATTCATGATTTCATGAGCTAAAATCCACGATTTTTGGCCATTTTAGTTGTCTCTACCCATTAGCAAATAACTTCAAAGAATTTTATCCCTTAGATCAAAATAACTAAATATTGTAAAAATCATTAGTTATAGCTCATGAAATGATGAATTTTAACCTCTGTAAAATTATTTGCCAATGGGACGACATGACCAAAAATGGTCAAAAATCATGGGTTATAGTTCATGAAATCTTGAATTTTGGACTCGAGAACTATTTGCCAAGGGTTGAAAGGAACAAAATGGCCAAAATTATAAGTAATAGCTCGTGAAATCGTGAATATTTGACTCTGCATATTTTTCTCTAAAATTAAAACAACCAAAAATGATTAAAATTCTCGATTTCATGAGCTATAACCTCGATTTTTTCCATTTTAATTATTTTGACCCAGAGGAAAATTCAAAATTTTATTAATTATAATTCACAATTATTGGCCTTTTTATTAATTGGAACCTGTTGGTAATAATTTTGTGGAGCCTAAAATTCATGACTTCATGAGCTATAACACGATTTTTGGCCATTTCTAGTTGTATCTACCAATTGGCAAATAATTTCATGAAGTTAAAATTAATAATTTCATGAACAATAACCCATAAATTTTGGCCATTTTATTTGTTTGAACCAAGGAAAAATAATTTCGTGGAGTCCATAATTTAAAATATTATGAGCTATAACCCATTATTTTTGCCATTTTATTCATCTTAATCCATTGGTAAATAATTTTACTGTGTTCAAAATTAATGATTTCATGAGCTATAACCAACAGGTTTTGACCACTTTAGTCATCTTGACATATTAAAAATAATTTTACAAAACTAAAATTCATGATTTCATGAGCTAAAATCCACGATTTTTGGCCATTTTTAGTTGTCTCTACCCATTAGCAAATAACTTCAAAGAATTTTATCCCTTAGATCAAAATAACTAAATATTGTAAAAAAATCATTAGTTATAGCTCATGAAATGATGAATTTTAACCTCTGTAAAATTATTTGCCAATGGGACGACATGACCAAAAATGGTCAAAAATCATGGGTTATAGTTCATGAAATCTTGAATTTTGGACTCCGAGAACTATTTGCCAAGGGTTGAAAGGAACAAAAATGGCCAAAAATTACAAGTAATAGCTCGTGAAATCGTGAATATTTGACTCTGCATATTTTTCTCTAAAATTAAAACAACCAAAAATGATTAAAATTCTCGATTTCATGAGCTATAACCTACGATTTTTTTTCCATTTTTAATTATTTTGACCCAGAGGAAAATTCAAAATTTTATTAATTATAATTCACAATTATTGGCCTTTTTTTATTAATTGGAACCTGTTGGTAATAATTTTGTGGAGCCTAAAATTCATGACTTCATGAGCTATAACACGATTTTGGCCATTTCTAGTTGTATCTACCAATTGGCAAATAATTTCATGAAGTTAAAATTAATAATTTCATGAACAATAACCCATAAATTTTGGCCATTTTATTTGTTTGAACCAAGGAAAAATAATTTTGTGGAATTCAAAATTCACAATTTAATGAGCTATTACCCATGATTATTGACCATTTTTAGTTGTTCCTACCCATTGACAAATAACATTGCGGAGGTCAAATTTCATGATTTTATTTGCTATGACCCCGATTATTGGCCATTTTATTTATTTCGACCCAATGACAAATAATTTCGTCAAAATTTCACGATATCATGAGCTATAATCCATGTTTTTACCGTTTTTATTATTTTGACCCAGAGGAAAATTCAAAATTTTATTAATTATAATTCACAATTTTCTTAGCTATAACCCATGATTTTTATCTATTTTTA
Organism: Asparagus setaceus; assembly: GCA_012295165.1. Classification (NCBI taxonomy): domain Eukaryota; kingdom Viridiplantae; phylum Streptophyta; class Magnoliopsida; order Asparagales; family Asparagaceae; genus Asparagus; species Asparagus setaceus. The sequence goes on along the minus strand of CM022704.1, from coordinate 82,170,199 downwards.
TTTATTTCAACCCATTGGTAAATAATTTTACAGAATCCAAAATTTATGATTTCATGAGCTATAACACATGATTTTGGCCATTTTAGTTGTATCTACCAATTAGACAATAGTATTGCGAGTCAAAATTAATGATTTCATGAGCTATAATCCATGATTTTGGCCATTTTATTTGTTTGAACCAAGGAAAAATAATTTTGTGGAGTCCATAATTTAAAATATTATGAGCTATAACCCATTATTTTTGCCATTTTATTCATCTTAATCCATTGGTAAATAATTTTACTGTGTTCAAAATTAATGATTTCATGAGCTATAACCAGCGGTTTTGACCACTTTAGTCATCTTGACATATTAAAAATAATTTTACAAAACTAAAATTCATGATTTCATGAGCTAAAATCCACGATTTTGGCCATTTTAGTTGTCTCTACCCATTAGCAAATAACTTCAAAGAATTTTATCCCTTAGATCAAAATAACTAAATATTGTAAAAATCATTAGTTATAGCTCATGAAATGATGAATTTTAACCTCTGTAAAATTATTTGCCAATGGGACGACATGACCAAAAATGGTCAAAAATCATGGGTTATAGTTCATGAAATCTTGAATTTTGGACTCGAGAACTATTTGCCAAGGGTTGAAAGGAACAAAATGGCCAAAAATTATAAGTAATAGCTCGTGAAATCGTGAATATTTGACTCGCATATTTTTCTCTAAAATTAAAACAACCAAAAATGATTAAAATTCGATTTCATGAGCTATAACCTCGATTTTTTCCATTTTTAATTATTTTGACCCAGAGGAAAATTCAAAATTTTATTAATTATAATTCACAATTATTGGCCTTTTTATTAATTGGAACCTGTTGGTAATAATTTTGTGGAGCCTAAAATTCATGACTTCATGAGCTATAACACGATTTTGGCCATTTCTAGTTGTATCTACCAATTGGCAAATAATTTCATGAAGTTAAAAATTAATAATTTCATGAACAATAACCCATAAATTTTGGCCATTTTTATACGTTTCGACCCAAGGGAAAAATTTTGCAGAGTCTAAAATTAACAATTTCGGAAGTTATAACACATGATATTTAGCCATTTTTAGTCCTTTCAACGCATTGGCAAAAAACTTTCATGGATTCTAAAATTTATTATTTTGGGAGCTATACCTCATGATTTTTGTCTATTTATATTCATTTCGACCTAAGGGGGAAAAATTCATGCAGATGAGAATTCATGATTTCATAAGTCCCATGATTTTTAGCCATTTTTATTCATTTTGATCCATTGGTAAATAATTTTACAGAATCCAAAATTTATGATTTCATGAGCTATAACTCATGATATTTGTCCATTTTTAGTCATTTTGACTCATTGAAAAAAACATCACAGAGTCCAAAATTCATGATTTCATGAGCTATAACCCACTATTTTCAGCCATTTTTCATTTTGATCTATTGATAAATAACTTCGCAGAGTCTAAACTTCATAAATACATGAGCTATAAACCATGGTATTTGACTATTTTTAGTCCTTTCGACCCAGTGGTAAAAAACATCACGGAGTCCAAAATTCATGATTTCATGAGCTATATAACCCATGATTTTTAGCAATTTTAATTCATTTCATCCCATTGACAAATACTTTAACAGAGTCCAAAATTCACAATTTCATGACCTATAACACACAATTTGTGGCAATTTTTATTTGTTCCAACCTATTGGTAAATAATTTTGCAAAGCCCAAATTTAAAGATTTCATGACATATAACCCATAAATTTTGACCATTTTTTGTTGTTCCAACGTAAGGGAAAAATTCCGCGGAGTCTAAAATTTATGATTTCATGAGCTACAACCTATGATTGTTGACCATTTTTATTGATTTGAATCCATTGGTAAATAATTTTTTTAGAGTTTGAGGTTCATGATTTCATGAGCTAACCCAAATTTTTCGGCTATTATTGTTCTTTTTGTCCCATTAACCAATAATTTTGTTGAGTCAAAAATTCACAATTTCCTTAGGTATAATCCATGATTTTTGGCCATTTTGGACTCCGTGAAATCATTAATTTTAGCCTCCGTTAAATTATTTGTTAAAGGGTCGAGATGACTAATACTAGCCAAAAATCATGTATTATAGCTCATGAAATCATGAATTTTATACTCTGAGAAACTATTTGCCCATAATCAAAGCGAAGAAAAAAGGCCAAAAATTATGGGTCAAAACTCATGAAATCGAGAATTTTTGGCTCCGCAAATTTTTTCTTTAGATTGAAACAACTAAAAATAGCCAAAAGTTCATGATTTTATGAGCAATTCCATTATTTTTTTGTCATTTTTATTCATTTTGACCATTGACAAATAATTTATCAAAGTCCAAAATTCACGACGTCATGAACTATAACTAATGGTTTTTTGTCATTTTTTGCCGATTAGACCCATTGGAAAATATTTTGTGGAGCCCAAATTCATAATTTCATAAGCTATAACTCATGATTTTTATTTATTTTTATTCGTTTTGACCCATTGATAAATAGTTTTGTAGAGTCCAAAATTTATGATTTCATGAGCTACATGTCATGATATTTGTCCATTTTTAGTCCCTTTGATACATTAGCAAAAATCTACGCGGAGTCAAAATTTTAAGATTTTGTGAGCTGGAACCCATGATTTTTAGCCATTTTTCTTCATTTTGACCCATTAGTAAATAATTCTGTATAGTCCAAAATTCACGATATCATAAGCTATAGCCTACGATATTTGACCATTTTTAGCCCAGACGACCGACTAGCAAAAAACTTCACGGAGTCCAAAATTCGACATTTCTTGAGCTATAACCTAAGATTGTTGGTCATTTTTAGTCATTTTGAACCACTAGCAAATAATTTTATTAAGGCTACATTTTACGATTTCATGATCTATAACCCACGATTTTTGCACATTTTCGGTTGTTTTGATCCAAGGGCAAATTAATTCCTCATAGTAAAAAAATCATGATTTTATGAGCTAAAACCCATAATGTTTTACCATTTTTATTCCTTTTGACCCATTAACAAAAATCTTAACAGAGTCCAAAATTCATAATTTTATGAGCTATACCCCCCCAATTTTTGGCCATTTTAGTTCATTTTATTCCATTGGTAAATACTTTTATGGAGTCTAAAATTCACTACTTCATGATGTATAATCCACAATTTTTTGCCATTTTTACTCGTTTCAACCCATTAGCAAATAATTTCATGGAGTCTAAAATTCAAGATTTCATGAGCTATAACTACTCCATAATTTTTGGTCATTTTTGTTCGTATTGACACAATAGCAAATAATTCCGTGAAGTCCAAAATTTACGATTTCATGTGCTATTACCCATAATTTTTGGTCATTTTTATTATTTTTAACCTATTGGCAAGTAAATGCATGGAGTGCAAAATTCATGATGTCATGAGCTTTAATCCATGATTTTTAGCCATTTTTTTACCTTTAGACCCATTGGCAAATAATTTTGTGGGGCCTATAATTCACGATTTAATAAGCTCTAACCAATGTTTTTTGGCCAGTTTTAGATATTTTAACTCATTGGCAAATAATTTTGTGGAGTCCAAAATTCATGATTTAATGAGTATAATTCAAGATTTTTTGCTATTGTTGATCGTTCCGATCCATTGACAAATAATTTCGTAAAGGCCAAAATTCATGATTTCATGAGCTATAACCCACAAATTTTGGTAGTTTTATTTTTTAGACCCACTAGCAAATAATTTTGTGAAGTAAAAATTTCACAAATTCATGAGCTATAACCCATGACTTTTGCTATTTTTAGTTTAATCTACCAATTGGCAAATAGTTTAATGGAGGTGAAAGATCTCTATTTAATGAGTTCTGACCCACGATTTTGGCCATTTTATATTTTTGACCCATTGGCAAAAACTTTATGACGTCCAAAATTCACGATTTCATGAGCTATATAATCAATATTTTTGGCCATTTTAATTCATTTCATCCCATTGGCAAATACTTTCATGGAGTCCAAAATTCATGATTTTATGACCTATTACCCATATGTTTTGTTATTTTGAGTCATTAAGACCCATTAGCAAATAATTTAATGGAGTCAAAATTAAAGATTTCATGAGCTATAACACGATTTTGGCCATTTCTAGTTGTATCTACCAATTGGCAAATAATTTCATGAAGTTAAAATTAATAATTTCATGAACAATAACCCATAAATTTTGGCCATTTTAATTCATTTCATCCCATTGGCAAATAATTTTGTGGAGTCCAAAATTCACAATTTCATGAGCTATAACCCATGATTTTTAGCCATTTTAGTCCTTTCAACGCATTGGCAAAAACTTTCATGGATTCTAAAATTTATTATTTTGGGAGCTATACCTCATGATTTTTGTCTATTTATATTCATTTCGACCTAAGGGGAAAAATTCATGCAGATGAGAATTCATGATTTCATAAGTCCCATGATTTTTAGCCATTTTTATTCATTTTGATCCATTGGTAAATAATTTTGCAAAGCCCAAATTTAAAGATTTCATGAGCTATAACTCATGATATTTGTCCATTTTAGTCATTTTGACTCATTGAAAAAACATCACGAGTCCAAAATTCATGATTTCATGAGCTATAACCCATGATTTTTAGCCATTTTTACCTTTAGACCCATTGGCAAATAATTTTGTGGGGCCTATAATTCACGATTTAATAAGCTCTAACCAATGTTTTTGGCCAGTTTTAGATATTTTAACTCATTGGCAAATAATTTTGTGGAGTCCAAAATTCATGATTTAATGAGTATAATTCAAGATTTTTTGCTATTGTTGATCGTTCCGATCCATTGACAAATAATTTCGTAAAGGCCAAAATTCATGATTTCATGAGCTATAACCCACAAATTTTGGTAGTTTTTATTTTTTTAGACCCACTAGCAAATAATTTTGTGAAGTAAAAAATTTCACAAATTCATGAGCTATAACCCATGACTTTTTGCTATTTTTAGTTTAATCTACCAATTGGCAAATAGTTTAATGGAGGTGAAAGATCTCTATTTAATGAGTTACAGCCCACGATTTTTGGCCATTTTTATATTTTTTGACCCATTGGCAAAAAAACTTTATGACGTCCAAAATTCACGATTTCATGAGCTATATAATCAATATTTTTGGCCATTTTAATTCATTTCATCCCATTGGCAAATACTTTCATGGAGTCCAAAATTCATGATTTTATGACCTATTACCCATATGTTTTTGTTATTTTGAGTCATTAAGACCCATTAGCAAATAATTTAATGGAGTCAAAAATTAAAGATTTCATGAGCTATAACACATAACTTTTAGGCATCCTAAATTGTCTCAACTCAAGAAAAATGAGTCCCAAATTCATGATTTCAAGATATATATATATATATATATATATATATATATATATATATATTATATATATATATATATATATATATATATATATATATATATATATATATATATATATATATATATATATATATATATATATATCTCATGATTTTTGGCTATTTTATTCATTTTGACCCATTGACAAATAATTTCACAGAGTCCCAAATTCATGATTTCATGAGTTATATAACCCACAATTTTAACCCCTTGGCAATTAATCTTGTGGAGTCCAAGGTTTATGATTTCATACGCTATAACCCATAATTTTTTTGTCATTTTTAGACATATCAACCCATTAGCAAAAATTTTGTGAAGTCCAAAATTCATGATTTAATGAGGTAGAACCCACTATTTTTAGCCATTGTTAGATGTTTTGACCCATTGGCAAATAATTTCACGGAGTCCAAAATTCACGATTTAATGAGCTATACCCCAAAATTTTTGGCCATTTTATGTCATGCCGATCAATTAGCAAATAATTTCACAGATGTCAAAATTCATGATTTTCTTAGGTGTATGACCTACAATTTTTGGATATTTTTATTCGATTCGACCCATTGGCAAACAATTTTACAAAGTCTAAAATTCATTATTTCATGAGTTATAACCAACTTATTTTTGTCATTTTTAGTTATTTCAACCCGAGAGGAAAATATTTTCACGGAGTCAAAAATTTATTATTTCATGAGCTATAACTCACAATTTGTGGCTATTTTTATGTGTTTCGACCAAAGAAAAAAATAATTTCACGGAGTCCATAATTTATGATTTCATAAGCTATAACATATGGTTTTTTGCCATTTTAGTCGTCTCAACCTATTGGCAAATAATTTTGCTATGTTTAAAATTAACAATTTCATGAACTGTAATCCATAGTTTTTATCGAATTTTAGTCATCTCTACTCACTAGAAAATAATTTCACAAGGCCAAAATTCTTAATTTCATGACCTATGACCCATAATTTTTGGCCATTTTTAGTCATCTCTACCCAGTGATAAATAATCTCACGAAATTTTTTTCTTAGATCGAAGGAATTAAAAATGGCAACAAATCACGAGTTATAGCTCATGAAATCATGAATTTTGGCCTCCAGAAAACTATTTGCCAATTGGTCGAGATGACTAAAATAACCAAAAATCATGGATTATAGTTCATGAAATCATGAATTTTAAACCCAAGAAATTATTTGTCAAGGTGAAAGGAATAAAATGGCCAAAACCACGGTAATAACTCATTAAATCGTGAATATTTGACTCCACGATTTTTCCTTGGATCGAAACAAAAATTGTTAAAAATTCATGATTTCTTGAGCTATAACCCACATATTTTTTACCATTTTTATATGTTTTGACCGAGAGGAAATTAATTTTGTACAGTCCAAAATTCACAATTGCATGAGCTATAACCCATGATTATTGGACTTTTGTATTCATTGTAACTTATTGGCAAATAATTTCACGAGTCCAAAATTCACGATTTAATGAGCTATACCCCAAAATTTTTGGCCATTTTATATTTTTGACCCATTGGCAAATAATTTTGCTATGTTTAAAATTAACAATTTCATGAGCTATAACCCATAATTTTTTGTCATTTTAGACATATCAACCCATTAGCAAATAATTTCACAAGGCCAAAATTCTTAATTTCATGACCTATGACCCATAATTTTTGGCCATTTTTAGTCATCTCTACCCGGTGATAAATAATCTCACGAAATTTTTTCTTAGATCGAAGGAATTAAAATGGCAACAAATCACGAGTTATAGCTCATGAAATCATGAATTTTGGCCTCAGAAAACTATTTGCCAATTGGTCGAGATGACTAAAATAACCAAAAATCATGGATTATAGTTCATGAAATCATGAATTTTAAACCCAAGAAATTATTTGTCAAGGTGAAAGGAATAAAATGGCCAAAACCACGGTAATAACTCATTAAATCGTGAATATTTGACTCCACGATTTTTCCTTGGATCGAAACAAAAATTGTTAAAAATTCATGATTTCTTGAGCTATAACCCACATATTTTTTACCATTTTTATATGTTTTGACCGAGAGGAAATTAATTTTGTACAGTCCAAAATTCACAATTGCATGAGCTATAACCCATGATTATTGGACTTTTGTATTCATTGTAACTTATTGGCAAATAATTTCACGAGTCCAAAATTCCGCGATTTAATGAGCTATACCCCAAAATTTTTGGCCATTTTATGTCATGCGATCAATTAGCAAATAATTTCACAGATGTCAAAATTCATGATTTTCTTAGGTGTATGACCTACAATTTTTGGATATTTTTATTCGATTCGACCCATTGGCAAACAATTTTACAGTCTAAAATTCATTATTTCATGAGTTATAACCAACTTATTTTTGTCATTTTTAGTTATTTCAACCCGAGAGGAAAATATTTTCACGGAGTCAAAATTTATTATTTCATGAGCTATAACTCACAATTTGTGGCTATTTTTATGTGTTTCACCAAAGAAAAAATAATTTCACGGAGTCCATAATTTATGATTTCATAAGCTATAACATATGGTTTTTGCCATTTTAGTCGTCTCAACCTATTGGCAAATAATTTTGCTATGTTTAAAATTAACAATTTCATGAACTGTAATCCATAGTTTTTATCGAATTTTAGTCATCTCTACTCACTAGAAAATAATTTCACAAGGCCAAAATTCTTAATTTCATGACCTATGACCCATAATTTTTGGCCATTTTTAGTCATCTCTACCCAGTGATAAATAATCTCACGAAATTTTTTTCTTAGATCGAAGGAATTAAAAATGGCAACAAATCACGAGTTATAGCTCATGAAATCATGAATTTTGGCCTCCAGAAAACTATTTGCCAATTGGTCGAGATGACTAAAAATAACCAAAAATCATGGATTATAGTTCATGAAATCATGAATTTTTAAACCCAAGAAATTATTTGTCAAGGGCTGAAAGGAATAAAAATGGCCAAAAACCACGGGTAATAACTCATTAAATCGTGAATATTTGACTCCACAGATTTTTCCCTTGGATCGAAACAAAAAATTGTTAAAAATTCATGATTTCTTGAGCTATAACCCACATATTTTTTTACCATTTTTATATGTTTTGACCGAGAGGAAATTAATTTTGTACAGTCCAAAATTCACAATTGCATGAGCTATAACCCATGATTATTGGACTTTTGTATTCATTGTAACTTATTGGCAAATAATTTCGCGGAGTCCAAAAGTCCTGACTTCATGAGCTATAACATACAATTTTTGCCATTTTTAGTTGTATCGACCAATTGGCAAGTAGTTTTGCAGTGTTGAAAATTTACGATTTCATGAGCTGTAACCCATAATTTTTGGCCATTTTTATATGTTTTGACCGAGAGGAAATTAATTTTGTACAGTCCAAAATTCACGATTTCATGAGCTACAATCCATGATATTTGGCCATTTTAGTCATTTTGACCCATTGGCAAAAACTTTGTGGAGTTCAAAATTTAAGATCTTGTGAGCTATAACCTATAATTTTTATCCATTTCTATTTGTTTTGACCTAAGGGGATAAAATTCGTGATAAAATTTACTATGTTATAAGTTATAGCCCACGATGTTTAACCATTTTTATTTGTTTTCACCCATTTGGGAAATAATTTTACAGAGTCTAAAATTCATAATTTTATGAGCTCTAACCAATGATATTTGGCCAATTTTAGTCCTTTCACCATTGGCAAAAAACTTTGTGGAGTTCAAAATTTAAGAGTTCGTGAACAATAACCCATGATTTTCAACCATTTTTTTAGTTTGATACATTAGTAAATAATTTCGTAGAGGCCAAAATTCATGATTTTATGAGCCATAACCCACGATTTGTGGCTATTTTTATTTGTTTTGACCCATTGGCAACTAATTTTGTGAAGTAAAAAATTCACAATTTTATGGGCTATAACCCGCAATTTTTTACCTTTTTTAGTTGTTTCGACCCAAAAAACATAATTTCGCTTAGTAAAATTCACAATTTCATGAGCTACAATCCATGATATTTGGCCATTTTTAGTCCTTTCGACACATTAGCAAAAACATGACGGTGTCCAAAATTTAAGATCTTGTGAGCTATAACACATGATCTTTAGCCTTTTTTTTCATTTTGATGCATTGCTAAATAGTTTCACGGAGTTAAAAATTCACAATTTCTTAAGCAATAACCCACGATATTTGATCATTTATGGTCCATACAACCCATTCACAAAACACATCACGGAGTCCAAAATTTAAAATTTCGTGAGCTAAAACCAAAATATTTTGGTCATTTTTAGTCATTTTGACCCATTTGCAAATAATTTTGGCAAGGCTAATTTTAATAATTTCATGATCAACAACCCACAATTTTTGTCCATTTTCCTTTGTTCCCACCGAAGGGCAAAACATTCTATAGAATCCAAAATTATCGATTTCATAAGCTGTAACCCACCATTTTGACCGTCCTTAGTTTATTCTATCCATTGGCATAAAACTTCACGGAGTCAAAATTTAATTTCATGAGCTGTAACCTATAATTTTTTGCCATTTTAATTCATTTAATCCCATTGCCAAATACTTTCTCGGTGTCCAAAATTCTCGATTTTATGACCTATAACCCATAGTTTTTGGTATTTATAGTCATTCTGACTCATAAACAAATTATTGACAATATTTAGTTATTTCGACTGAAGGTAAAAAAATTGGGGAATCCAAAATTTACAATTTCATGATCTATAACCCATTATTTTTTTGCCATTTTTAGTTGTTTCGACCCAAGAAAAAACATATGCGGAGTCTAAAATTCACAAACCCATGGGCTATAACCCATAATTTTTAGCCATTTTTATTCATTTTGACTCATTAGCAAATAATTTTATAGAGTACAAAATTCACAATTTCATGAGTTGTAAGTCACAATTATTTGCCATTTTATTTTATTTTGACCCATTGGCAAGTAAACTCATGGAGTCTAAAATTCATGATTTTATGAACTATAACCCATAAGTTTCACCATTTTTAGACATTTTGGTGATTAGCAAATAATTTTGGAGTAAAAATTCACGATTTCATGAGCTATAATCCATAAATTTTTGTTATTTTTAGTGGTTTCAACCTAGAAAAAATAATTTCATAGCGTCCAAAATGCATAATTTTATAAGCTATAACCTATGATATTTGTCCATTTTCATTTATTTAAACTCATTGGTAAATAATTTTTGAGAGCCTAAAATTCATGACTTCATAGCGATAACACATGATTTTTAGCTATTTTTAGTTTTATCTGTTAATTAGCAACTAGCTTCACAGAGTCGAAATTCAATGATTTCATGAGCTATAACCCATAACTTTTAGCTATTTTTATATATTTTAACCCTAGGAAAAATAGTTTAGCGAGTCCAAAATTTATGATTTTATGAGCTATAACCCACAATTTTTGGCCATATTTACTTGTCTCAACCCATAGGAAAATATTTTTGGGAAGTCCATAATTCATAATTTCATGAGCTATTACCCATAATTTTTAGCCATTTTTAGTCGTCTCTACGGATTAGCAAATAATTTCACAGAATTTTTTCCCTATTGTCAAAACAACTAAAATGGCCAAAAATAATAGGTTATAAATAATAAAATCATGAATTTTAGCCACGATAAAATTATTTACCAATGGGTCGAGACGACTAAAAATGGCCGAAAATCAGGGGTTATAGGTCATGAAATCATAAATTTTGGACTCCAAAAAATTATTTACCAAGAGTTGAAATGAACAAAAATGGTAAAACATTATGGGTAATAACTTTATGGAGTCCAAAATTTAAGATTTCGTGAGCTATCACCCATAATTTTTGGCTATGTTTATTCATTTTGATCTATTGGTAAATAATTTTGCGGAGTCAAATTCATGACTTCATGAGGTATAACCCACGATATTTGATCATTTTTTGTCCTTACGACCCATTGGGAACAAAGTCTAGAATTCCATATTTTATGAGCTATAACCCATAATTTTTAGCCATTTTATTCATTTTGACTCATTAGCAAATAATTTTATAGAGTACAAAATTCACAATTTCATGAGCTATAACCCATAACTTTTAGCTATTTTTATTCATTTTGATCTATTGGTAAATAATTTTTGAGAGCCTAAAATTCATGATTTCATGAGCTATAACCCACAATTTTTGGCCATTTTATTTGTTTTGACCCATTGGCAAGTAAACTCATGGAGTCTAAAATTCATGATTTCATGAGCTATTACCCATAATTTTTGCCATTTTAATTCATTTAATCCCATTGCCAAATACTTTCTGGTGTCCAAAATTCTCGATTTTATGACCTATAACCCATAGTTTTGGTATTTATAGTCATTCGACTCATAAACAAATTATTGACAATATTTAGTTATTTCATTGAAGGTAAAAATTGGGAATCCAAAATTTACAATTTCATGATCTATAACCCATTATTTTTTGCCATTTTTAGTTGTTTCGACCAAGAAAAACATATCGAGTCTAAAATTCACAAACCCATGGGCTATAACCCATAATTTTTAGCCATTTTATTCATTTTGACTCATTAGCAAATAATTTTATAGAGTACAAAATTCACAATTTCATGAGTTGTAAGTCACAATTATTTGCCATTTTATTTTATTTTGACCCATTGGCAAGTAAACTCATGGAGTCTAAAATTCATGATTTTATGAACTATAACCCATAAGTTTCACCATTTTTAGACATTTTGGTGATTAGCAAATAAATTTTGGAGTAAAAATTCACGATTTCATGAGCTATAATCCATAAATTTTTGTTATTTTTAGTGGTTTCAACCTAGAAAAAATAATTTCATAGCGTCCAAAATGCATAATTTTATAAGCTATAACCTATGATATTTGTCCATTTTCATTTATTTAAACTCATTGGTAAATAATTTTTGAGAGCCTAAAATTCATGACTTCATAGCGATAACACATGATTTTTAGCTATTTTTAGTTTTATCTGTTAATTAGCAACTAGCTTCCGCAAGTGAAATTCAATGATTTCATGAGCTATAACCCATAACTTTTAGCTATTTTTATATATTTTAACCCTAGGAAAAATAGTTTAGTAGTCCAAAATTTATGATTTTATGAGCTATAACCCACAATTTTTGGCCATATTTACTTGTCTCAACCCATAGGAAAATATTTTTGGGAAGTCCATAATTCATAATTTCATGAGCTATTACCCATAATTTTTAGCCATTTTTAGTCGTCTCTACGGATTAGCAAATAATTTCACAATTTTTCCTATTGTCAAAACAACTAAAATGGCCAAAAATAATAGGTTATAAATAATAAAATCATGAATTTTAGCCACGATAAAATTATTTACCAATGGGTCGAGACGACTAAAATGGTAGAAAATCGGGGTTATAGGTCATGAAATCATAATTTTGGACTCAAAAATTATTTACCAAGAGTTGAAATGAACAAAAATGGTAAAACATTATGGGTAATAACTTTATGGAGTCCAAAATTTAAGATTTCATGAGCTATCACCCATAATTTTTGGCTATGTTTATTCATTTTGATCTATTGGTAAATAATTTTGCGGAGTCAAATTCATGACTTCATGAGGTATAACCCACGATATTTGATCATTTTTTTGTCCTTACGACCCATTGGGAACAAAGTCTAGAATTCCATATTTTATGAGCTATAACCCATGATTTTTTAACATTTGTAGTCATTTTAACCCATTAGTAAATAATTTTATAGAGTACAAAATTCACAATTTCATGAGCTATAACCCATGATTTTTGGCTATTTTTATTTGTTTTGACCCATTGGCAAACAATTTTGTAGAGTCCAAAATTCAAGATTCAATGAGCTAACTCATGATTTTTGGCCATTTTTAATCCCTTCAACCCACTGGCAAAATACTTTGCAGATGCCAAAATTAATGACTTCATGAGTTATAGCCCACTTTACCATATTAATTCATTTCATCCAAGTGAAAAATACTTTCACGAAGTCCAAAATTCATGCTTCTTGGCCATTTTTAGTCGCTCCGACCCTTTGTTATATAATTTCATGGAGCCCAAAGTTAACGATTTTGGACACTTTTTGTTGTTTCGACCCAAGGGAAAAATACGCAAAGTCCAAAAAATTATGATTTTGTGAGCTATAACTAATGATTTTTTATCATTTTTATTCATTTTGGCCCACTGGGAAATAATTTTGTGAAATCTGAAATTGATAATTTTATAGCTATAAACCACAATTTTTGGCATATTTTATTCATATTAACCCATTGGCAAATAAATTCCAGGAGTTGAAAATTCGTGATTTCATGAGCTAAAACCTACGATTTTTGGTAATTATTTTATGTTTCGACTCATTTGCAAATAATTTGATGGTGTTGAAGTAAATGATTTAATAAGCTATAACCCATAATTTTTGTCTATTTTTATAAGTTTCGACCCATTGGCAAACAATTTTGTAGAGTCCAAAATTTTTAATTTAATGAGTTATAACCTATGATTTTTGCCATTTTTAATGCTTTCAACCCGATAGTAAATAATTTTGAGGAGTCCAAAATTTATGATTTCATGAGCTATAACCTACAATATTTATCCAATTTTATTTATTTTGACCTATTGACAAATAATTTCACGGAGTCAAATATTTACGAGTTCCTGGGCTATAACTTCAGATTTTTTTATCATTTTTTTTGTTTCGGCACATGAAAGAACACTTTGATGGATTCAAACTCACAATATCATGAGGTATAACCAATGATATTTGGCCATTTTTATTCATTTTAACTCATTAGCAAATAATTCTATGGACTCCAAAATTTACAATTTTATGCACTATAACACATGATTTTTGACCATTTTTAGTTGTATCTACCAATTAGCAAATAGTTTTATAGAGTTAAAAATTCTCGATTTCAAGAGCTATAACCCACCATTTTTGGCCATTTTGTTAATGTTTCGACCCATTGGAAAAAAAGCTTCATGGAATCTTCATGATTTGATGAGCTATGTAACCCATAATTTTTGGCTATTTTAATTTGTATCATCTCATTGGTAAATACTTTTGTAGAGTCCAAACTTCATGATTTAATGAACTATAACCCATAATTTTTTGCCATTTTATAGTCGCTCCGGCCCGGTTGGTAAATAATTTTGAGGAGTCCAAAATTTAAAATTTCATGAGCTATAATCCATGATTTTTGACCCTTTTTAGTTATTTCAATACAAGGCAAAAATAATTTCGCAGAATAAAAAACTCACAATTTTATGAGCTATAACCCACAACTTTTTACTATTTTTATTCATTTTGACACATTGGCAAATAAATTTGTAGAGTACAAAATGCATGATTTCATCAGCAATAACTGACAATTTTTTTAGCTATTTTTTCACATTTCAACCCATTGTCACAAAGTTCAAAATTCACAATTTATTGAGCTATAACTCATAATTTTTGGCATTTTTAAATGCTCCAACTCATTGCTAAATAATTTTGCAGAGTCCAGAATTCACAACTTAATGAGCTATATAACCCATGATTTTTAGCCATTTTTATTCATTTTAGCCCATTGGCGAATTTTCTTAGAGTCTGGAATTCATAAATTCATGAGCTACAACCCACAATTTTTGGTTATTTTTAGCCATTTCGACTAAATGATAACTATTTTACAAAGTCCAAAATTTATAATTTAATGACCTATAACCTATGCTTTTGGTCATTTTAGTCATTTCAACCCTTAGCAAATAATTTCACAATTTCATTATCTATAACCACGATTTTTGTCTATTTTCTTTCATTTTGACTAAATGAAAAATATTCCGCAGAGCCTTGAAATCATGCTTTTATGAGCTGTAACCCACGATATTTTGCCATTTTTAGTTGTTTCAACCCACAGGAAAAAATTTCACATAGTCCAAAATTCACAATTTCATGAGCTATTACCTACTATTATTGGCCATTTTAGATGTTTCAACTGAAGAAAAATTTTATTTTGTGAAGTCCAAAATTTAAGATTTAATATGAGTATTGGCCATTTTTGTCATTTGCCAATAATTTTGCAAAGTCAAGAATTCACAATTTTATGAGTAACTCATAATTTTTTACTTTGTTAGTTGTTTCAACCCGAGGAAAATAATTTAAGTAGAGTCTAAAATTCACGATTCATAAGCTATGACCCATAATTTTTGCTATTTTTATTAGTTTCAACCCTTGATAAATAATTTTGTAAAATCTAAAATTCATGATTTCATGAGCTATAGCCAGAATTTTTGGTTGTTTTCATTTGTTTTGATGTAAGAGAAAATAATTTTGCGAGTACAAAATCCATGTTTTCATGAGCTGCAACCCACAATTTTGGTTATTTTTAGCCATTTCGACTAAATGATAACTATTTTTCAGAGTCCAAAATTTATAATTTAATGACCTATAACCTATGCTTTTGGTCATTTTAGTCATTTCAACCCCTTAGCAAATAATTTCACAATTTCATTATCTATAACCATGATTTTTGTCTATTTTCTTTCATTTTGAATAAATGAAAAATATTCCGCAGAGCCTTGAAATCATGCTTTTATGAGCTGTAACCCACGATATTTTGCCATTTTTAGTTGTTTCAACCCACAGGAAAAAATTTCACATAGTCCAAAATTCACAATTTCATGAGCTATTACCTACTATTATTGGCCATTTTAGATGTTTCAACTGAAGAAAAATTTTATTTTGTGAAGTCCAAAATTTAAGATTTAATATGAGTATTGGCCATTTTTGTCATTTGCCAATAATTTTGCAAAGTCAAGAATTCACAATTTTATGGTGTAACTCATAATTTTTTACTTTGTTAGTTGTTTCAACCCGAGGAAAATAATTTAGTAGAGTCTAAAATTCACGATTCATAAGCTATGACCCATAATTTTTGCTATTTTTATTAGTTTCAACCCTTGATAAATAATTTTGTAAAATCTAAAATTCATGATTTCATGAGCTATAGCCCGAATTTTTGGTTGTTTTCATTTGTTTTGATGTAAGAGAAAATAATTTTGCGAGTACAAAATCCATGTTTTCATGAGCTATAACCCACAATTTTGGTTATTTTTAGCCATTTCGACTAAATGATAACTATTTTCTGAGAGTCCAAAATTTATAATTTAATGACCTATAACCTATGCTTTTGGTCATTTTAGTCATTTCAACCCCTTAGCAAATAATTTCACAATTTCATTATCTATAACCATGATTTTTGTCTATTTTCTTTCATTTTGACTAAATGAAAAATATTCATGAGCCTTGAAATCATGCTTTTATGAGTGTAACCCACGATATTTTGCCATTTTTAGTTGTTTCAACCCACGGAAAAATTTCACATAGTCCAAAATTCACAATTTCATGAGCTATTACCTACTATTATTGGCCATTTTAGATGTTTCAACTGAAGAAAAATTTTATTTTGTGAAGTCCAAAATTTAAGATTTAATATGAGTATTGGCCATTTTTGTCATTTGCCAATAATTTTGCAAAGTCAAGAATTCACAATTTTATGAGCTATAACCCATAATTTTTTACTTTGTTAGTTGTTTCAACCCAGGAAAATAATTTAAGTAGAGTCTAAAATTCACGATTCATAAGCTATGACCCATAATTTTTGCTATTTTTATTAGTTTCAACCCTTGATAAATAATTTTGTAAAATCTAAAATTCATGATTTCATGAGCTATAGCCAATTTTGGTTGTTTTCATTTGTTTTGATGTAAGAGAAAATAATTTTGCAGTACAAAATCCATGTTTTCATGAGTGCAACCCACAATTTTGGTTATTTTTAGCCATTTCGACTAAATGATAACTATTTTCTGAGAGTCCAAAATTTATAATTTAATGACCTATAACCTATGCTTTTGGTCATTTTAGTCATTTCAACCCCTTAGCAAATAATTTCACAATTTCATTATCTATAACCATGATTTTTGTCTATTTTCTTTCATTTTGAATAAATGAAAAATATTCATGAGCCTTGAAATCATGCTTTTATGAGTGTAACCCACGATATTTTGCCATTTTTAGTTGTTTCAACCCACGGAAAAATTTCACATAGTCCAAAATTCACAATTTCATGAGCTATTACCTACTATTATTGGCCATTTTAGATGTTTCAACTGAAGAAAAATTTTATTTTGTGAAGTCCAAAATTTAAGATTTAATATGAGTATTGGCCATTTTTGTCATTTGCCAATAATTTTGCAAAGTCAAAATTCACAATTTTATGGTGTAACTCATAATTTTTTACTTTGTTAGTTGTTTCAACCCGAGGAAAATAATTTAGTAGAGTCTAAAATTCACGATTCATAAGCTATGACCCATAATTTTTGCTATTTTTATTAGTTTCAACCCTTGATAAATAATTTTGTAAAATCTAAAATTCATGATTTCATGAGCTATAGCCCGAATTTTTGGTTGTTTTCATTTGTTTTGATGTAAGAGAAAATAATTTTGCAGTACAAAATCCATGTTTTCATGAGTGCAACCCACAATTTTGGTTATTTTTAGCCATTTGACTAAATGATAACTATTTTCTGAGAGTCCAAAATTTATAATTTAATGACCTATAACCTATGCTTTTGGTCATTTTAGTCATTTCAACCCCTTAGCAAATAATTTCACAATTTCATTATCTATAACCATGATTTTTGTCTATTTTCTTTCATTTTGACTAAATGAAAAATATTCCATGAGCCTTGAAATCATGCTTTTATGAGTCAGAACCCACGATATTTTGCCATTTTTAGTTGTTTCAACCCACGGAAAAAATTTCACATAGTCCAAAATTCACAATTTCATGAGCTATTACCTACTATTATTGGCCATTTTAGATGTTTCAACTGAAGAAAAATTTTATTTTGTGAAGTCCAAAATTTAAGATTTAATATGAGTATTGGCCATTTTTGTCATTTGCCAATAATTTTGCAAAGTCAAGAATTCACAATTTTATGAGTCAGAACTCATAATTTTTACTTTGTTAGTTGTTTCAACCCAGGAAAATAATTTCAGAGAGTCTAAAATTCACGATTCATAAGCTATAACCCATAATTTTTGCTATTTTTATTAGTTTCAACCCCTTGATAAATAATTTTGTAAAATCTAAAATTCATGATTTCATGAGCTATAGCCCGAATTTTTGGTTGTTTTCATTTGTTTTGATGTAAGAGAAAATAATTTTGCAGAGTACAAAATCCATGTTTTCATGAGCTGCAACCCACAATTTTGGTTATTTTTAGCCATTTCGACTAAATGATAACTATTTTCTGAGTCCAAAATTTATAATTTAATGACCTATAACCTATGCTTTTGGTCATTTTAGTCATTTCAACCCCTTAGCAAATAATTTCACAATTTCATTATCTATAACCATGATTTTTGTCTATTTTCTTTCATTTTGACTAAATGAAAAATATTCCGCAGAGCCTTGAAATCATGCTTTTATGAGCTGTAACCCACGATATTTTGCCATTTTTAGTTGTTTCAACCCAGGAAAAAATTTCACTTAGTCCAAAATTCACAATTTCATGAGCTATTACCTACTATTATTGGCCATTTTAGATGTTTCAACTGAAGAAAAAATTTTATTTTGTGAAGTCCAAAATTTAAGATTTAATATGAGTATTGGCCATTTTTGTCATTTGCCAATAATTTTGCAAAGTCAAAATTCACAATTTTATGGTGTAACTCATAATTTTTACTTTGTTAGTTGTTTCAACCCAAGGAAAATAATTTAGTAGAGTCTAAAATTCACGATTCATAAGCTATAACCCATAATTTTTGCTATTTTTATTAGTTTCAACCCCTTGATAAATAATTTTGTAAAATCTAAAATTCATGATTTCATGAGCTATAGCCCGAATTTTTGGTTGTTTTCATTTGTTTTGATGTAAGAGAAAATAATTTTCAGAGTACAAAATCCATGTTTTCATGGTGCAACCCACAATTTTTGGTTATTTTTAGCCATTTCGACTAAATGATAACTATTTTTCAGAGTCCAAAATTTATAATTTAATGACCTATAACCTATGTTTTTGGTCATTTTAGTCATTTCAACCCCTTAGCAAATAATTTCACAATTTCATTATCTATAACCACGATTTTTGTCTATTTTCTTTCATTTTGACTAAATGAAAAATATTCATGAGCCTTGAAATCATGCTTTTATGAGTCAGAACCCACGATATTTTGCCATTTTAGTTGTTTCAACCCACGGGAAAAATTTCACATAGTCCAAAATTCACAATTTCATGAGCTATTACCTACTATTATTGGCCATTTTAGATGTTTCAACTGAAGAAAAATTTTATTTTGTGAAGTCCAAAATTTAAGATTTAATATGAGTATTGGCCATTTTTGTCATTTGCCAATAATTTTGCAAAGTCAAGAATTCACAATTTTATGAGCTGTAACTCATAATTTTTACTTTGTTAGTTGTTTCAACCCGAGGAAAATAATTTAGTAGAGTCTAAAATTCACGATTCATAAGCTATGACCCATAATTTTTGCTATTTTTATTAGTTTCAACCCCTTGATAAATAATTTTGTAAAATCTAAAATTCATGATTTCATGAGCTATAGCCCAGAATTTTTGGTTGTTTTCATTTGTTTTGATGTAAGAGAAAATAATTTTGCAGAGTACAAAATCCATGTTTTCATGAGCTGCAACCCACAATTTTTGGTTATTTTTAGCCATTTCGACTAAATGATAACTATTTTTACAGAGTCCAAAATTTATAATTTAATGACCTATAACCTATGCTTTTTGGTCATTTTAGTCATTTCAACCCCTTAGCAAATAATTTCACAATTTCATTATCTATAACCATGATTTTTGTCTATTTTCTTTCATTTTGACTAAATGAAAAATATTCCGCAGAGCCTTGAAATCATGCTTTTATGAGCTGTAACCCACGATATTTTGCCATTTTTAGTTGTTTCAACCCACAGGAAAAAATTTCACTTAGTCCAAAATTCACAATTTCATGAGCTATTACCTACTATTATTGGCCATTTTTAGATGTTTCAACTGAAGAAAAAATTTTATTTTGTGAAGTCCAAAATTTAAGATTTAATATGAGTATTGGCCATTTTTTGTCATTTGCCAATAATTTTGCAAAGTCAAGAATTCACAATTTTATGAGCTGTAACTCATAATTTTTTACTTTTGTTAGTTGTTTCAACCCAAGGAAAATAATTTCGTAGAGTCTAAAATTCACGATTCATAAGCTATAACCCATAATTTTTTGCTATTTTTATTAGTTTCAACCCCTTGATAAATAATTTTGTAAAATCTAAAATTCATGATTTCATGAGCTATAGCCCAGAATTTTTGGTTGTTTTCATTTGTTTTGATGTAAGAGAAAATAATTTTGCAGAGTACAAAATCCATGTTTTCATGAGCTGCAACCCACAATTTTTGGTTATTTTTAGCCATTTCGACTAAATGATAACTATTTTTACAGAGTCCAAAATTTATAATTTAATGACCTATAACCTATGTTTTTGGTCATTTTAGTCATTTCAACCCCTTAGCAAATAATTTCACAATTTCATTATCTATAACCACGATTTTTGTCTATTTTCTTTCATTTTGACTAAATGAAAAATATTCCGCAGAGCCTTGAAATCATGCTTTTATGAGTCAGAACCCACGATATTTTGCCATTTTAGTTGTTTCAACCCACGGAAAAAATTTCACATAGTCCAAAATTCACAATTTCATGAGCTATTACCTACTATTATTGGCCATTTTTAGATGTTTCAACTGAAGAAAAAATTTTATTTTGTGAAGTCCAAAATTTAAGATTTAATATGAGTATTGGCCATTTTTGTCATTTGCCAATAATTTTGCAAAGTCAAGAATTCACAATTTTATGAGCTGTAACTCATAATTTTTACTTTGTTAGTTGTTTCAACCCAGGAAAATAATTTAAGTAGAGTCTAAAATTCGATTCATAAGCTATAACCCATAATTTTTGCTATTTTTATTAGTTTCAACCCCTTGATAAATAATTTTGTAAAATCTAAAATTCATGATTTCATGAGCTATAGCCCGAATTTTGGTTGTTTTCATTTGTTTTGATGTAAGAGAAAATAATTTTGCAGTACAAAATCCATGTTTTCATGAGTGCAACCCACAATTTTTGGTTATTTTTAGCCATTTCGACTAAATGATAACTATTTTTCAGAGTCCAAAATTTATAATTTAATGACCTATAACCTATGTTTTTGGTCATTTTAGTCATTCAACCCCTTAGCAAATAATTTCACAATTTCATTATCTATAACCACGATTTTTGTCTATTTTCTTTCATTTTGACTAAATGAAAAATATTCATGAGCCTTGAAATCATGCTTTTATGAGCTGTAACCCACGATATTTTGCCATTTTTAGTTGTTTCAACCCACAGGAAAAAATTTCACATAGTCCAAAATTCACAATTTCATGAGCTATTACCTACTATTATTGGCCATTTTTAGATGTTTCAACTGAAGAAAAAATTTTATTTTGTGAAGTCCAAAATTTAAGATTTAATATGAGTATTGGCCATTTTTGTCATTTGCCAATAATTTTGCAAAGTCAAGAATTCACAATTTTATGAGCTGTAACTCATAATTTTTAGCCATTTTTAGATGTTTCAACTGAAGAAAAATTTTATTTTGTGAAGTCCAAAATTCACAATTTCATGAGCTATAACCCATAATTTTTGCAATTTTATTAGTTTCAACCCCTTGATAAATAATTTTGTAAAATCTAAAATTCATGATTTCATGAGCTATAGCCCGAATTTTTGGTTGTTTTCATTTGTTTTGATGTAAGAGAAAATAATTTTGCAGAGTACAAAATCCATGTTTTCATGAGCTATAACACATGATATTTGACCAGTTTTAGTCCTTTTGCCCCTTTGGCAAAATACTTCACATAATCCAAAATTCAAGATTTCGTGAGCCATAATCCATAACTTTTTATCTTTTTCAATCATTTTGACACATAGCAAATAATTTTGAAGCAGCCAAATTTCACGATTTCATGATATATATATATATAACCCATAATTTTTATACATTTTTATTTATTTCAACCAAAGGAGAAGAATTCCGCGGAGTCCAAAATTCATGATTTTATGAGCTGTGACCTATGATTGTTGGTCATTTTTATTCATTTCAAACTATTGGGAAATAATTTTGCTGAGTCTAAAATTCACAACTTCATGAGCTATAATCCACAACTTTTGGCACTTTTTATTCATTTTGACCTATTGACACATAAATTCATGGAGTCTAAAATTCATGATTTCATGAGTTATTAATTTCATGGACACCAAAATTTTTAATTTCACGAGCTATAACTCACACTTATCACACATTTTTAGACATTTTGACCCAATGCCAAATAATTTTGCAGAGTCAAAAATTCACGATTTATTGAGCTATAACCCACAATTCTTGGCCATTTTTTAGATGTTTTATTGGCAAATAATTTCAAAGAGTCCAAAATTCATGATTTAATGTGCCATATCCATGATATTTAGCCAATTTTAGTCCTTTCGACCCATTTCTGAATAATTTTGCGGAGCCAAATATTCATGATTTCATGAGCTAGGATTCTTGATTTTTGGCCATTTTTATTCATTTTGACCATTTAGCAAATAATTTCCTAAGTCAAAAATTTATGATTTCATGAGCTATAACCCATAATTTTTAGCCATTTTGAGATGCTTCAACACAATGATAAATAATTTCACAGTGTCTAAAATTTACGATTTATTGAGCTGTAACCTATGATTTTTGGCTATTTTTTGACATTTTTACCCATTAGCAAATAAATTCACGGAGTCTAAAATTCAGTATTTAATGAGCTGTAACCTATTATTTTGGCCATTTTTAGTCTTTTCGGGCTAAATTTCACGATTTCATGGTATATAACCTATAATTTTTGGCATTTTTTGTCTAATTCAACCCAAGGGAAAAACATTTTGTGGGCTCCAAAATTTATGATTTTGTGAGCTATAACCCATGATTTTTGGTCATTTTAATTGGTTTCATCCCATTGGCAAATACTTTCGCAAAGTCCCAAATTCATGATTTCATGAACTATAACCCACGATTTTTGGCCATTTTTAGTCATTTTGACCCGTTGGCAAGTAATTCTGCAGAGTCCAAAATATAAGATTTCATGAGCTATAACCTATAATTGTTGGCTATTTTTAGTTGTTACGACACAAGAAAAAATGAATCTGCAGAGTCCAAAATTCATAATTTCATGAGCGATAATCATTGATTTTCAGCCATCTTTTTGCATTTTGACCCATTGGAAAATAATTTTGCAGAGTCTAAAATTTAGGATTTATGAGCTATAACACACAACGTTTAACCATGTTTATTCATTTTGACAATTCATGATTTCATGAGTTATTAAACATGTCTTTTGGTCATTTTTTGACATTTAGACCCATTAGCAAATAATTTTACAGATTCCAAAATTCACAATTTATTAAGCTATAGACCACGGTTTTTGGCAACTTTTAGATATTCTAACCCAATGGTAAATAATTTTGCGGAGTCCAACATTTATAATTTAAGAAGCTATAACCCATGATTTTTAGCCATTTTTTTATTCATTTTGACCTTTTGGCAAATAATTTTCTAGAGACTAGAATTTATGATTTCATGAACTATAACCCATACTTTTTAGCCATTTTTAGATATTTTGACTTAATAGCAAATAATTTCGCAGAGTCCAAAATTTACAATTTAATGAGCTATAGCCGATGATTTTTTATCATTTTAGTCATTTCGACCCCTTAGCAAATAATTTCACCGAGGCCAAATTTCATAAGTTTATTGTCTATAACCATGATTTTAGCCCATTTCGTTCATTTGACCCAAGTGAAAATATTCCGCGTAGTATAAAATTCATGATTTTATGAGCTACAACCCATGATTTTTTACCATTTTCAATTGTTTTGACCCAGAGGACAAAAATTTTGGAGAGTCCAAAATTCATAATTTTTGAGCTATAAGCTACGATTTTTGGCCATTTTTGAATGTTTTAAACCAAGAAAACAATTATTTAGCGGAGTCCAAAATTCACCATTTAAGAAGCTATAACCTATGAATTTTGGCTATTTTAATTGTTTGCAAATAATTTTGTGAAGTCAAAATTTCATGATTTTATGAGCTACAACCCATTATTTAGTTGTTTTAACTCAGAGAAAAATAATTTCGTGGAGTCCAAATGTCATACCCCGAGCCTACGAGCCCGTTGGCGCGATATAAGCCATGCGACCCACTGTGTGTAACGTGTTGTTTGGCTAAATCCACTGCCAAAAACTGCTAGCACTTGTCACACTCGAGCCTTGGGCATATCTATATAAGCCACTCAAATATTTCACACATTACCGATGTGGGACTAAACACTTGGGGGTCTCACAATCACCTCACCTTACATATGCGACGTCCTTATAGCGATATGACAATTGGCACGCCCCGGTATCACCGGGCGATGTGGATTCTAAAGGTGGCTCCTACGGACTCTAGAGGTGTCTCCCACTACGCTCACACGATATAGCACTTTGCCCCACATAGCACTTAGCTCTACACTTCCGACTAGTAACTACTCTGATACCATTTGTCATGCCCCGGGCTCGAGCCTACTGGCACGATATAAGCTGTGGGACCCACCATGTGTAACGTGTTGTTTGGCTAAATCCACTACCAAAAAGTGCTAGCACTTGTTACACTTGAGCTTTGGGCATATCTATTTAAACCACTCAAACATTTTACACTTTCTCGATGTGGGACTAAACACTTGGGGGTCTCACAATAAAATTCACGATTTCATGAGCTATAACCCACGATTTTTTGTCATTTTTATTCGTTTCAATCTATTGGCAAAAAATTTGGCAAAATCAAAAGCTCACGATTTTATGAATTATAACACACGATTTTTTGCTATTTTAAGTTGAATCTATCAATTAGCAAATAGTTTCATGTAATCAAAAATTAACGATTTTATGTGCAACAATCTATGTGATTTGGTCATTTTTATATGTTTTGACCCAAGGAAAAATAATTTTGCAGAGTCCAAAATTCATATTTTCATGAGCTATAACTAACGATACTTGACCATTTTTAGTCCTTTCGACCCATTAGTAAAAAAAACTTCACAAAGTCAAACTTTCAAGATTTCGTTAATCCATGATTTTTTTATCATTTTTAGTCTTTTGATGCATTATCAAATAATTTTGAAGAGGCTAAATTTCATGATTTCATGATATATAACCCATGATTTATGTCCATTTTCGTTCATTTTGGCCAAAGGGAAAACATTTTTGCGGAGTCCACAATTCACGATTTCAAGAGTTATAACCGACAAGTTTTTGCTATTTTTTGTCCTTTCCATCCATTGGGAAAAAAACTTTGTGGAGTCCAAAATTCATGATTTCTTGAGCTATAACCTATAATTGTTTTCCATTTTAATTTGTTTCATCCCATTAGCAAATATTTTCACGGTGGCCAAAATTCATGATTTCATGAGCTATATAACCCATGAATTTTGGCAATTTTATTCATTTTGACTCATTGGCAAATAATTTCACGGTGGCCAAAATTCATGATTTCACGAGCTATAACCCATAACTTTTGGCCTTTTTTATCCATTTTGACTCATTGGCAAATAAATTCATGGAGCTCAAAATTCATGAGCTATAACGCATGATTTTTTGCCATTTTTAGACATCTTAACCCATTGGCAAATAATTTAGCAAAGTCCAAAATTCACGATTCATTAAGCTCTAACCATAATTTTTCATAATTTTTAGATGCTTTCACCCATTTGCAAATAATTTTGCAGACTCTAAAATTTATGATTTAAGGGCCTATAATCCATGATTTTTAGCCATTTTTAATCGGTCTGACCCATTGGCAAATAATTTCATGGAGGCCAAAATCCATAATTTCGTGAGCTACAATCCATGATTTCTAGCCATTTGTAGTCATTCCGACCCATTGGCTAAAAATTTCCTTGAATCCAAAATTCATGATTTTATGAGCTATAATCCATAATTTTTACCAATTTTAGTCGTCTCTACCCATTGGCAAATAAATTCATGGAGCTCAAAATTCATGATTTTATGAGCTATAATCTATGCTTTTAGGCAATTTTTGACATTTAGACCCATTAGCAAATAATTTTCTAGAGACTAGAATTTATGATTTCATGAGCTATAACCCATGATTTTTGGCCATTTTAGTCATTATGACCCATTGATAAATAATTTCATGAAGGTTAAAATTCATACTTTCATGAGTTATAACTGAAGAATTTTGGCCCTTTTATTTGTAGTGACCTGTTGGCAAATAATTTTGCAAAGTAAAAATTCATGATTTCATGAGCTATAACTCATGATTTTTGATATTTTTAGTTATTTCGACCTAAAATAAAATATATTCATGGTGTCTAAAATTTAAAATTTCATGAGCTATAACCCATAATTTTTAGCATTTTTATTCATTTTAACCAATTGGTAAATATATTCACAAAGTTCAAAATTCACAATTTCATGAGCTATAACACATGATTTTTGGCGATTTTTAGTTGTATCTATCAATTGGTAAATAGTTTCACAAAGTAAAAATCATGATTTTATGAGCTATAATCCATGATTTTTGGCTATTTTATATGTTCCAACACAAGGAAAAATAATTTTGCAGAGTCTAAAATTCATGATTTTATGAGCTATAACTAACGATACTTGACCATTTTAGTCCTTTCGACCCATTAGTAAAAACTTCACAAAGTCAAACTTTCAAGATTTCGTTAATCCATGATTTTTTATCATTTTAGTCTTTTGATGCATTATCAAATAATTTTGAAGAGGCTAAATTTCATGATTTCATGATATATAACCCATGATTTATGTCCATTTTCGTTCATTTTGGCCAAAGGGAAAACATTTTTCGGAGTCCAAAATTCACGATTTCATGAGCTATAACCCACGATTTTTGCTATTTTTGTCCTTTCCATCCATTGGGAAAAAACTTTGTGGAGTCCAAAATTCATGATTTCTTGAGCTATAACCTATAATTGTTTTCCATTTTAATTTGTTTCATCCCATTAGCAAATAATTTTGCAGAGTCTAAAATTCAAGATTTCATGAGCTATATAACCCATGAATTTTGGCAATTTTATTCATTTTGACTAATTGAAAATAATTACGCGCTGTCTAAAATTCATGATTTCACGAGCTATAACCCATAACTTTTGGCCTTTTTATCCATTTTGACTCATTGGCAAATAAATTCATGGAGCTCAAAATTCATGAGCTATAACCCATGATTTTTAGCCATTTTTATTCATTTTAACCAATTGGTAAATAATTTAGCAAAGTCCAAAATTCACGATTCATTAAGCTCTAACCATAATTTTTCATAATTTTTAGATGCTTTCACCCATTTGCAAATAATTTTGCAGACTCTAAAATTTATGATTTAAGGGCCTATAATCCATGATTTTTAGCCATTTTTAATCGGTCTGACCCATTGGCAAATAATTTCATGGAGGCCAAAATCCATAATTTCGTGAGCTACAATCCATGATTTCTAGCCATTTGTAGTCATTCCGACCCATTGGCTAAAAATTTCCTTGAATCCAAAATTCATGATTTTATGAGCTATAATCCATAATTTTTTACCATTCTTAGACGTTTCGATCCAATGATGTAACTTCGCGGAGTCTAAAATTTAGGATATAATGAGCTATAATCTATGCTTTTAGGCAATTTTTTGACATTTCGACCCATTAGCAAATAATTTCGCAAAGTCTAAAATTCATGATTTAATTAGCTATAATGCACCATTTGTGGCCATTTTTAGTCATTATGACCCATTGATAAATAATTTCATGAAGGTTAAAATTCATACTTTCATGAGTTATAACTGAAGAATTTTGGCCCTTTTATTTGTAGTGACCTGTTGGCAAATAATTTTGCAAAGTAAAAATTCATGATTTCATGAGCTATAACTCATGATTTTTGATATTTTTAGTTATTTCGACCTAAAATAAAATATATTCATGGTGTCTAAAATTTAAAATTTCATGAGCTATAACCCATAATTTTTAGCATTTTTTATTCATTTTAACCAATTGGTAAATATATTCACAAAGTTCAAAATTCACAATTTCATGAGCTATAACACATGATTTTTGGCGATTTTTAGTTGTATCTATCAATTGGTAAATAGTTTCACAAAGTAAAAAATCATGATTTTATGAGCTATAATCCATGATTTTTGGCTATTTTTATATGTTCCAACACAAGGAAAAATAATTTTGTGGAGTCTTAAAATTTATTTCATGAGCTATAACCCATGATTTTTGGCTATTTTTGGTCTCCTTGACCCATTGGCATATAATTTCGTGATGTCTAAAATTCAAGATTTTATGAGCTATAACCCATGATTTTTATCTCTTTTTAGTCGTGTCAATCCATTGGAAAATAATTTCACGGTGGCCAAAATTCATGACTTAATGTGCTATATAGCCCATAATTTTTTACCAATTTTAGTCGTCTCTACCCATTGGCAAATAACTTCACTTAATCTTTTCCTTTGGATTAAAACAACTAAAAATGACCAAACTTCATGGGTTATAGTTCATGAAATCAAGAATTTTGGCCTCTATAAAACTATTTGTCAATTGGTCGACATGACTAAAAATGGCTGAAAATCGTAGGTTATATCTCATGAAATGGTGAGTTTTGAACTCCATGAAATTATTCGCCAATGGGAAAAGAATAAAAATGATAAAAAATTATAGGTTATAGCTCATAAAATTATAATTTTTTTTACTCTATGAAATTATTTGCCAATAGGTCAAATGAATAAAAAAGCCAAAATTTGTGGGTTACAGCTCATGAAATCGTGAATTTTTGACTTTGCGGATTTTTTTGCTTGGATCGAAACTACTAAAATTGGCCAAAATTCACAATTTTTTGAGCAATTATCCACAATTTTTAGTCATTTTTATTCATTAAAAACCTTCACAAATAATTTCTCAGAGTCCAAAATTCACAATTTCATGAGCTATAACCAATTATTTTTATCCATTTTTAGTCGATTAGACCCATTGGCAAAAATGTTGGCGGAGTCCAAAATTCAAGATTTCATGAGCGATAACCCATAATTTTTAATCAATTTTATTCATTTTGACTCATTGGCAAATAGCTTCATGGATTCCAAAATTAACAATTTCATGAGCTATAACCGACTATATTTGAACTTTTATAGTCCTTCCGTCCCTTTGGCAAAACAATTTTGTGGAAATATAAAATTCAAGATTTTGTGAGCTATAACCGATAATTTTTTTATCATTTTAGTCATTTCGATCCATTAGCAAATAATTTCATCGAGGCAAAATTTCTCTGTTTCATTATCTATTATAACCCACGAGTTTTGTCCATTTTGTTCATTTCAACCCAAGAGAAAAATTTTGCAGAGTCTAAAAATCATTATTTCATGAGCTATAACCCATAATTTTTACATTTTAATTAATTCAACCCGAGGAAAATAATTTCTTAGATTCCGAATTCACAATTTCATAAGCTATTATCCACGATTCCTAGCCATTTTTATTCATTTCAATGCATTAGAATATAATTTTGTAGAGTCTAAAATTCACAATTTTATGAGGTATAACACATGATTTTTTGCTATTTTTAGTTGTATCTACCAATTGACAAATTGTTTTGCATCGAAATTCTAAGATTTCATGGGCTATAACTATGAATTTTGGCCATTTATGTATGTTTCCACCCAAGGGAAAAAACTTTTGTAGACTCAAATAATTTTGATTTCATGAGCTATAACCCATAGTTTTTTACCATTTTTAGTTGACTCAGTCCATTGGCATATAATTTCGTGTTGTCCAAAATTTATAATTTCACGAGATATAACCTACGATTTTCAGCCATTTTTAGTCATGTCGACCCATTGGCAAAGAATTTTATAGAGGCCAAAATTCTTGATTTCATGAACTATAACCTATAAAGTTTGGTCATGAACTATAACCCATGAAGTTTTTGTCCATTTTTAGACGTCTCGACCCACTAGAAGATACTTTTGTGGAGTCCAAAATTCATGATTTTATGAGCTAAAGCCCGTGATTTTTTGCCTTTTTTAGTCATCTCTACCCATTGGTAAATAATTTCATAGAAGTTTTTCAATTGTATTAAAAAAACTAAAAATGGTTAAAATCATGGGTTATATTGCATGAAATCATGAATTTTGGCTTCCACAAAATTATTTGCCAATGGGTCAAGATGACTAAACATGGCAAAAAATTGTGGATTACAAGTCATGAAATCGTGAATTTTGGATCCGAGTAATTATTTGCTAAGAGTTAAAATGAATAAAAATGGCCAAAAATTATGGGTAATAGCTCATGAAATCGTGAATAGTTTTACTCCCCAGATTTTTTCCATTAGATTGAAACAACTATAAAATGGCCAAAAATTCATGATTTTATATGCTATTACCCATGATTTTTGGTCTTTTTTTGGTTATGACCCTTGGCAAATAATTTCTCAGAGTCCAAAATTCACGATTTCATGAGCTATAACCAATGATTTTTATTCTTTTTTAGTCAAGTAGACCCACTGGTAAATAATTCCATAAAGCCCAAATGCACGATTTTATAAGTTATAACCCATGATTTTTACCTATTATTTATTTTGACCCAATGGCAAATAGTTTCATGGAGTCCAAAATTCACGATTTTATGAGCTATATCCAATGATATTTGGCTATTTTTAGTCCTTTCATCGTACAGTCCAAAATTTAAGATTTTATGAGCTATAACCCAAGATCTTTCCTTTTTTTTCTTCATCATTGATATATAATTTCGTGAAGTCAAAAATTCATGATTTCACAACGTATAACCCACGATATTTGACCATTTGTAGTCCTTACAACCCATTGGCTTCACAGAGTCTGAAATTTAAGATTTTGTGAGCTATAACCCAAGATATTTGGTCATTTTTAGTATTTTTTTTACCCATTAGCAAATAATTTTGTTGAAGCCAATTTTTATGATTTCACAATCTATAATCCACGATTTTTATCCATTTTTGTTCATTTTGACACAAGGGAAAAAAATTTCCCAAACTCTAAAAATTATGATTTTATGACCTATAACCAATTACTTTTGGTCAGTTTTAGACCTTCTAACTCATTGACAAAAAACATCGCAAAGTGGAAAATACAAGATTTTAGGAGCATATAACCCATAATGTTTTGCCATTTTAATTACTTTCATCGATTAGCAAATACTTTTATGGGGTCTAAAATTCATGATTTCAAAATCAATAACCCATGATTTTTATCATTTTAGTCATTCCATCCCATTGGCAAATAATTTCACAGAGTCTAAAATTTAAGATTTCATAAGCTATAACCCATATTTTTGGACATTTTAGTTATTTCAACCCAAAGGCAAATAATTTCGCAAAGTCAAAAATATATTATTTCATGAGCTATAACCCATAATTTTTGGCCTTTTTTTATTTTGACCTACTAGCAAATAAATTCATGTAGTTCAAAATTCATGATTTTGTGAGCTATAACCACGATTTTTGGCCATTTTAGAAATTTTGACGCATTGGCAAATAATTTTGCAGAGTCCAAAATTCATGATTTAATAAGCTATAACCCACCATTTTTGGTCATTTTTAGATGTTTCTACCCATTGGGAAATAATTTTGTGGAGTCCAAAATTTTTGTTTTAATGAGCTATAACCCCCAATTCTTGGTCATTTTTAGTCGTCTTAATCTATTGGCAAATAAATTCACAAAGACCAAAATTCATGATTTCATGAGCTCTAACCCACAATTTGTCCATTTTTATTCATGTTGACTCATTGACAAATAATTTTACCAAGTAAAAAATTCACAAATTTATGAGTTATAACCCACTATTTTTTGCTATTTTTAGTTGTTTCGACCTAAGGGAAAACAATTTTGAGGAGTCCAAATTTAACGACTTCATGAGCTTAGCGCATGAAGTTTGGCCATTTTTAGTTGTATTTACCAACTGACAAATAGTTTCGCGGAGTCAAAAATTCTCAATTTTATGAGTTATAACCCACAATTTTTAGCCATTTTATAGGTTTCGAACCATTGGCAAAAAACTTCGCGGAGTCAAAAATTAATGATTTCATGAGCTATATAACCAATGATTTTTGGCCCTTTTAATTCATTTAATCCCATTGGCAAATATTTTTCGCAGAGTCCAAAATTTATAATTTCATTACCTATAACCAATAATTTTTTGCCATCTTTAGTTGTTTCAACCCAAGGAATAAAATGCGCGGGGTCTAAAATTCATGATTTTATGAGCAATAAACCATGACTTTTGGCTGCTTTCATTCATTTTGGTCAATTGACAAATAATTTTATGATGTCCAAAATTCATGATTTTATGAGCTATAACCCGCAATTTTATATAATTTTTATTCATTTTGACCTATTGGCAACTTATTTTGTGGAGTCCAAAATTCATGATTTTATGAGCTATAGTCAGTGTTTTTAGGTCATTTTTAGATATTTTAACCCATTAGCAAATAACTTCAAGGAGTCCAAAATTCATGATTTTATGAGCTATAGTCAGTGTTTTTAGGTCATTTTTAGATATTTTAACCCATTAGCAAATAACTTCAACGAGTCCAAAATTCATGATTTAATGAGCTATAACTCACAATTTTTATCCAATATTAGATATTTTGACATATTGTTAAATAATTTTCTGAGTCCAAAATTCACAATTTAATAAGCTATAACCCCTTATTTTTTTGCTATTTTTAATTATTCTGAGTCATTGTCAAATAATTTCATGGAGGCCAAAATTCATGATTTCATGAGCTGTGACCCACAATTTTTGATCATTTTTATTCGTTTCAACCCATTGGCAAATAATTTCATGAAGTAAAAAACTCATGCTTTTAGGAGCTATAACCCATATTGTTTTGCCATTTTTAGTTGTTTTGACCTAGAGAAATAATTTCGCGAAGTCTAAAATTAATAATTTTATGAGCTATAACTTACGATATTTGGCCATTTTTTTGTTTTAACCCAGTAGCAAATAATTTTATAGAATCTAAAATTCATGATTTCATGAGCTATAACACATGAATTTTGGCCATCTTTTGTTGTATCTGCCAATTGGCAAATAGTTTCGCATAGTTAAAAGTTTATGATTTCATGAGCTATAAACCCATGATTTTTAGCCATTTTTATATGTTTCGACCCTGGGGACAAAACTTTTGTGAATCCAAAATTTATGATTTTATGAGTTATAATCCATGATGTTTAACCATATTTAGTCCTTTTGACTCATTCGCAAAAAGCTTCGAGGAGTCCAATATTCAACATTTCATAAGCTATAACCCATGATTTTATTATTTTTAGTCATTTTGACTCATTAGCAAATAATTTCAAAGAGGTTAAATTTCACAATATCATAATGTATAACCCATAATTTTTTTCGATTTGAGTTTCTTACGACCCAAGAAAACAAATTCCGCAGAGTTCAAAATTCACGATTTCATGAGCTATAACCCACGATTTTTTGCTATTTTTAGTCCTTTTGATCCACTGGCCAAAAACACTTCATGGATTCAAAATTTCATGATTTCATGGGCTATAACCCATAATTTTTTGCCATTTCAATTGGTTGCTTCCCATTGGCAAATACTTTCGTAGAGTCGAAATTTCACGATTTCATGACCTATATTCCATGATTTCTGGCTTTTTTATTCATTCCGACCTGTTGGCAAATAATTTTGTAGAATTCAAAATTTAAGATTTCATGAGCTATAACCTATGACTTTTGGCCATTTTTAGTTATTTCTACCCAAGCAAAAATAAATTTGTGGAATCCAAAATTCACGATTTCATGAGCTACAACTCATGATTTTTTACCATTTTTATTCCTTTCGACCCAATGGGAAATAATTTCGTAAAGTCTACAGTTCATAATTTTATGAGCAATGACCCATAACTTTTGGCCATTTTATTCATTTTGACCCACTGGCAAATTAATTTGTCAAGTAAAAGATTATGATTTCATGAGATGTAACCCACAATTATTGGCCATTTTTAGATGTTTCGACCTATTTGCAAAAAATTTCATAAAATCTAAAATTCTCTATTTTTTGAGATATAAACCATAATTTTTTGCCATTTTTAATTGTATCTAGCACTTGGCAACTAGTTTCATGCAATCAAAAACTCTCGATTTCAGGAGCTATAACCCATAATTTTTGACCTTTTTTGCATGTTTCAACCAATTGGCAAGAACTTTAGAGTCCAAAATTTATGATTTTATGAGCTATATAACCTATGATTTTTGGCCATTTTAATTTCTTTCATCCCATTGGCAAATTTTTTTTTGATGTCCAAAGTTCACGATTTCATGATCTATAACCAATAATTTTTAATTATTTTTAGTCATTCTGACCCATTGGCAAATAATTTTGTAAGGTCCAAAAGTATAGATTTTATGAGTTATAACCAATGATTTTTGGCTATTTTTATAGTTAGGAACGAAGGAAAAAGATGCACGGAGTCTAAAGTTCACTATTTCATGAGCATAACTCACAAATTTTGGAAGTTTTTATTTATTTAGACCCATTGGCAAATAATTTTGTAAAGTCAAGAATTCACGATTTCATGAGCTATAACCCACAGTTTTTTACCATTTTCATTCATTTTGACTCATTAGCAAGTAATTTCGTGAAGTCCAAACTCCATGATTTCAAGAGCTATAACCCACAATTTTTGGCCATTTTTAGATGTCGACCCATTAGCAAATAAATTCATAGAATCTACAATTCACGATTTAATGAGCTATAATCCATGAATTTTTGTCATTTCTACGCATTTCGACCCATTGTAAAATAATTTTTTGACATCCAAAATTCACGATTTAATAAGCTATAACCCATAATTTTTATTCATTTTCAAGTATTTAGACCCATTGGTAAATAATTTTGTGAAGGCCAAAATCCATGATTTCATGAGCTGATCATTTTTATTCATTTTGGCCCATTACCAAATAATTTGGTGAAGTCAAAAATTCAAGATTTCATGAGCTATAACCCATAATTGTTTGCCATTTTTAGTTATTTTGTCCTAGAGAAAAGTAATTTTGCAAAGTCTAGAATTAACAATTTCATGAGATATGATCCTGATTTTTAGCCATTTTGATTCGTTTAAATGCATCGCCAAAAAATTCCACGGATCCCATCTTCACGATATCATGAGATATAACACACAATTTTTGGCCATTTTTATATGTTTCAACCAAAGGGAAAATATTTTCATGGAGTCCAAAATTCATGAGTCCATTCGACCCATTGGCTAAAATATTCACGGATTAAAGAAATTCAAGCTTTTGTGAGCTATAACCCAGGATTTTTTATTTTTAGTTATTTCGACCCATTAGCAAATAATTTCAAAGAGGTCAAATTTTATAATTTCATGATATATAACCCATGATTTTTTTTCCAAAGGAAAAAATTTTGCGAATTCCCAAATTCATGATTTCAAGAGCTATAACCTATATTTTTTGCCATCTTTAGTCTTTTCGGTCCATTGGCAACAAAATTTACAAAGTCCAAAGTTCATGATTTTTGGCCAGTTTAGTAGGTTTCATCCCATTGGCAAATAATTTCGCAGAGTAAAAAATTCACGATTTTCTGACCTATAACCCACGATTTTTGGCCACTTTTAGGGCTCTGGCCTATTGGCAATTTATTTTGTAGAGTTCAAAATTTAAAATTTCATGAGATATAACCTACGATTCTTGGCCATTTTTAGTATTTTGACCCAAGAAAAAGAAAATTTTACAGAGTCCAAAATTCACAATTTTGTGAGCTACAACACATAATTTTTGGCCATTTTTATTCATTTCGACTTCTAAAATTCACAATTTCATGAGCTATAACCCATGATTTTGGCCATTTTTATTTGTTTCGACCCATTGGGAAATAATTTCTTAGAGTCTAAAATTCATGACTTCACAAGCTATAACCTTAACTTTTGGCCATTTTTATTTATTTTGACCTATTGGCAAATAAATTTGTGGAGTCTAAAATTCATGATTTTATGAACTATAACCCACGATTTTTAGCCATTTTTAGATATTTTGACCCATGGGCAAATAATTTCATAGAGTACAAAATTCACAATTTATTCACCATAACCCACAATTTTTAACCATTTTTAGATGTCATGACCCATTGGCAAATAATTTCGTGAAGTCCAAACTCATGATTAAATAAGCTAAAACTCACGATTTGAGATCATTTTTATTTATTTTAACCCATTGAAACAAAGTTTCCTATAGTCTAAAATTCATGATATCATGAGATATAAACCACAATTTCGCCATTTTAAGACATTTCAACCCAATGACAAATCACGGAGTCCAAAAATTTTAATTTTATAAGATATAACCAACGATTTTGGGCATTTTAGATGTTTTGACCCATTGGCAAATAATTTTGTGGAGTCTAAAATTCATGATTTTATGAACTATAACCCACGATTTTTAGCCATTTTTAGATATTTTGACCCATGGGCAAATAATTTCATAGAGTACAAAATTCACAATTTATTCACCATAACCCACAATTTTTAACCATTTTTAGATGTCATGACCCATTGGCAAATAATTTCGTGAAGTCCAAACTCATGATTAAATAAGCTAAAACTCACGATTTGAGATCATTTTTATTTATTTTAACCCATTGAAACAAAGTTTCCTATAGTCTAAAATTCATGATATCATGAGATATAAACCACAATTTCGCCATTTTAAGACATTTCAACCCAATGACAAATCACGGAGTCCAAAAATTTTAATTTTATAAGATATAACCAACGATTTTGGGCATTTTAGATGTTTTGACCCATTGGCAAATAATTTCGTAGAGTCCAAAATTCATGATTTAATGAACTATAACCCACGATTTTTAGCCATTTTTAGATATTTTGACCCATGGGCAAATAATTTCATAGAGTACAAAATTCACAATTTATTCACCATAACCCACAATTTTTAACCATTTTTAGATGTCATGACCCATTGGCAAATGATTTCTCGAAGTCCAAACTCATGATTAAATAAGCTAAAACTCACGATTTGAGATCATTTTTATTTATTTTAACCCATTGAAACAAAGTTTCCTATAGTCTAAAATTCATGATATCATGAGATATAAACCACAATTTCGGCCATTTTAAGACATTTCAACCCAATGACAAATCACGGAGTCCAAAAATTTTAATTTTATAAGATATAACCAACGATTTTTGGGCATTTTAGATGTTTTGACCCATTGGCAAATAATTTCGTAGAGTCCAAAATTCATGATTTAATTGGCTATAACCCATGAATTTTGGCTATTTTCACTCAATACGACCCACCAGAAAATAATTTTGTATAGGCTAAAATTCACGATTTTATGAGGTATAACCCATGATTTTTGCCATTTTAAGTTATTTTGACCCGAGGAAAATAATTTTGCATAGTCTAAAATTCATAATTGTATGAGCTATAATTAATGATTTTTGACCATTTTATTCATTTGAACCAATTGACAAATATATTTGTGGAGTCCAAAATTCACGATTTTATGAGTTATAGCATACAATTTTTAGCCCTTTTAGTTGTATCTACCAACCACCAAATAATTTCGTGAAGTCAAAAAGTCACGATTTTTAAAGATATAATACATGGGAAAATAATTTCATGGAGTCTAAAATTCACGATTTCATGAACTATAACCCATGATTTTTGGCCATTTTTAGTCACCTTTACGCATTGGCAAATAATTTCGCGGCATCCTAAATTCATGATTTCATGAGCTATACCCATGGTTTTTGTCCATTGTTAGTCATCTCGGCCCTTGGAAATTAATTTTGAGGAGTCCAAAATTCATAATTTCATAAGCTATTTCCCATGATTTTTGGCCATTAATATTCATTTTAAACCATTGGCAAATAATTTTGCAGACTCCAAAATTCATGATTTCATGAGTTATAGCCCACAATTTTTAGCCACTTTTAGATGTCCCGACCCATTGGCAAATAATTTTACATAATACAAAATTTACGATTTAATGAGCTACAGCCCATAGTTTTTGGCCATTTTGAAACGTTTCGACCCATTGGCAATAATTTCACAAAATTTAAAATTTAAGATTTAATGAGTTATAACCCATGGTTTTTGGTCATTGTTAGTCATTTTGACCCATTGGCAAATAATTTTGTGAAGTCAAAAATTCAAGATTTTATGAGCTAAGATCCATGATTTTTGGCGATTTTATTCAATTCGACCTATTAGGAAATAATTTCAAAGAGGTCAAATTTTATAATTTCATGATATATAACCCATGATTTTTTTCCAAAGGAAAAATTTTGCAATTCCCAAATTCATGATTTCAAGAGCTATAACCTATATTTTTTGCCATCTTTAGTCTTTTCGGTCCATTGGCAACAAAATTTACAAAGTCCAAAGTTCATGATTTTTGGCGGTTTAGTAGGTTTCATCCCATTGGCAAATAATTTTGTGAAGTCAAAAATTCACGATTTTCGACCTATAACCCACGATTTTTGGCCACTTTTAGGGCTCTGGCCTATTGGCAATTTATTTTGTAGAGTTCAAAATTTAAAATTTCATGAGATATAACCTACGATTCTTGGCCATTTTTAGTATTTTGACCCAAGAAAAAGAAAATTTTACAGAGTCCAAAATTCACAATTTTGTGAGCTACAACACATAATTTTTGGCCATTTTATTCATTTCGACTTCTAAAATTCACAATTTCATGAGCTATAACCCATGATTTTTGGCCATTTTTATTTGTTTCACCCATTGGGAAATAATTTCTTAGAGTCTAAAATTCATGACTTCACAAGCTATAACCTTAACTTTTGGCCATTTTATTTATTTTGACCTATTGGCAAATAATTTGTGGAGTCTAAAATTCATGATTTTATGAACTATAACCCACGATTTTTAGCCATTTTTAGATATTTTGACCCATGGGCAAATAATTTCATAGAGTACAAAATTCACAATTTATTCAGCCATAACCCACAATTTTTAACCATTTTTAGATGTCATGACCCATTGGCAAATGATTTCTCGAAGTCCAAACTCATGATTAAATAAGCTAAAACTCACGATTTGAGATCATTTTTATTTATTTTAACCCATTGAAACAAAGTTTCCTATAGTCTAAAATTCATGATATCATGAGATATAAACCACAATTTCGGCCATTTTAAGACATTTCAACCCAATGACAAATCACGGAGTCCAAAAATTTTAATTTTATAAGATATAACCAACGATTTTTGGGCATTTTAGATGTTTTGACCCATTGGCAAATAATTTCATAGAGTACAAAATTCACAATTTCATGAGCTATAACCCATGAATTTTGGCTATTTTCACTCAATACGACCCACCAGAAAATAATTTTGTATAGGCTAAAATTCACGATTTTATGAGGTATAACCCATGATTTTTTGCCATTTTAAGTTATTTTGACCCCGAGGAAAATAATTTTGCATAGTCTAAAATTCATAATTGTATGAGCTATAATTAATGATTTTTGACCATTTTATTCATTTGAACCAATTGACAAATATATTTGTGGAGTCCAAAATTCACGATTTTATGAGTTATAGCATACAATTTTTAGCCCTTTTTAGTTGTATCTACCAACCACCAAATAATTTCGTGAAGTCAAAAAGTCACGATTTTTAAAGATATAATACATGGGAAATAATTTCATGGAGTCTAAAATTCACGATTTCATGAACTATAACCCATGATTTTTGGCCATTTTTAGTCACCTTTACGCATTGGCAAATAATTTCGCGGCATCCTAAATTCATGATTTCATGAGCTATACCCATGGTTTTTGTCCATTGTTAGTCATCTCGGCCCTTGGAAATTAATTTTGAGGAGTCCAAAATTCATAATTTCATAAGCTATTTCCCATGATTTTTGGCCATTAATATTCATTTTAAACCATTGGCAAATAATTTCATGGAGTCTAAAATTCATGATTTCATGAGTTATAGCCCACAATTTTTAGCCACTTTTAGATGTCGACCCATTGGCAAATAATTTTACATAATACAAAATTTACGATTTAATGAGCTCTGACCCATAGTTTTTGGCCATTTTGAAACGTTTCGACCCATTGGCAATAATTTCACAAAATTTAAAATTTAAGATTTAATGAGTTATAACCCATGGTTTTTGGTCATTGTTAGTCATTTTGACCCATTGGCAAATAATTTTGCTGAGGCAAAAATTCATAATTTTATGAGCTAAGATCCATGATTTTTGGCGATTTTATTCAATTCGACCTATTAGGAAATAATTTCGCAAAGTTAAAAATTCACGATTTCATGAGCTATAACACACGATTTTTGGCTAATTTTATTCATTTCCACCCATTGGAAAATAATCTCAAAGACTCCAAAATTCATGATTTCATGAGCTATAACACATGATTTTTGAGCATTTTGAGTTATATCTACCAATTGGAAAATAGTTTCACGGAATGAAAAATTCTCGATTTCATGAACTATACCCCATGATTTTGTGCCATTTTTATATGTTTTATTCCAAAAGAAAATAATTTTGCAAAGTCTAAAACTTACAAATTCGTGAGTTATAACTCATGGTTTTTGGCTATTTTAAGTCTTCTCGGTTAATTGGCAAATAATTGCGTGGTGTCCAAAATTTACGATTTCATGAGCTATAACTCACGATTTTTGTCCATTTTTAGTTGTATCTACCAAATAGAAAATAGTTTCACAGAGGCCAAAATTCATAATTTTCTGAGCTGTAACCCATGATTTTTGGTCATTTTAATCGTCTCTAACTGTTGCCAAATAATTTCCCAAAATTTTTCCCCTTGGATCCAAACAACTAACAATGGTCAAAAATTATGGATTATAGCTTATGAATCCATAAATTTTAGCCTCCATAAAATTATTTACCATGGTCAAAATGAATAAAATGACTAAAAGTCATGGGTAATCACTCATGAAATAGTGAACTATTGACTCCGCATATATTTTCCCGAGATTAAAAGGACTAAAAATGGCCAAAATTCAAGATTTTATGAGCTATTATCCACGATTTGTTGTCATTTTTATTCATTTCAACCCTTGGCAAATAATATCTCGTAGTCCAAAGTTCATGATTTCATAAGCAATAACCCATGATTTTTAGACATTTTTATACATTTTGACCCATTGGCAAATAGTTTTGCAAGTCCAAAAGTCATGATATTTAGCCATTTTTAATCATTTTTGACCAATTTGGCCCGCGGAGTCCAAAATTTAGGATTTTGTGAGCCATAACCAATGATTTTTGGCTAATTTTATTCATTTCGATGCATTGACAAAATAATTCTGCGGAGTCTAAATTTCATGATTTCATGAGTTATAATCCATGATATTTGACAATTTTTAGTCCTTACAAACCATTGGCAAAAAACTTCACAGAGTCCAAAATTCAAGATTTTGTGAGCTATAACCCAATATTTTATTCATTTTCAGTTATTTCGACACATTACCAAATAATTTCACAGAGGCTAAATTTCACGATTTCATGATCTATAACCCATGATTTTTGTCCACTTTCGTTTGTTTCGACCCAAGGGAAAAAATTCTCCAAAGTCCAACATTCACGATTTCATAAGCTATGACCCCTGATTTTTTGCCATTTTTAGTCATTTCGATCCATTAGCAAAAAAACTTCCCAGAGTAAAAAATTCTTGGTTTCTGAGCTGTAACCCATGATTTTTAGCTTGTTTAATTCATTTCATCCCATTTGCAAATACGTTTGTGGAGTCTAAAATTCATAATTTTATGAGCTACAACTCATGATTTTTTTGCTAATTTTAGTTGTTCTGACCCATTGACAAATAATTTTGTGGAAACTAAAATTCATAATGTCGTGGATTGTAAAATTCATTTTGAATCATTGGCAAATAATTTCATAGAGTCCAAAATTCAAGATTTCTTGAGCTACTCATAATTTTTGACCATTTTTGTTCATTTTTTCCCATAGGCAACTAATGTCGTGGAGTCTAAAATTCATGA
Source organism: Asparagus setaceus (assembly GCA_012295165.1). Classification (NCBI taxonomy): domain Eukaryota; kingdom Viridiplantae; phylum Streptophyta; class Magnoliopsida; order Asparagales; family Asparagaceae; genus Asparagus; species Asparagus setaceus. The sequence goes on along the minus strand of CM022704.1, from coordinate 82,127,500 downwards.
TTTCATAAGCTATAACCCATGATTTTTGGTCATTTTTAGACGTTTCAACCAATTGATAAATAATTTTACAGAGTCAAAAATTCACGATTTAATGACCATTTTTAGACATTTCGGCACATTGGAAAATAATCTCAAAGACTCCAAAATTCATGATTTAATGAGCTATAACCCATAATTTTTGGCTTGTTTTAGTCATTCTGACCCATTGACAAATAATTTAACAGAGGATAAAATTATGATTTCATGAGCTATTACCCACATTTTTTGTCATTTTCAGTCATTTTGACCCAATGGCAAGTAATTTCCTCTGATCAAAATTCATGGTTTCATGAGACATAGCCCATAATTTTTGTCATTTTAGATATTTTGACCCAATGATAAATAGGTTCATGGAGTCTAAAATTTACGATTTAATGAGCTATAACCCATAATTTTTGGCCATTTTAGTCATTTTGACCCATTGGCAATAATTTCACAAAATTTAAAATTTAAGATTTCATGAGCTATAACCCATAATTTTTGCCATTTTAGTCATTTCGATCCATTAGCAAATAATTTCACAGAGGCTAAATTTCACGATTTCATAAGCTATAACCCATGATTTTTGGCCATTTTAGTTGTATCTACCAATTGGAAAATAGTTTCACAGAGGCCAAAATTCATGATTTCATGAGCTATAACCCATGATTTTTGGCCATTAATATTCATTTTAAACCATTGGCAAATAATTTCACAGAGGCTAAATTTCACGATTTCATAAGCTATAACCCATGATTTTTAGCCATTTTATTCATTTCAACCCATTAGCAAATAATTTCACAGAGGCTAAATTTCACGATTTCATGAGCTATAACACATGATTTTTGGCCATTTTAGTTGTATCTACCAATTGGAAAATAGTTTCACGGAATGAAAAATTCTCGATTTCATGAACTATACCCCATGATTTTGTGCCATTTTTATATGTTTTATTCCAAAAGAAAATAATTTTGCAAAGTCTAAAACTTACAAATTAAGTGAGTTATAACTCATGGTTTTGGCTATTTTAAGTCTTCTCGGTTAATTGGCAAATAATTGCGTGGTGTCCAAAATTTACGATTTCATGAGCTATAACTCACGATTTTTGTCCATTTTTAGTTGTATCTACCAAATAGAAAATAGTTTCACAGAGGCCAAAATTCATAATTTCATAAGCTATTTCCCATGATTTTTGGTCATTTTAATCGTCTCTAACTGTTGCCAAATAATTTCCCAAAATTTTTCCCCTTGGATCCAAACAACTAACAATGGTCAAAAATTATGGATTATAGCTTATGAATCCATAAATTTTTAGCCTCCATAAAATTATTTACCATGGTCAAAATGAATAAAAATGACTAAAAGTCATGGGTAATCACTCATGAAATAGTGAACTATTGACTCCGCATATATTTTCCCGAGATTAAAAGGACTAAAAATGGCCAAAATTCAAGATTTTATGAGCTATTATCCACGATTTGTTGTCATTTTTATTCATTTCAACCCTTGGCAAATAATATCTCGTAGTCCAAAGTTCATGATTTCATAAGCAATAACCCATGATTTTTAGACATTTTTATACATTTTGACCCATTGGCAAATAGTTTTGCAAGTCCAAAAGTCATGATATTTAGCCATTTTTAATCATTTTTGACCAATTTGGCCCGCGGAGTCCAAAATTTAGGATTTTGTGAGCCATAACCAATGATTTTTGGCTAATTTTATTCATTTCGATGCATTGACAAAATAATTCTGCGGAGTCTAAATTTCATGATTTCATGAGTTATAATCCATGATATTTGACAATTTTTAGTCCTTACAACCCATTGGCAAAAAACTTCACAGAGTCCAAAATTCAAGATTTTGTGAGCTATAACCCAATATTTTATTCATTTTCGCTTATTTGACACATTACCAAATAATTTCACAGAGGCTAAATTTCACGATTTCATGATCTATAACCCATGATTTTTGTCCACTTTCGTTTGTTTCGACCCAAGGAAAAAATTCTCCAAAGTCCAACATTCACGATTTCATAAGCTATGACCCACGATTTTTGCCATTTTAGTCATTTTGACCCATTGGCAAAAACTTCCCGAGTAAAAATTCTTGGTTTTACGGTAACCCATGATTTTTAGCTTGTTTAATTCATTTCATCCCATTTGCAAATACGTTTGTGGAGTCTAAAATTCATAATTTTATGAGCTACAACTCATGATTTTTGCTAATTTTAGTTGTTCGACCCATTGACAAATAATTTTGTGGAAACTAAAATTCATAATGTCGTGGATTGTAAAATTCATTTTGAATCATTGGCAAATAATTTCATAGAGTCCAAAATTCAAGATTTCTTGAGCTATAACCCATGATTTTTATCATTTTTAGTTGTATCTACCAATTGGCAAATAGTTTTATGAAGTCAAAAATTCATGACTTCATGAGCTATAACCCATAATTTTGGGCCTTTTATATATGTTTCGACCTAGGAGCAAATAATTTCACAAAGTCAAAAATTCACGATTTCATAAGCTATAACCAATGATTTTGAGCCATTTTATTCATTTCAACCCATTAGCAAATAATTTCACATAGTCCAAAATTCACTATTTTAGGAGCTATAACACATAATTTTTGGCCATTTTAGTTTATTAACCAATTGGAAAATAGTTTCACAGAGGCCAAAATTCATGATTTCATGAGCTACAACTCATGATTTTTGGCCATTTTATTCATTTTGACCCATTGGCAAATAATTTCATGGAGTCTAAAATTCATGATTTCATAAGCTATAACCCATGATTTTTGGTCATTTTTAGGCGTTTCAACCAATTGATAAATAATTTTCTGAGTCAAAAATTCACGATTTAATGACCATTTTTAGACATTTCGGCACATTGGAAAATATATACGCAAAGTCCATAATTCATGATTTAATGAGCTATAACCCATAATTTTTGGCTTGTTTTAGTCATTCTGACCCATTGACAAATAATTTAACAGAGGATAAAATTATGATTTCATGAGCTATTACCCACATTTTTTGTCATTTTCAGTCATTTTGACCCAATGGCAAGTAATTTCCTACAGTCAAAAATTCATGGTTTCATGAGACATAGCCCATAATTTTTTGTCATTTTTAGATATTTTGACCCAATGATAAATAGGTTCATGGAGTCTAAAATTTACGATTTAATGAGCTATAACCCATGATTTTTTTCCATTTTTAGTTGTTACGACCAATTAAAAATAATTTCGCAGAGGCCCAAAATTCATGATTTCTGAGCTATAATCCACAACATTTGGTCACTTTTTTGTGTTTCAACCCATTGGCAAATAATTTTACAAAGTCAAAAATTTACGATTTCATGAGCTATAACCCATGATTTTTTTATCATTTTTAGTTGTTTTGACCCAGAGGAAAGTAATTTTGCTGAGTCTAAAATTCACGATTTCATGAGCTATAACCCACGATTCTTACCCATTTTTAATCGTTTCGACCCAAGGAAAAGAAAATTTCGAGGAGTCTAAAATTCATGATTTCATGAGCTATAACCCGTAATTTTAGCCATTTTTATTCATTTTGATCCATGGAAAACAATTTCCTAGAGTCCAAAATTCATGATTTCATGAGCTATAACCCGTAATTTTAGCCATTTTTATTCATTTTGATCCATGGAAAACAATTTCCTAGAGTCCAAAATTCATGATTTCATGAGCTATAACCCACCATTTTTGCCTATTTTTGTTGGTTCAACCAAAGAAAAAGTCAACGAAGTCCAAAATTCATGATTTCATGAGCTATAACCCATAATTTTTGGCTTGTTTTAGTCATTCGACCCATTGGCAAATAATTTTACAAAGTCAAAATTTACGATTTCATGAGCTATAACCCATAATTTTTGCCATTTTTATTCATTTTGATCCATGGAAAACAATTTCCTAGAGTCCAAAATTCATGATTTCATGAGCTATAACCCATAATTTTTGCCATTTTAGATATTTTTGTAGAGTCCAAAATTTTTGAATTAATGAGCAATAGCCCATGAGTATTGGTCATTTTAGACGTTTCAACCAATTGATAAATAATTTTACAAAGTCAAAAATTCACGATTTAATGAGCTATAACCCACGCTTTTGGACTTTTTATTCATTTCAACCCATTAGCAAATAATTTCACAAAGTCAAAAATTCACGATTTCATGAGCTATAACCCATGATTTTTATCATTTTTAGTTGTTTTGACCCAGAGGAAAGTAATTTTGCTGAGTCTAAAATTCACGATTTCATGAGCTATAACCCACGATTCTTACCCATTTTTAATCGTTTCGACCCAAGGAAAAGAAAATTTCGAGGAGTCTAAAATTCATAATTTTGCGAGCTATAACCCACCATTTTTTGCCTATTTTTGTTGGTTCAACCAAAGAAAAAAGTCAACGAAGTCCAAAATTCATGATTTCATGAGCTATAACCCACAGTTTTTGGACTTTTTTATTCATTTCAACCAGTGCCAAATAATTTTTCGTAGTCCAAAATAAAGAATTTCTTGAGCTATAACCAATAATTTTTAGCCATTTTTATTCATTTTGATCCATGGAAAACAATTTCCTAGAGTCCAAAATTCATGATTTCATGAGCTATAACCCATAATTTTTTGCCATTTTAGATATTTTTGTAGAGTCCAAAATTTTTGAATTAATGAGCAATAGCCCATGAGTATTGGTCATTTTTAGACGTTTTGACCCATTGGCAAATAATTTCGAGGAGCCCAAAATTCACGATTTAATAAGATATAACACATGATTTTCAGTTATTTTTAGTCATTCTGATCTACTGGTAAATAATTTCGTCGAGACAAAAATTCATGATTTCATGTGCTATGACCCACGATTTTTGGCCATTTATTCATTTTGACCCAATAGCAAATAAATTTACGAAGTTAAAAATTCACAATTTCATGAGCTATAACCCGTAATTTTTAGCCATTTTTATTCATTTCAACCCACTGGCAAATAATTTCACAAAGTCAAAAATTCACGTTTTCATAAGCTGTAACACAAGATTTTTAACCATTTCTTGTATCTACCAATTGGCAAATAGTTTTATGAAGTCAAAAATTCATGACTTCATGAGCTATAACCCATAATTTTGGGCCTTTTATATATGTTTCGACCTAGGAGCAAATAATTTCGCACATTCACGATTTCATAAGCTATAACCAATGATTTTGAGCCATTTTTATTCATTTCAACCCATTGGCAAATAATTTCACAAAGTCAAAAATTCACGATTTCATGAGTTGTAACCCATGATTTTTACCATTTTTATTCGTTTCAACCCATTAGCAAATAATTTTGTGTAATCTAAAATTCACCATTTCATGAGCTATAACCCATAATTTTGGGCCTTTTATATATGTTTCGACCTAGGAGCAAATAATTTCGCACATTCACGATTTCATAAGCTATAACCAATGATTTTGAGCCATTTTTATTCATTTCAACCCATTAGCAAATAATTTCACATAGTCCAAAATTCACTATTTTAGGAGCTATAACACATAATTTTTGGCCATTTTTAGTTTATTAACCAATTGGAAAATAGTTTTGCAGACTCAAAAATTCAAGATTGCATGAGCTATAGCCAACGATTTTTAGCCATTTTTATATGTTTTGACCAAAGGGAAAATAATTTTGCGGAGTCCAAAATTTATGATATCATGAGCTATAACAATGGACTTGGCCATTTTTAGTCGTCTCAACCTTTTGGCAAATAATTTCGTAGTGTCCAAAATTCATGATTTTATGAGTTATACCCTTGGTTCTTGCCCATTTTTAGTTGTCCCGACCAATTGACAAATAATTTCATTGAGGCTAAAATTCTTGATTTCATGAGTATTGACCCACTATTTTTTATTATTTTTATTTATTTCGACTAGTTGGTAAATAATTTTGCAAAGTCAAAAAATTCACGATTTCATGAGTTGTAACCCATGATTTTTTACCATTTTTATTCGTTTCAACCCATTAGCAAATAATTTTGTGTAATCTAAAATTCACCATTTCATGAGCTATAGCACATAATATTTGGCTATTTTTAGTTATATCTACCAATTTTCAAATAGTTTCATGGAGTCAAAATTTCATGATTTCATATGTTATAATCTATAATTTTTGGCCATTTTTATCTTTTTCGACCCAAGGGAAAATAATTTCACGAAGTCCAACATTCACAATTTCATGAACTATAACTTACTATTTGTGGCCATTTGTATTCATTTCAACCCATTGGCAAATAATTTCGCGCAGTCCAAAATTTACGATTTCATGAGCTACACACAATGTTTGGCCATTTTTAGTGGTATCTACAAATTGGAAAATAGTGCTCACTGAGTTGAAAATTCACATTATCGTCTTGACCTTTTGGCAAATAATTTCACGGTGTCCAAAGTTCACAATTTCATGAGCTAGAACCAATAGATTTTACCCATTTTTAGTCATCTCGGCCCATCAAAAATTAATTTTGCGGATTCTAAAATTCATGATTTCATGAGCAGTAACCCATGACTTTTGGTCATTTTTAATTGTTTCTACCCATTGGCAAATAATTTCACAGAATTTTTTTCCTTTGATCTAAACAACTAAAATGGCCAAAAATCATGGGTTATAAGCTACATGAAAATCATAAATTTGGCCTCCACGTAATTATTTACCAATGGGTTGAGACGAGTAAATATGGCTGAAAATTGTGGGTTGTGGCTTATGAAATCGTGAATTTTGGACTCCAACAAATTATTTATCAAGGGTCAAAATGAATAAAAATGACCAAAAACCATGGCAATAGCTCTTAAGACTGTGAATTTTTTACTCTGTAGATTTTCCCTTGGATCGAAATAATGAAAAATGGCCAAAATTCATGATTTTAGGAGCTATCCATGATTTCATGAGCGGCAACCCATGATTTTTAGCCATCTGCAGTCGTCTTTACCCATTAGCAAATAATTTCACAGAAATTTTTCCCTTTGATCCAAACAACTAAAATGGCTAAAAATCATGGGTTATAGCTCATAAAATCATGAATTTACCTCCACATAATTATTTGCCAATGGATCGAGACGGCTAAATATGGCTGAAAATTATGGGTTATAGCTTATGAAATCATAAATTTTGGACTCCAAGAAATTATTTACCAAGAGTCAAAATAAAATAAAATGACCAAAACCATGGCAATAGCTCTTAAGACTGTGAATTTTTACTCTGTAGATTTTCCCTTGGATCGAAATAATGAAAAATGGCCAAAATTCATGATTTTAGGAGCTATCCATGATTTCATGAGCTATAACCATGATTTTTAGCCATCTGCGGTCGTCTTTACCCATTAGCAAATAATTTCACAGAAATTTTTCCCTTTGATCCAAACAACTAAAATGGCTAAAAATCATGGGTTATAGCTCATAAAATCATGAATTTACCTCCACATAATTATTTGCCAATGGATCGAGACGGCTAAATATGGCTGAAAATTATGGGTTATAGCTTATGAAATCATAAATTTTGGACTCCAAGAAATTATTTACCAAGAGTCAAAATAAAATAAAAATGACCAAAAATCATCGGCAATAGCTCGTGAGATCGTAAATTTTTTACTCCACGAATTTTCTCTTGGATTGAAATACTTAAAATGGCCAAAAATTCAAGATTTTAGGAGCTATTACCCACAATGTTTGGTTATTTTTACTCATTTCGACCCTTGGCAAATAATTTCTAGGAGTCTAAAATTCAAGATTTCATGAGCCATATAACCAATGGCTTTTGGTCATGTTTAGCCTATTAGACCCATTTGCAAATAATTCCTCGAATCCCAAATTCATGATTTCATAAGATATAACCCACAATTTTTAGCCATTTTTATTCATTTTGACCCATTAGAAAATAGTTTCTCCGACTTCAAAATTCACAATTACACGAGCTATGTAACCCACGATATTTGGCCATTTTTAGTCCTTTCAACCCATTTGCAAAAAACTTTGCGGTGTCCAAATTTTAAATTTTCATGAGCTATAACCATGATTTTTAGCCTATTTGATGATTTCACAGAGTCCAAATTTCATGATTTATTGAGCTATAATCCATAATATTTGACCATTTTTAGTCCTCAAGACCCATTGCTAAAAAAACTTCACAAAGTCCAAAATTCAAGATTTTATGAGCTATAACCCAAGATCTTGGTCATTTTTAGTCATTTTCACCCATTAGTAATTGATTTCGTAGAGGCCAAATTTCACGATTTCATGATCTATAACCAACAATTTTTGTCCAATTCTATTTGGTTTGACCCGAAGGTAAAAAAAATTCTTGACCCATTGGCAAATAATTTCGTTAAGGCCAAATAATTTTGTCATCCAACCCATTAGTAAATAATTTCGCGGTGACCAAAATTCTTGATTTCATGAGCTATGACCCATGGCTTTTGGCCATCTCTATTCCTTTCGACCCATTGGTAAATAATTTCGTGAAGTCAAAAATTCATGATTCATGAGCTATATCCCATGATTTTTGGCCATTTTTATTCATTTCAACCCATTGGCAAATAATTTTGTAGAGTCTAAAATTCACGATTTTATGAGCTATAACATATAATTTTTGGCCATTTTTTAGTTGTATCTACCAATTGGCAAATAGTTTTACAAGGTTAAAATTCATGACTTCATGAGCTATAACCCATGATTTTTGGCCATTTTTATTCATTTTGACCCATTGGCAAATAATTTTGTAGAGTCTAAAATTCACAATTTCATGAGCTATAAATTATAATTTTTAGCCATTTTTATTCATTTCAACCCATTGGTAAATAATTTTGTAGAGTCTAAAATTCACGATTTCATGAGCTATAACACATGATTTTTTAGTCGTATCTACCAATTATCAAATAGTTTTACAAGGTTAAAAATTCATGACTTCATGAGCTATAACTCGTGATGTTTTCCTACTTTTAGTTGTATCTGCCTTTGGCAAATATTTTTGCGGAGTCAAAATTCATGATTTCATGAGCTATAACTCACGACGTTTAGCAATTTATATATGTTTCTACCCAAGGAAAAATAATTTCGTAGAGTAAATATTTCACGATTTCATGAGCTATAACCCATAATTTTTTAGTTTTTATATATTTTGAGCCAAGGAAAAATAATTTAACAGAGTCGATACTTTATAATTTTATGAACTATAACGCATGGTATTTGGGTATTTTTAGTCATCTAGACCCATTGGCAAATAATTTCGCGATGTAGCTCATGAGATTATGAATTTTTGACCCCGCGAAACTATTTGCCAATTGGGACATACAACTGAAAATAGCTAAATATCTTTTATTATAGCTCATAAAATTGTGAATTTTGGGCTCCGTGAAATTATTTGCCAATAGGTGGAAACGTATAAAAATGGCCAAAAATCGCGGGTAATAGCTCATGAAATCATGAAATTTAGAGTCCATAAAGGGTCAAAATGATTAAAAGTAGTCAAAAATCATGGGTTATAGCTTATCAAATCATGTATTTTAAACTCTGCGGATTTTGTCTAACTTAAGGCGGAAAATCATGCGTTATTGCTTATGAAATCTTGAATTTTGGAGTCCGTGAAATTATTTGCAAATGGGTCAGAATAACTAAAAATGGCTAAAAATTGTAGGTAGGTCTTGAAATCGTGAATTTTTTACTCCTCAAAAGTATTCGCCAATAGGATGAAACAATTAAAATGGCCAAAATCATGAGTTATAGCTCAAGAAATCATAAAGTTTTGACTCCGCAAAGTTTCAGCCAATGGATCGAATCATATAAAAATGACCAAAAATCATGGTTTATAGTTCATCAAATTGTGAATTTTCGACTCCATGAAACCATTTGCCAAGTGGTAAATAAAACTAAAAATGATCAAAAATTGTGTGTTATAGCTCACGAAATCATGAATTTTAGACTCTGCGAAATCATTTGCTAATGGGTTGAAATGAATAAAAATGGCCAAAAATTGTGGGTTATAGCTCATGAAATTATGTTTGTACTTCACAAAATTATTTTCTAATGGGTCGAAAAGGCTAAAAATGGCGAAAAATCCCAAATAATAGCTCATAAAATTGTGAATATTAGAGACTTTGAAATTAATTGCCAATGTGTAGAAATGACGAAAAATAGCCAAAAATCATGGGTTATAGCTCAAAAAATCATGAATTTATGACTCTACAAAATTATTTATCAATGGGTCAAAATGAATAAAAATGATAAAAAATTATGGGTCGTAGCTCATGTAATCATGAATTTTGGACGTTACAAAATTATTTATCAATGGGTCAAAATGAATAAAAATATCCAAAATTTATTGGTTACAGCTCCATGAGATCATTATTTTGGCCTCTGCAAAATTATTTGCCAATGGGTTAGAACAACTAAAATTGGCTAAAAATTATAGGTTATAACTCATTAAATCGTGAAATTTATACTCTGCAAAATTATTTACCAATGGGTCGAAATGACTAAAAATAGCCAAAAATCATTGATTACAGCTCATGAAATCGTGAATTTTTTACTCTACATGCCAGTCAAAGCAAATTAAATTGGCTAAAAATAGTGGGTAATAGCTCATGAAATGGTGAATTTTGGACTCCACAAAATTATTTGCCAATGAGACGAAATGACTAAATAACCAAAAATTATGGGTTAAGCTAATGAAATAGTGAATTTCTCCATGAATTTATTAACCAATGGTTCGAAACAAATAAAAATGCTCAAAAGTATGGTTAATAGCTTATAAAATCATGAATTATGGACTCCATAAAATTATTTGTCAATAGGTCAAAATGACTAAAAATGATCAAAAATCATGGGTTATAACTCCTCAAAATTGTGAATTTCAGACTATGTGATATTTGCACTGGGATGAAATGAATAAAAATGGCAAAAATCATGGGTAATAGCTCATAAAAGTATTAATTTTAGACTATGTTATACCAATGGGTTGAAATGAATAAACATGGCCAAAAATCATGGGAAAGGCTCACGAAATCGTGAATATTAAACTCTACGAAATTATATGCCAATAGGATAAAATGAATAAAAATAGCCAAAATCAAGGGTTATAGCTTACAAAAACGTGAATTTTTGACTACGCAAAATTATTTGCATATGCGTTAAATGGACTAAAAATGGCCAAAAAATATGGGTTATAGCTCATAAAATTGTGAACTTTAGAATCCATAAAATTATTCAGCATTGGGTCAAAATGAATAAAATTGACCAAAAATAGTGGGTAATAGCTTATAAAATCATGAATTTTGGACTCTGCAAACTTATTTGCCAACAGGTTGAAATGAATAAAAATAATAAAAACTTCATGGATTATAGCTCATGAAATTGTGAATTTCTCCATGAATTTATTAACCAATGGTTGAAACAAATAAAAATGCTCAAAAGTATGGTTAATAGCTTATAAAATCATGAATTTTGGACTCCGCAAAATTATTTGCCCTTGGGATGAAATGAATAAAATGGCCAAAAATCCTAAGTTGTTGCTCATAAAATCATGAATTTTGAACTATGCAAAGTTATTAGCCAATGTGTCGAAAGGACTAAAATGGCCAAATATTGTGTGTTATAGCTCATGAAATAGTAAATTTTGGACTTAGTAAAATTATTTGTCATTGGTTGGAAACAAGTAAAATGGTCAGAAATCATGGGTTATTGCTCATGAGATCATGAATTTTTTTCTTCTGCTAAATTTTTTTCCTTATGTTGAAACAAATAAAATTAGCAAAAACTGTGGATTATAGCTCATGAAATGATGAATTTTGAACTTCGCAAAATTATACGCCAATGGGACAAAACGAATAAAAATGGTCAAAAATCATGGGAATAGCTCATGATATCGTGAATTTTGCACTCCACCAAAGAATTTGCCAATTAGATGAAATGAATAAAAATGGCCAAAAATGTGGGTTATAGCTCATGAGATCATGAATTTTTTACTCCACAAAATTATTTGCCAAATGGTCAAAGCGTCTAAAAATGGCAAACAATCATGGGTTAAGCTCTTGAAATCGTGAACATTAGACTCTGTAAAATTAATTGCCAATGTGTAAAAATGTCTAAAATAGCCAAAAATTGTGGGTTATGTCTCATAAAATTGTGAACTTAGGACGCTACAAAAGTATTTACCAATGGGTTGAAATGAATAAAAATAGTAAAAAATTTATGGGTTATATCTCGTGAAATCATAAATTTTAGACTTTGCGAAATTATTTGCCAATAAGTTAAAATGAATAAAAAAAGGTCAAATGTTATTGGTTATAACTCATGAAATCATTAATTTTAGTCTTTGCAAAATTATTTGCAATGGGTTAGAACAGCTAAAAATGGTAAAAAATCGTGGTTTATAACTCATGAAGTTGTGAAATTTGGAACCTGTGATATTATTTGCCAATAGGTTGAAACGACTAAAAATAGCTAAACTTCATGGGTTATAGGTCATGAAATCTCAAATTTTAGACTCCATTTGCCAACGGCCAAAATGAGTAAAATTGGCCAAAAATAGTGAGTGATAGCTAACAAAATCATAAATTTTGGACTCCTCAAAATTATTTGCTAATAGATCGAAATGACTAAAAATAATCAAAAATCATGTGTTATTGTTAATGAAATTGCAACAAAAAATTGCTATTCAAGCCTCCCATCTAAAAATTAAAAACAACTCCATAAAAAATATGAAATTCAAACAACTCCCTAGAAAATTAAAGTCGCAAACAGACCCTTAAAATTTAAAAATTACAAATAACCCTTGAAAAATTTATAAACTACAAACAACCCCTTGAAAATTTTGACTCTTGAGAATTTGAAAATTACAAACGATAACTAAAACTTATAAACAAACCCCTAAAAATTTGACATGCTAAACAAATTTTATTGGGAATTATTTGCCCAAAATTATTAGCGTTAAGTGATAAAATTTAAAATTTATTGGGGATTTTCTGTCAAAACTTACTGGTGTATTTTGGAATTTTGACCAACACATGAACTAAATGTGTTAGAGGGTGTTTGGGAGGGCTTAATTTTTTAAGCTTATAAGTTATGCTAGATTTTAGTGACTTTTGGCTTTTTTAATAAAAATGCTATGAAAATCGTTTGGATAGAATAGTAATTTTTTTGGTCAAACCTAGCTTATAAGTTATGCTTATAAGCTAGTTTTTAAAAAGCTGGGGTATACCAGCTTTTCAAAATGAGGCTTATAAGTTAACTTATTTGATATTTTACCAAACAGGTAGATATGGAAAAGCTAGCTTAAAAGCTAGTTTGACCAAAAAATAAGCTCTCCCAAACACCCTCTTATTTTAGAGGTTTTTAGCAAAAAGTTATTGGGGGTTCAGTGAAAGTTTCAAAGATATTGGGGTTTAGTGCCGAAGACCCAAACTTATAAGTGTTCAGTAAAATTTACCAATATCTCAATTTTTATAGAGATGTTAGATTGGTAGTTTCATGTGAAAGTCTCATATCTACTGAATACTAAATAGTGGTTACTATTTTGACAACGCATCTTGGCTATCAACTTAAGATGAGACTGAAATCGAAAACGGACCAGAGAATCAAGGGAAATGCATCATTAATAAAGAAAACTAGGATCTACTACTCGTGGGTGAAAAAAAATTGAAGAACAAACTGAACTGTATAAAAGGAAAGTGAGGGAAAATAAAGTATTTTCAATCCCTCCTCTATATATAAAAATAGATTGTGGTTTTACTATTAGCTATACATCTCAAAAACCTGCCACGTGTCTCTTCCTAACTTGAATTTTAATTTTTTTTAAAAAACTATTCACACAATTATTTAGTGAGATGAATATATTTTCTTAATTTTTAAACTTTAGAATATTAAAAAAGGATATGATAAAAGGAAGGGTTAGTGGTTAAGCTATATAATTTTGAATTTTAATTTTAAAGTAAAAGACATCCACTCCTTATTTTGTAGTTCCTTTATAAGGAAAAAAAGCTTCAACTTTAGGTTACTTGAGTTTGAATTTCAAACTCAAAATTTCTTTTCATCACACGTGCTATATTCAAAATATCATTGATGAATTTAAAGAATAATATTATTTTTATTTTTATATTATAAGTCATTGTTATAATCCATTTGTATGCTCATATTCATAAGAAAGGTAGAGTATATAGCAAACATAAAAAAGAGAAGCAGCATCACAAAGAAAAAAAATTTCAATGGAATTGAATTTAGAAGCACGGGCATAACAAAAAAAATACTCTAACAAATAAAGAATTCAGATATATAAACCCAAAGAAACCAGACCCACCGGTGTGACCATGGGCATAACACTTGTAAAGAAAGAAACAATTATGACATTTGACCACGTGCAGCACACGTGCATCCCACCTAGTATAAATAAATAAAGGAGTGATACAAAAGATAATGAGCATCATATGCCATAAAAGAGAATTCGGATATCCATTATTATATGATAAGGATATCCATTACTATGAAAAGGTATAATAAAACGTACGCCATATCCCGCAGGCTAAATTTTCAGTGACGACATTGCTGCCTAGAAATTAATGTAAAACTATGTTTTATCTTAGTCCTTTATCTTCTAACATTTAAAGGGTAAAGAGTTATTCAGCTGTGGGATCCAAAAGAGAAGGCCTACTTTATATAACGAGATAATGGCTACGTCAACCTATATCAATATATGGCAATAGCTTATTTCCATAAATAATATGTAAGTTGGTTGTAGCTTGCGATGAGCCCAGACAGCCACGAGAATTAAGAGAGAGAGAGAGGGAGGATGGGGGCCCATGTACAACCCAAAGCAGGAAATTCCAGACCAAACAGATGGCATTTCAGGAGTGGAGTCTACTCACTACTTCCACCCCCACCAAAGAAAAGGAGGAGACTGCAGCGTATCACTTCACCCACCCTCGCTCCAAACTTTCTCATAACTTGTGGTCGTAAGTTTTCAACTACAAATTCTCTCAGGACCCCGCAAATGGAGAGAGACAGTTTACTAAACTGCCCCTCTATTCTCCAAGTTGGCGGATCAGATCCTCCTGCAAGGTGCGGGAGGGTTCTGAGAGGGCCTGGACTTTAAGTTTCCCCCCTCCAAATCCAAAGGACTCCCTCACTGGACCCCACGCCACTCGTCACCGCTTGACACGTAAGCCAGCCGCGGAGGAGGTCTCCAGAACACGCGGGCCCCGCCCTCCCCCACCGCAAATCCACATTTTTCCTCCCTCATTATTAGTCACTAGTCAGAAGGAAAACAAAAGAAGGGAGGAGGGGAGAGAAGGAAAAGAAAAGACCAAAAGAGCACAGCGGCGCCCAACTAAAATAAAACCCTTCTTTCTTCTCTTTCTTTAATTGAGGAGGGAGATGAGGAGTGCGGGGGAATAGAGAGAGAGAGAGAAATCTAAAAAAGATGCGAACAATATGCGATGTGTGCGAGAGTGCGGCTGCGGTGCTCTTCTGTGCTGCTGATGAGGCTGCCCTCTGCAGATCCTGCGATGACAAGGTCTCCCCTCCCTTTGTCTCCGCTCCTTTTTTTATTATTTTATTTAACTTCTTCCCTTTTTAGGCTTTTATTATCTCAATTTTGATTCCTAATTGCAAACCTAATTGATTTGGGTCAGTTATGGAATTGATAGTGTGTGTTTCCATGCTAATGCGAATTTTTTTTTTTTAATCTATCGATTGATTGATTGGGGAGATGTATCTATATGCTGCAAGTGTAGAGCGTGCTGTTTATGGATTAGGGAAAATACTAATGATGCTAAATTGTACATAAATATTGAATTATTTCCTCTATGGTATGTATTGATGGGTACCAAATTGTATAGAAAACTTGAATAATTTGGTAATTTCATTCCTTTTGTAAATAATTACAAGTTTTTTAAAAATATAAATCACAAATTTCAGAGTTGCATATAACTGAAAGATTGGTAATTCTAATTTTAATGCTCATGTATTAGCATGAATACGGCCATCTAGTATATTAAGATGGTATTTGATCTCTGGGAGTTGGAGAACTCCAAATCTTAGGGGATGAGTGTTGATAGTTTAATCAATAATGAAGAAGGCCTGCCTAAGGTACTCATATGGCTGAAGATAAACTTCAGTTTTGGTTTCTTCTATTTACGTGCCCTTCATATCATTGTTAATTTATAGATGTAATGCTTGTTGTAGGTAGAAAAGTCAATGAATCACCTACATGTTGATTTAGACATTGTTGGTCTCCTGTGTTCTTTCACCAAAATCAATGATTCGTGCCAAATCATTAGTTATAGGAGAAGCTTCAAAGTTTTCATAATATCATGATACTTGAGCTTTCTATGGTGTTCCCTAATAGATCACTCTATCACTCAACTTCTCTGTTGCCTATAGTGGAAACTAAATGAAAAAATAAAGTGAAATCCTTCTAATTGACGGGATAATTAGGTACACAAACGACAATAAGAAATTCATGTTGCTTGTGTTAACTAGGTTCCTTTTATCTGATTTTCGAGTATCGAGAATACTGGGATAACTGGTTTTGCGGGTCAAAATGTTAATTGTTGTTTTAGCTCAACATGTATATCATATTTATCGGAATGTACTAAAGCATATGTTACTAGAGCATCATCTATGCTTCCCCTTCCTGCAAATTTGGGTTTGTTTATGTCATGAGAACCCCATTGAGAGGGTTCTATCAAAATCTGACTATGTATTTGCAGCAAGCTATAAATTTGACATCAATTCTCTTGGTTGGTATATCAAGTGTGTGGAAAATTATTGAATTCGGAAAGTAAAAGGTGATTGTCAATTTATGAAAGGGTTTTTATTTGCTAGGAACCGTATCTTAGTCGAGGTTATCGATAGCGGATAGCGTCGCATAGCGATGATGCATCGCTAAGGCTATTTGGGGCTATTGCGGCAAAATAGCGGTAAAAAGCGCAAAGTCAAATAGCGGTCTAATTTAGATATGTATAAATATTCAAAAAAAAATTAAAGAAAATTCTAGAAAATCTAAAAGTGCATATTTGATGATTTAAAGAGATCCTAAACATGAAATAGACATGTAACCGTCACATAATACCGAAGACGAATGGAGGAGGAGTCAAAGAGTCATCGTCTTCGAGAAGATGAGCTAAGCGGTGAGAGGACTGCAGCAGGAGGAGCTCACAGCAAGAGGAGGTGAGAGGAAGTGCTAAGGGAGGTGCCGGAGGCTGTGGGAGGCGGCGGGAATACGCCGGAAATCGCGGGAGGCGGTGGGATGCAGTGGTTGTGGGTCGAGTTTAATTTTAAAAAAATAAACCTCAAACCGCTTAAATAGCGGTCAAAAAGCGGATTTTGCTTGCAATCGCCCGCTATTCACCTCTATGGCACGCTATTGGCCGCTTTTGCGAGCGGAAAAGCGCATATTCCATAATATGTCACCGCTATTAGGCGATAGCGTAGCGGGAAGGGACCGCTAACGCTATTAGCGCCGCTATTGCGGCGCTATTTATAACAGTGATCTTAGTAGTTATATTTTTAGACTCATGCCATATGTGAGCACCGCCTCATTATTCTCCTACTCTTGGAAAGTCATCTTTAAATGTATAATTATTCATTACAGATACATTATATGTGATAGGCTGATAGCTCATGTATATTATATCTAGCCTGTACATGCTAGAGCTCAACCTTTGTTCCTGTTTGTGCCACAATCCTAATGGTGATTCCAAAATAGTAGTGTGCTAGGAAGGTGTCTGCTATGTATAGTTATTTTGAGCTGCTGATTTTAGCTTGCATTTTTTAAAGAAACTGTAACAAAACTTCAGATTTAACCATTCTTTCGGCAAGAAAAGTGTTAGGATAGGCGGCCTCGAGTGTTTTACTTTCTCGGCTGTTATACATGCAGTAGCAAGAGCCATCACGAGAGCCGAACTAAGTATTATGTAGAGGGTAAGTTCCATTTTGACTGTGTGGCTTAGCTTATGCCTTAAGATAAATGCCACTCCCTATAAAAAAAAGTGATCACATCAGCTTTTATATTTGATTTTTTTCCTGGACTAGGTTAGTTAAGAGGATCTTTTCTCGGTTGCATTATAATACTAAAGTTTTTGGTGTTGTAAAATATGAACAATATTTGAGTTGGCTTCCAGACCAGTTTTACCATGTGGTTTTTACGAGGGTTGGTCTCTTTACTATCTTTACTATCCTCTAATTTATTTTCTAAATTGGAGGTTTGCAGGTCCACATGTGCAACAAACTCGCCAGCCGGCATGTTAGAGTAGGACTTGCTGACCCTAGTGAAGTTCCTCGCTGCGATATATGTGAAAATGCCCCTGGTATGCTTGTATGTCTTTTTTGTTCATTCTTTTTCTGTTTATTTTTAGTGAATTAAACTTCACCTTCAAATGTGTAGCTTTCTTTTATTGTGAGATAGATGGAACTTCCCTGTGCTTGCAATGTGATATGATTGTGCATGTTGGAGGAAAAAGAACTCACGGAAGGTATCTCCTACTGAGGCAGAGGGTTGAGGTTCGTGTTTCCATTTTAACAAATTAAAACTTTCAGATGACTGACATCTGTTGTTTGGATTTGCTGATTCGAGAAAAAAAATCTTATCTTAATCTAGTTTCCTGGCGATAAGCAAGGCCATGTAGAAAATGTGGCCATGCAGTCCAAAGATCAAGTAGAAAATAGAATGGATCAGAATCATGTGGCAAAGCTCATGATGATAGAGAAAATGCAAAATCACAAAGTACCAGCTGCTGCTCCTTTAGATGTCAACGGTGATGATCATGGCAAGATTGACACAAAAATGATTGACCTTAACACAAGACCTTATCGGAATCTTGGGCAGGCTTCAAACTCTAGGGTATGCACGCTTTTTATTTTTCTTCTTTGTAATTTTCTCCCTTCTATAGATCTTGAAAAAAAACAAAGTTTTATAGTACAGCTAGATACTTATCTAATTATTTTTTATATATTTCGGAAGCATAAAATTTATGATACCAATAATCATTTTTTTTTCTCATGAATGAAGAGTCAGAGCATGGATCACCTGAGTGGGAGCAACAATAACGGTTCGTGATTGGATCTTTCAGGAGAATTATCACAGAACAAACTTAGTAGTGAGGTAAAATTCAATAATGGTGTAATGTACATTAACCTTTTATTCTGTTGTTTCATTATAGCAGTGATTGGAGTAACTGATCTGTCTTCTTTAATTTGGTTTTTATTGGACAATTGGCCTGTGGCTCAGATCTTCTTTAGAGGGTTCTGTGTGACTTCTGTCCTTGTTGCCATGAAATTGTATTGTAATGCATTTACTTGTACAAAAGTTTGCAGTAAATTTTTGGCTTGTTCTAGATTTATATAGTTATTCCTATTAAATGCGCTAATTCTAATTCTCAGGTTTGTTGAGTTGTAGCTAGCTCGCATCTTTACATTCGTGATGTAGAATGACCTTTGAGGTTGTGACAGTAGTCAAGGTTTCCTTTGTTGGTAGACTGTAGGTCATTGGAAAGTCAGGATTTAATACAGTCTACTTTCATCAGTATTTAATGTCGCATTTGATCAACTTTTGAGATGATCAGGGGGATCACTTAGCTCTTTTCTTTTCCTTGTTCTTTTTTCTGTTAAACTTTCCCAGCTTTATTGCATATGCTCACAAGAAATTCGACATTCTACCATGAGAATAGTACATTATCATGGATTTAGTTGAAACTGTGTTTGGCAACAACTCAAAATGCGGCAAGGATTGGTCCTAGCCCTAATTTGGGGGAAGCTCTCAGTTTCTTTTAGGCTTTAAAAAAAAAAAAAAAAACCCCTTTGAAAGGATTCTTTCTCGGCCACCCTCTCCTTGATTTATTCCTAGTCTAGTTCAGGATGAATCTGAGTCATGATCAGTATTTGTCCAGCTTCTTAAAGGTTGCCAGACGCAGCCTAAATATGTAGATTGCTGATCAACTTTATTTTAATTTGTATTCTCGCCAACACACCAAGTACTACAATTTTATTTTAATTTTTTAGTAGGTAGGCTGATCAACTTTTAGTTGTGAGCACACGAAACAATCATTGCATGAATCTGCCTTGTCCTTTAAAAGATGATTGTATTATCTCACACAACAAAAGCTTACACGTAATATAAAGAAATTTTAGTAGGGAGCAGGTATGACGTCTCCACGGAGCCCATCTGCACATGATTACCCCACAAGGGAGCGATGGAATCAATGGGGAACCAACCAGGGCTTTTAGATGCAATTCAAGAAAGGTAGGCAGGTACCCCATAAATGCCCCCTCTATCTGATCTCTCTCTCTCTCTCTCTTTAAATACGAGCAATTTAATTTACGTGAATTTAAATTGTCAGAAATTAATTTATGAAATGAGGCTCAACCAAATCCAAATGCCAATTGAATATGTTAACCCCCACCATTTTGCGACTATAAAAGCAATGCCCAGACGATACAGATCCCATATATCATCTACAGCATGTGTCGTCCTCTCATGACCACGAGTTATTCGAATTTATAATTTTACCTTTTCATTTTAGATCACAACGTGAACCGGACAGTTTCTTTCTTTTTATTAAACCCCCTACCATTTGCATTGGAATTAATTCGATATGGTAGTAATTATTCACTCAAACTTCTCAAAATAATACATCCGAACAATCTCAATTTTATTTTAAAATTTCCATAGAACTTTAGTGCCACTTGCAATTAAAATCATGAGAAGAAATTTAAAAACAATTCTATTTCAGAGTACAAAATTAAGGAAAATTTAGCTGATATGGGAAATATGATATTAGCGTGGCGTGCGTAACCAGAGATTAGATATTGGATTTGGGCCACTGATTAACAAAATGATATTTCTATGCATTCTGCATGCGTGCAGTGTTTAATATTTGGCATGTTTCAACCAGACATCTCTCTTTTATTTTACAGTACTCGAATTTGATTTGATAGCTCGTCGACACCCTTAAAATAAATGTTTCCCGTTCTCAACACTTTTGGTTTATTTACTTAATTACATTTATTAGACCGAGCAGCTAGTCCCTATACGGGGACAAAAGCTAATAAGCGGGTGACCAAACATGAATTAAAAAATCTCAAATGACTTACCAACTATATATATATATATATATATATATATATATATATATATATATATATATATATATATATATATATATATATATATATATATATATACATGCCTGATCAGCAGCAGCTTCTCTTTGTATATATGATTCTATACACATCAACCATGGCACCAGCAGCATTCTCTACCCCATACTCCCTTAATCTCCTTGGCTCCTCCTCCTCCTCTTCATTACTGATCAAGAACAGCAAGCAGCAACAGCCCAATTGGGCTTCACTCAGCACCCAAATCAACACCCATGTCCTGAAACATGTCGAGAAAACCCCCATCCACCCTTCAGTGATGGACCCTATGCGCCGCCTACTCTCCACCGCTCCCTTGTCAGTCGCCCCCGCTGTCTGTCTGGCCGCATGCGAGCTAATCAGCGGGCAGAAGGAGCTTGCCATGAACGCCGCATGCGCGATCCAGCTGATGCACGCAGCCACCCACTCCCACAGCCACCTCCTGAAACATGTCGATCATCCTAGTGGCATCGACCTGATGGTGGGGGACGGTATGCTGCCGCTAGGGTACGAGATGGTGACGAGCGGTGCTGTGAGCGATGTTGGAGATGCAGAGAGGAGGGTGAAGGCGGTGGTGGAGATAAGTAGGGCGATGGGTGGCTGGCCGGGAGGAGTTGTGGAGGGGCAGCTAATAGAGGCCGAGGGGATCAAAGGAGCTGAGAAGGAGTGGGTGTGGGAGAGGAGGGGAGGGAGGCTGTCCGCGTGCGGGGCAGCGTGCGGAGCCATACTGGGAGGAGGGAGGGAGGAGGAGGTTGAGAGGTTGAGGAGATTTGGGATGTACGTGGGGATCATCAATGAGATCCTACTGTCAACATCATCCGCTGGTGTTAGTGCAAATGAGGAGGCTAGCCAAGTGTTCAGATCATTGGCACGATTGGAGCTCCAAGGGTTCCAGGAGGGAAGAGTTGAAGATGTACTTGGATTGTTCCACCTCCAAGGATTAACTGGGGATAATATTGTCACCGTCACTAGTACAAAACCACTGTCATCGTCATTGTCCTCCTGATGATCTCCTTATCTCCTAATATTATACATGATCCTAATTAGTTATTTGGACAAGAGCCAATAATTTGAAATGTTTGGATGTCGCTTGGCACCTGAGTACTCAAGATAATTAGGACGTCAAAGAATCTGGAGGAGTTGGCAATTCAAACAGCTACAGCTGAATCTTTTGCTCCGACTTATCTATGGCAATATAATAAGAAGAAATATGTTGATTGTTAGCACAATGTGATGGTGTGTAATTTGAGCCTTATGTTAATCTGTAGTTTTTCTAGACTTCCAATTATTCCTTCTTTTGTTTTTATAATATCGATCCGATACATTTGAGCAGGGCATCTCGCTTGGTTTTTACCGTCAGGAAAAAAAAAAAAAGTAGACAAAATGAGTAGAAGAGGAAATATTTTCTCTCTCCTCTTATATTAGACTAGATCGTTTGCACGGAGTTTTAAAAAAATAAAACAAACATAAAGAGAATAAATTACAGAAGCTAGATTGATTGAAATTTTGATATAATGGACCAAACCTCATAATTAAATATAGTCCTGTCATACGTACAATCAACACAACAATAAACTTGTCCACAGTTATGTCCGTCTTGTGTCTACACTCATAAACTTGTCCACAGTTATGTCTGTCTTGTGTCTAGACTCATGGGTGAAGGTTGCCTACAGAGACGAGTTCTCAAAGTTCAGGTCCTTGCATTACTAAATGCACAACTGTGGAATGCAAAATTTTAGATAACCTGAAAGTGTAGACAGAATGATCAAATTTTATCAGAACTCATCAGGATCTAGTTTGCTAGCCTCTAGCTGTTTGAGTTGTTCATGATGCTTCTCATGTTACAAATACAAAGGTCCAATTTCCTTTCACCAAAACTGTCCAGAGTCCAGACCCTCACGGAAATGTGAGTATCCCTACCCTCTTCGGCAACATTGAGGTGTATGATGTAGCTAGGATGGTATCTATACTTTTTAACGGGTGTCGATCTGTCTTGTAAAAATAGAGATCCAGTAGCATTTTATATCCAAATAGTGACTACTTGGCGACTCTTATAGACTGTTTTAAGCTGATTAGCAAGAGTTAAATTAACATATAAATTCTGCCAGCTCTAATTCTTAAATGAAGGTCGAGAGGAAAAAAAAAGGTATTTTGTAAGTAAATTGAACATGGGGCTTTCATGATTAAAAAAAACATATGGCTTATTTTGAATTCTGATTGATTAAGAAAAGAATAAAAATAGGCTTTTTTTTTCAGTAAAACGGTGAGTAATAATCCACATGTTTCAAGAATTTAACAAAACATCCCAAAAAAGTTTCACATATTGCCGCTTACAAAAGCAGCTGAAGCTACGCAAAGACAACAAAGGAATGTTGTCGCTAAGCCAAGGATTATTTTCCCTTCCAAAAGGGACTGAAGCAAATCAAATACAATGCCAAGGATTATTGTCGCCTCCAAAAGTAGTTGAGCTACACTAAGACAACACTGAGAAATATTGCAACTAACAATAGTAGCTACTCAGAGGCAACGCCAAGAAAAATTGTCGCTTACAAAAGTACTCACATTGTAGGCTTTGGGCTCTTCTCTCTCTCTCTCTCTTTTTTTTTTCCCGTCTAATAATTTAACAACATCTAGCTTGGGGGTAGCAATTTGGTAATGGGTCGGAGCACTAACGTGTCTATAACCAGCCGATAAATATCTGCCCACAAATCTATGAGTGTTTCACGTTAACTTGGGCGCAGTGGATAAAACCTTTTAAGATTTGGCGGGATCCAGACAAAACTATAAGTGGGCTAGACACGGGCCAAAAATTAGTAGTTCACCGCCTAATCCAATATAGTTGATGAGAGTAGTTTTAAATTTTTAATTGTAACTGATGATTTCAATTTCTAATACATATTGTTCTTTGTAAACTAAGTAAATGGTCAATCTTTTCTAATACTTGTAACGTTATTTTTATATTCTTCAAATAGATGAAAAGGCTAAAAATATATTCGTTTGCTGCTCGATATTTTTTGTCTCGTATTTTCTGACACTAGTTTTATTAATTTTATTTCTTTATTATACATTCACCTATAATAGCCTAGTTGTACATAGAGGGTGTTTGGGAGGGCTTAATTTTTAAGCTTATAAGTTATGTTAGCTTTTAGTGGTTTTTATTTTATGATAAAATGTTATAAAATTATTTGGATAGAATAGTAATCTTTTGGTACAGCTTATTTGGTGACTTATAAGCGTTTTAATTTGGGGTATCAGAACTTTTCGAAAAAACACTAAGTTAACTTATTGATCTTTACCAAACGGATAGATATGAAAAAGTAGGCTTAAAAAGCTGTTTGACCACAAACAAAGCTCTCCCAAACACCCTCATAATTGTCTAAAATTTTTCTGAAACATAGACCTAGTCTACTAAATGAAAAATCTTCGAGGGGGCTCCCACAGGTGTACCCCGTGATTAATTTGTGTGTGATTGGTGGTGATATGTTAAGGGGGATCACTTCCATAGAATTGAGGGGGTGTTCAAATTCAGGATGGAGGAGTACATGATGTGACTCTGCAACTTTGACTTCAACCTAAGAAGTTGTAAGCCACTTATTGACGTTGAGGTGCTAGATGTGCATGCGCGCTTGATGTGGGCATTTTATTCTCCGTAGCAAACCATCAAAATCACTTTCATTCATGTTATATTTGGTTATTCTTCTTATACTTTATTTTCAGGATTGTTAAACTACATGCCATTCCAAATTAAAGAAGACAGCTACAAATATGTGCAGATCCCTATATATTGTCTATAAATATCAGGTGATCGTGTTATTATCCGATGATGTTTAATCTTTGTCCATGAAAGTGCGCATAAATTAAAGCTTAAACCTGCAGCCTACCAAACATCAATTGATGCCTTCACAACTTTCCAAACCACTTCCCCTTGAAAAAAGTAGATCTTCCAAGATCATCAACTTTGATAAGCTAATTTGCAATTGTAATGTAAAAATTATCAATAAAATAGTTAAATTTTTAGTACCAAGTTAATGATTTGTTGATTTTAGGGATTTTTTTCACATTGATGAATTAAGGTGTAGCTTTGCAAATACTAAGATTTAGGAGGTATTTTTATAAATACTCATGATTTAAGGGTTATATATGCAAATATAGTCAAGTATTCTGTTTATGTTGATTTTTTTGTGTTTACATTAGTATATAAATTATTTATGGGTAAATGAAACTAAATCCCCCTGAGGTTTGCAACTTTGACAAAACTCTTCCTGAGGTTTAGAAAGTAACATTTTCTCCCCTCCTTATTAGTTCTCAATCTAATAGAGTCACATGATACTTATGTGACCCCTTAATGACCAAAATACCCTCTAGAGTTTTTTTTTTAATTATCTCCAACATATTTCATCTTCTAGTTTTTTTAATCCATTTTGTAGTTCTCATCAAAAAACTATTGAGCTAAGAACAAAATTTTACCTTTCACTAATTCTCCCTAAAAATTTTCATCCAAGAAAACAAGATAAATTCATTTATTTTTATACTTTATGGAGTTTAGAAGTTATAGGGTTTGAATTCCCTAAAATAATAAAAGAAAAAAAAAAAAAAAAAAAAAAAAAAAAAAAAAGAAGAAATGGAGAAGGAAAATCATGGTAAAGGGTATTTTGATCTTAAGTAGTCACATGAGTATCATGTGACTCTATTACATTAAGAATAAATAGAGAGGGAGAGAAAGTTTCACTTTCTAAACCTTAAGGGATTTGTTGTCAAAGTTGCAAAGCTCATGGGGATTTAGTGTTATTTACCCATTATTTATTTATGTACTAAATTTTTAAAGGAATTGCTAAACTTAAAATTGGTAATAGAAGACGTGGCTCATACTCTCCGCGTCCAAGTCCACCGGAAAAACAAACCCCCAAATATGCGCTGGTGGTCCCCCAATAACCCAACTGGGCCTAACCCATCCACATGCAACGGCTTTAGAAAAATAAAAAATAGGTGTTTTATTTATATACCCGAAGTTTTAGTCTGGAGCGCCTTTCAACCCACGCGATTCTAAAATCATTTTATATCATTACCATATTGAATTAGTTTTAAACTCAGATTTTGTATTTCATCCGTTTAGTATGTTTAAGTTGCTACATTTGGTGTAAATTGCTATGTATCAGGGGCGAAGCTGCTATATTTTTTAAATAAGGAATACAAAACTGATAAAATACATAAATTTAGTTTAAAAATAATTCAGTGTGATATTTTGGATATAATCATGATTTTGGATGGGGGTGGGTTTAAAAATAAACCAGGGTAATTAAGACTTTGGGTCTAGAAATAAAAACCCTAGATAAAAAAAAAAAAAAGAATCTTCGTGTCTGGTCTGAACCAAACCCAGTCCAAGTGGGCGGCCAACCTTGTCCAAGGTGAGACCTCAACCTCATCAATGTTGCGCCCTAACTCACCGACCAACCCTAGCTGTCCCAAATTATAATGCCTTCCCCAACTTGACTTCACCTTTAGACCTACAGTACACCCTCAAACACGCTATTCCTCCTTAATTTCTTTAATTTTCTCCTCACCAGCGATCATATGGTTGTGTACATATATCTTTAGCTTTTATATATATATATATATATATATATATATATATATATATATATATATATATATATATATATATATATATATATATATATATATACACACACGAACTCATCAAACCACTATTATTCTCTTGCTGCAACAAGTTCTATATCTAGCAAATTCTGCCCACATATAAACACGCAAATAATTAGTCCCAAATCAAGAAGGAAAAATATATATACATATATGGAAGGAAGTCGTCGGAGCTACGATGGCCAGCTCGGCGGGGATAATCTCGAAGTGACCGAGTTAAGGCTCGGCCTGCCCGGGTCCGAATCAGTTGACAAACCAATTCCTCGGCCTAACAAGCGCTCTCTACCTGCGGAGGAGAACAAGCGCAAGAATGAGCCCAAGTAATTAACTCGTGTCTTAATTAACTCTTTTGCTCGGATTATTTTTGTAATTAATTAAGGGATGTTATTAATTTTGATATATATATATATATATGGTGCATGGGCAGGGCACAAGTAGTAGGTTGGCCACCGGTGAGAGCTCACCGGAGAAATAGTATGCAAATGAGGATTAATAAGTCGGAGGGTTGTGATGAGAATGGCACGGCGGCGATCTACGTGAAGGTGAGCATGGATGGAGCTCCATACTTGAGGAAAATAGATCTCAAGGTCTATAAGGCTTACAAAGATCTTAGACAGAATTTGGAGGACATGTTCAAATGCTTCTCACTTGGTAATTAAGAGATTAATTAATTAATTATAAGAGATACTAACATATAATACTGATCATGAATTGAGAAAATTACTATCTAACTAAGCTTCTTAATGTTTGTTATTACATAGGTGAGCATGTGGTTGCTTATGAAGATAAAGATGGGGATTGGATGATGGTTGGAGATGTTCCCTGGGAGTAAGTACATCAAAACTCAAGCTAATTAATCTTTTCTTGAATGATTTTGATCACCTTAGTAAATCCTCGAGAATAATTTTATCTATTATATATCTTTTAAGTTATGATTTTTAGCTATATATAATTAGTATTTCTTTTTCTTCCATTATACAGAATGTTCACCTCATCATGCAAGAGGCTGAGAATTATGAAGGAATCTGAAGCAAGAGGTTTGGGTTCAAGCTAAGTCATGATATGCGAAAACCTCAACTCCTGCAGGCTGAAAATTTAAAGAGAGAGAGATTAATTAGATATATCATGCAAAAGCAGACTTTCTTTAATTTCTATTTTATTTTGGGGGTTCATTTGCAATTGCAGGCCAAGTTTGTGGATGTTTGTGAAAGACGCTTGTTTTTTCGGATTTGTCATCATATGGATCTGAAAAATCCTTGAGAAAAAAAAAATATGTGAAAAAGCACATATGTATGAAGTAACTATACTTATAATACATATAGATATTGCAGTTTTTCATACGTCTATGTTGTTCCCTTCTAGAATTTTATGATGTACCAAAGTCATTTCATTTATTTGATAGCACAAACATGCATGATGAGCTCTTTAGTTTTCTTTTATTTTGTTGCTGTTGATATTTCTTGCTTCCGTGCTCAGTCTTTCTTATAGCTATAATACATCTCTATTCCTCAGTTCGAGATTTCTTTTCAATTTTGTAAAGATCAATCCCTCATTTTCCCTCCTTTATATATATTTTCCCTCCTTTATATATAAAAAGAAATTGGTGGAATTACTAAAGGTACGGTGTGTCATTTATAAAGACATAAAAAGTTGACATATGTCATATTACAAGTATCCACATATCCACATAAGATAATTCTAACTAAACTACACTCTTCAAACTATTTTTGCACTGCTACTAACAAAAGTGTGGGGTCCGTCTTACTTGGATTGCCATCAAGTTTGATGAGTCATCAAGGACTCCACCACTTTGAGTGTAAGTAGTTTGAGAGTTGTGTAGTTTAAAAAATTGTAATAATCAAATATTTGGTAACATTATCAGATTATAACAATCCATAATTAAAAAATCTCATAATTATATATTTAAATATAGAAATTAAAATTATGTAAAAAGTCTCTCTACATAACATCATGGATTAATTTTACACCTCAAGTTTGAGTATATTGTAGAGAAACCCCCCTCAACTATGAAAATTTAAGATAATCCATTGAACTTACCTCATTTAATCCCCCTCAAATATGGGGTATGTCTCAGAAAATCGCCCTCAACTACTTTAATTTGAGAAACTCCCTCAAGTTTGAGCCTATTGTAGATAACCTCTCAAGTTTAAAATTTTAAGAAATCCTCATAAACTCTTCTCTTTTACGCCATAAAAGCTAACACTATTTGGCCTAGCATGTCATATGACAAGTAGATGACTGAGAAAAGATCAAAATACCCCTCAATCATAAAACATGACTCTGATTTTTTTTTTTTTTTTGAGTCTACGTAGATAACCCCTCAAGTTTAAAAATTCAAGAAATCCTCATGAACTCTTCGCTTTTACACCCTAAAAGCTAACACTGTTTGGCCTAGCATGTCATATGACAAGTAGATGACTGAGAAAAGATTAAAATACCTCTCAATCATAAAATGACTCTGATTTTTTAGGATAAAAGAAAGATAGGAGAAAGAGGGCAAAAACATTATAAATTGAAAATAGTTTTTTTTATACATGTTAGGGGTTTCTTTGTAATTAAATGTGTTAATTTTTAGAAAGATATTTCAGTTATTTTATGTTTTAAAATGATGTCGAGGGGTTTGATGAGAAAAGTGTTAAAGATTAGGGGGGGTTTGTGAGACACCCCATTAGTAGGAGTATTGGCTTACTTTGTTGCTAATCTTAGTCCGGAACAAGGTTTACTGAATTGACTTGGCTTCAAGGGGAGTAGAAGAAATAGGTGATTTGATTAAATTAGATTCATTCGTGCGGTCACGAGTAGAAAATAAAAGATGGTAGTCAAAAGAGGAAGGAATTTCGACAAAAGTTCAATCTAGAAAAGCAATCAAATTAGGATTTAAACCACAGCATATACAAATCAAAGAAATCATATCAATCCGTACAAGCATGAGCTTAGAACTTGTATTCTATAACATAAAACAAATGTTGGTTAAGGAGGAATATTTTATGTAACATAAAATTAACAAGCGTTGGTTAAAGATGAATATTTCCGAGTTCAAGAAGCCAAAGCTAAAATGTGTGGAAACAAAAGAAACCAGAATACAAAAAGATAGAACCAAAAACCTTTAGCTCGAATACAACCCAATAACGATGAGTAGTTCTTCTCTTCCTTCCATTAGTAATAATTTAATGAAAACAAGCCAGAAATTACAACAAAAATGTCACGCACAAAAACCAAAAAAAAAAAAAAGCCAAGGCTAAAACTATAAATGGCACTATAAAAGAATGCATAATGCAAAAAAGAAATTAATAGCAGCACACCTAAATAGCTTACAAACTGGTTTAGACTCGTTGTGCACATGAACACATTGGCGGATCCACGTTCACCACCCCACTTTGGTTAACTAATAACATGATACCACCCCCCACTTGAAACTCCCAAATTCAAAAATCGAGTCCATCCCTAACTCAAAGCCCAGCCTACTAACAAAACCACAGGCCCCCGCCGGACCTCACCCAACTAAAAAGTCCCCACCATCCGACAAGTACTAAGCTTCTCCACTCAAACTCCTCACAGCTCCTCTTCTTGATGAAATGTTAGCTAAATTCTAATTGGTGCATTTTCTTTTATCCGTGGCTAAAGTGATTGTATTTTATTCGTTGATAATTAAATTAAGAAAGATGTATTTAATAATGTTGTTAATGATGTAGTTATGTACATTTTAACTTTTTTTTATTGTTATTTATATAGTGACACCACTTTTCCAGAATCCTAGATCATGAACACAATGCCATGAAGACCAGACATTCTGATGAGATTGAGGAAAATGGTTAATCAACATAAATGTACATAAAAGTGACGCAGCGCGGAAGTTGAAATCTCGGAATCCACCGAGGGTTGATCTCCGAATCCACGAAGAGCTTCGAATCCACGAAGAAAATAGTTTAAACGAAAATTTTATTGATGAAAATATATCCCTTTAGGGCTTACAAGACTCTGTTTAAATAGAAAACAAATAAGAATCCTACAATGACTCGAACTCCTACTAAAAATAGAAATAAGAACTCTAATTGACCCGAACTTTACCAAAAATAAAAATAAGAAAACTATCCCCAAAAGACTCCCTACGATTAGGGAAGTAAATCGGTCAAATTTAGAATCAAACAGGATTTGCTTCCTAATCCAAACAGACTCCTAAAACATTACTAAAAATAGTAAAAATCAATTTAAAACGCCGATATCTCTCAATCCGGAAGGAATTTGGCGAAATGAACGGAGAGCAAACCAAATGTAGGTTGGTTTGGTTGGCTCCGTCTCGAAAAAATACGCGATTTTAAAAAAAAATCGTCCAAATCCGACTTACGGATTGAAAGTTACGACCCGTTCTTCGCTTGCAACCTATTTTCCTCGACCGGGTCCGCGTTTGGGCTTGTTACGATCCCGTTTCTTCATGAAGGTATCCGCAATGTGTTCTACATCAGTCTCCCCGCTGAAAAGAGCTCGACCCGAGCTTATACCGCATGAAGAGTTAGTCCTCCGGCGGATAATACTCAAACAAATCGCAACATTGAAACTAGGAGAAATCCCCAAACCCCGCAGGAAGGTCAACGACATAAGCATTGTCATTAATCTTCTTCAAGATTTTACACGGACCATACTTTTATTCTTGACTTGTTGTAGGTGCCCACTGAAAACGCCCTTTCGCAGAAATACCATCACCATGTCTCCCTCCTCAAATACCTTCTTCCTCCTGTGCTGATCAGCATCCGCCTTATATTTAGCATTAGACTTCTCTATCTTCTCTTTCACTTCTTGCTGGATAGCACGTATCTTTTCAACCATATGATCTGCAGCAATGCTCTGTCCTGGAAGCTTAGGGAGTGGGGCTAGATCAAGATAATGGTTCGGAAGCTTTCCATACACAATCACAAAGGGAGCCTTGCCCGTAGTTCGACTCTCCATACGTTATAAACAAATTCAAAGATGTGCGAGCAAGATCCCACTGTTTGGACGATCACCGAGAGATGGATCTAAGAAGGTTACCGAGTACGATTGACCACTTCAGTTTGTCCGTCCGCTTGAGGGTGGTAGGCGATCAATTTAAGTGAAGTATTGAATCGCCGCCACAAAGTCTTCCAAAAGTGGGACAAGAACTTAGCATCACGATCGATGTGATGGATTTTGGCACTCCATGAAGGCGAACTATCTCCGAAGAAAAGATTGGCAATGTTGCTAGCATCTGCAGTCTTCTTGCAAGGAATAAAGTGTGACATCTTTGAAAACCTGTCAACAACAACAAAAACAGAATCCATGCCTCGTTGGGTTCGAGGGAGTCCCAACACAAAATCCATCGAAATATCATGCCAGGGCTTATCAGGAACAGGTAAGGGTGTATACAATCCTGTATTTTGAGACTGTCCCTTAGCAACTTGACAAACTGGACAACGCCGCACATATTTTTCTGTCCCCTTCTTCAGTTGAGGCCAATAATATCGCTCTTCAATGGAAGCAATTGTCTTATCACGCCCCAAGTGTCCTCCTAGTCCGCCAGCATGAAGGTCTCGTATGATCTGCTCTCTCAATGAACTCTGGGGTATGCACAACTGATCTCCATGAAATAAATAGCCATCCTGGATATGAAAACCTCTGACTGATTGATTTTGTTGGCAGTCGTTCCAAACCTCCTTAAAGTCTTCATCTTCTGCATACAGCTCCTTTAAGTATTCAAATCCAGTCACTTCTGCTCGCAAAGTCACTAACAAATCAGCTCTCCGACTCAGTGCATCGGCAACTTTGTTTTGCTGCCCAGACTTGTGCTTCAAAACAAAGGTGAAACGCTGCAGATACGCTATCCAACGAGCATGCATACGGTTGATGGTAGTCTGACTATTGATGGACTTCAAAGCCTGATGGTCAGTGTTAAGTAGAAACTCCCTCGAGATTAAATAGTGCTCCCAATGCTTCAAAGATTGAACTATGGCATACAACTCCAATTCATACGTAGTCCACTTCAAAGCTTCGAAGTTTCTCACTATAGAAAGCAACTGGACGCCCTTCTTGAGATAGGACACCGCCAATCCCTACGATGGACGCATCACAATCAACTTCAAACACCTTTTGAAAATCTGGAAGGGCAAGTACTGGTGCGGTGGATAATTTCTCCTTGATCAATGCAAAGCTACGGTCCGCATCTTCTCCCCAATTAAACTTGCCTTTCTTCATGCATTCAGTAATAGGTGCCACAATGCTGCTGAAATTTTTAACAAATCTCCTGTAGAAAGTGGCTAGGCCATGAAAACTACGAACTTCGCTGACGGTCTTCGGCGTAGGCCAATCTCGAATAGCACGCACCTTCTCTTCATCAACATGGATGCCCTCTGCACTGACGACAAAGCCCAAGAACAATAGGCTACTAGTCATAAAGTTGCACTTCTTCAGATTGATGTACAACTTGTTCTCCCGCAAAACCTAGTACCTCCCTCAAGTGGTCCAGTGCACGGACTCACCGCTATAATCGATATCATCAAAATAAACTACAACGAACTTGCCGATAAAGGGCTTTAATACGATTCATCAACCGCATGAAAGTGCTAGGAGCATTGGAAAGGCCAAAAGGCATGACCAACCATTCATCTGAGCCTTCTTTTGTCTTGAAGGCGGTCTTCCACTCATCTCCTTCTCTAATCCGAATCTGATGATAGCCACTTCTGAGATCAATTTTGGAGAATACTTTTGATCCCGATAACATATCCAGCATGTCATCCAAGCGAGGGATAGGAAATCGATACTTCACGGTAATCTTATTGATAGCTCTACTATCCACACACATGCGCCACTCCCCGTTCTTCTTTGGGACAAGTAACGCCGCACGCGACACCGGACTCATGCTAGCTCGGATAAGGCCTTTCTGTATGAGTTCGTCCACTTGTTTTTGCAAGATCTCTCCTTCCTTCGGGTTCATCCTATAGTGTGGTAGGTTTGGTAAGCGTGATCCAGGGATGAAATCGATCTGATGTTGGATGTCGCGAAGCATAGGTAATTCGGAAGGTAGCTCGTCAGGCATAACTGCGTCAAATTGTTGCAAAAGGGTCTCGACTTCATGCGGAATTTTGGTGGCGGCAGAATCCTCTTTTCTGAAACAACAAAAGCATAAATCTCGCCGATCGCTTTCACATCTTTCATAAAATCTTCATTGTTAACCAAGAACGCCTTCTTTGCAAAGAACATCTGCTTTGATTGGCCCCTTTTGATAAGGCGTGGAGCACCACTCGGCGACCATCATTCTTGAAGATATAAACATTGTCCTTCCCCACGTGCGTGGCATCAACATCAAACCGCCATGGCTCGCTTAGCAAAGATATGACAAGCGCCCATCTCAACGACATCGCACATCACCTCATCAACGTAATTACGACCAATGGAAAAGACACCGGCACACCTCATCAACTCCGCACGCCATTACCCTTACGAATCCAAACCAATCTTGTAAGGAGCGGATGTTTCTCCGTCTTAACCTAATTTCTCCACCATACCGTGGAGACAATATTCTCACCGCCGCCACTATCAATGATGACATCACAAGTCTTCGTTTCACCGCACCTTGTGCGAAAAATATTATGCCTCAGGGTGGTTCTTACGTCTTTGGAGCCAATAATAATCGCCGTGACAACACATGAGAGTTGATCCCCATCATCAGCACCAACCCCTTCACGGTCATAGTCTTCAGCGTCATCTTGATCTATATCCTCCTCCTCTTCATGATCCACCATATTCACGGCACCTCGTTTAGGGCACTGATTAGATCGATGACCGTGTAGTCCGTGATCTCAGAGCACTTGATTGGATCGGGTTTGGCATATGGGTTTGGTGGTGTGGTCTTCTTTGTCAGCCGTCGTTGCCGGCCCCTGACTCTCACCGTAGAATCTTGATCGGGAGCAATTTGTGATCGTTATTCCGACCACGATTGAAACTCGGCGCCGACCCGCCTGGTTGCCCACGAGCCTCTATTATTTCTTCCAAGTTGCCGCTCTACCTTTTCGGCTAGGCTAACTGTGTCTGCCAAAGTGTACGTCTGCTGCAAAGACACACGATCCTGAATTGCTAACCTCAATCCCCCGGTGTAACGAGACATCTGTTGGGACTCGTTCTCGTTTAAATTGTTGCGAGAGGACAGCCGATAAAACTCCTGCGTGTACTCATCAACTGTTCTTCCACCTTGCTTGCAATTCTGGTATTGTCCGAACAAGACCTGTTCATAGTCACCTGGTAGGAAACGGGCTTTCAGCAATTTCTTCATCTTCTCCCACCTATCGACTTTCGGCTTTCCTTGACGAGATCGATTCATGCATACTGATTCCCACCAAGCAGATGCTCCACCCTTAAGTCGGTAGGCCACCAACTTAACCTTCCGTTCATCTGGGATCTCCATATACCAAAAATCTCCACTTCGCAATCCAACAAGAAATTCTTCAATATGAAGTTGTCCGCTGAAAGATGGCAGATCCATCTTCATCTTGAATCCTCCAAAGATCATAATTGTCCGTCGACTGGTCTCTGCGATCATAACCGCGCGGGGCTTTATAGTAATGTCGCCGTGGAATTCATCTTGTGGAGTCGGATCACGTCGTTGGCGACCATCAACGCGATTTTGAACTCCTACCGTGTTCGACGCTTCACCGCCAACGCAAGTCGCCCATGGTAGTCTTCATCGATTAACATCGGTCTTCAACTCATCGAACTCGGTTAGAAATAGAGCTTCATCACCGCCATCGGATCGGAGGAACACGGCTCGATACCAATTGACGCGGAAGTTGAAATCTCGGAATCCACCGAGGTTGATCTCGAATCCACGAAGAAAATATTTTAAACGAAAATTTTATTGATGAAAAGATATCCCTTTAGGGCTTACAAGACTCTGTTTAAATAGAAAACAAATAAGAATCCTACAATGACTCGAACTCCTACTAAAAATAGAAATAATAACTCTAATTGACCAACTTTACCAAAAATAGAAATAAGAAAACTATCCCAAAAGACTCCCTACGATTAGGGAAGTAAATCGGTCAAATTTGAAATCAAACCGATTTGCTTCCTAATCCAAACAGACTCCTAAAACATTACTAAAAATAGAAATAATAACTCTAATTGACCAACTTTACCAAAAATAGAAATAATAACTCTAATTGACCAACTTTACCAAAAATAGAAATAATAACTCTAATTGACCAACTTTACCAAAAATAGAAATAATAACTCTAATTGACCAACTTTACCAAAAATAGAAATAATAACTCTAATTGACCAACTTTACCAAAAATAGAAATAATAACTCTAATTGACCAACTTTACCAAAAATAGAAATAATAACTCTAATTGACCAACTTTACCAAAAATAGAAATAATAACTCTAATTGACCAACTTTACCAAAAATAGAAATAATAACTCTAATTGACCAACTTTACCAAAAATAGAAATAATAACTCTAATTGACCAACTTTACCAAAAATAGAAATAATAACTCTAATTGACCAACTTTACCAAAAATAGAAATAATAACTCTAATTGACCAACTTTACCAAAAATAGAAATAATAACTCTAATTGACCAACTTTACCAAAAATAGAAATAATAACTCTAATTGACCAACTTTACCAAAAATAGAAATAATAACTCTAATTGACCAACTTTACCAAAAATAGAAATAATAACTCTAATTGACCAACTTTACCAAAAATAGAAATAATAACTCTAATTGACCAACTTTACCAAAAATAGAAATAATAACTCTAATTGACCAACTTTACCAAAAATAGAAATAATAACTCTAATTGACCAACTTTACCAAAAATAGAAATAATAACTCTAATTGACCAACTTTACCAAAAATAGAAATAATAACTCTAATTGACCAACTTTACCAAAAATAGAAATAATAACTCTAATTGACCAACTTTACCAAAAATAGAAATAATAACTCTAATTGACCAACTTTACCAAAAATAGAAATAATAACTCTAATTGACCAACTTTACCAAAAATAGAAATAATAACTCTAATTGACCAACTTTACCAAAAATAGAAATAATAACTCTAATTGACCAACTTTACCAAAAATAGAAATAATAACTCTAATTGACCAACTTTACCAAAAATAGAAATAATAACTCTAATTGACCAACTTTACCAAAAATAGAAATAATAACTCTAATTGACCAACTTTACCAAAAATAGAAATAATAACTCTAATTGACCAACTTTACCAAAAATAGAAATAATAACTCTAATTGACCAACTTTACCAAAAATAGAAATAATAACTCTAATTGACCAACTTTACCAAAAATAGAAATAATAACTCTAATTGACCAACTTTACCAAAAATAGAAATAATAACTCTAATTGACCAACTTTACCAAAAATAGAAATAATAACTCTAATTGACCAACTTTACCAAAAATAGAAATAATAACTCTAATTGACCAACTTTACCAAAAATAGAAATAATAACTCTAATTGACCAACTTTACCAAAAATAGAAATAATAACTCTAATTGACCAACTTTACCAAAAATAGAAATAATAACTCTAATTGACCAACTTTACCAAAAATAGAAATAATAACTCTAATTGACCAACTTTACCAAAAATAGAAATAATAACTCTAATTGACCAACTTTACCAAAAATAGAAATAATAACTCTAATTGACCAACTTTACCAAAAATAGAAATAATAACTCTAATTGACCAACTTTACCAAAAATAGAAATAATAACTCTAATTGACCAACTTTACCAAAAATAGAAATAATAACTCTAATTGACCAACTTTACCAAAAATAGAAATAATAACTCTAATTGACCAACTTTACCAAAAATAGAAATACTAACAAATCTTGGAGTCACTTGAGAATTCAAACTTAGTAAACTTTCGATTCTTCTTTTAAACTGGGCCAAACCGTGAACATATGATACGGCCCCTCTACTAAAGAAAATGTCTCTTATTAGAGGACAAAAATATTTGTAGAAGAACACGGCACTAAAAAGGAGAATGCGGAAAATAATATTCAATCCCACTCATCATTACAAATGAAGACAATCAAACCAAAACTTCACATTCTTTTCACTCCTCACCCTATAAAAATTGGTCGGAATTACTTTTAGCGCTCAACCTGCTATTGAGCAGCCACACTCACACACTTGCTTGGACCGTCCAAGAAATAAATCCACACAAAAGCCTCTGCTTCTTTCAAGCCTCTACTCTATATATACCTCTATCTCTCTGCCTATATATGTATTTATCATGTTACTATATATCCTATGCACATATGATATGAACACTACTTATATTGTTAGTGAAGGTTAATCCCTCCCGAACTAGGATTAGCGACAAAGTAAGCCAATGCTCCTACTAATGGAGCATTAATATATGTAGTTGGCTCTGATCTCCGAAAATCAGCACGATCATCATCATACACATCATCCTCTCCCGGTCCACCCACAACTGCTCCTACCAATGGATTCGGATTCGGATTTGTGGAGTTGAAGTAAACCGTGCCATCCTTACAAGCAATTACTTGAGGACGGTCCGATTTTGATGGCAACGACGAACCTCGATGGTGGATCCGTTGCGGGTATTTCTCCCCGTATCCTACCATGTACGACATTTTCAGCGGGTTGTCACCTAAGATGTAATCAACCTGCAACAAGTTCATATTATTAGCATAAATGTTACATAAAATCTAAACGTAATGTTGGCGGATGATTTGATAACCTGTCTTTTAGCTTGAAGTCTGAGGGAAGCTGGGCCGATGGAAATACTTCCACAATTGACGGTCTGTGACGTTTTGGAAAGATAATTGGCGTAGGTGAGGAGAAGAAAAGCAATGGAAGTGACATGTTGCATGTTGCTCCCGCCGGGCTTGTAAATGAGGCCACCAGGGGTGTATTGGATGTGGGATGAAGATGATTCAGGGATCAAAGTGCACATGAAGCTATCTGCTGATTCTTTATAGGATTGCAGAGAAAATATTTGCCCGTCAAGAAATTCCTAATTCAGATTAAGGTAAGGCAGAGAGAGAGAGAGAGAGAGAGAGGGAACAAAAAAATCAGACACTAGAAATTTGTACAACAAATTTCAGTAGTAATATAGTAGGCTGAAATCGATGGTGAGACCTTGGAGACGAGGACATTGAGGCCAGCATGTTTGTTATCCCAACCAAACTCATTGATGTTGTCTTCAGCTCCTAGAGTTTTCCCATTGTTCTGTATGTAGTTGAGGAAGGTGTCATTTCTTGAGGCCCTCCTCAACCATGCTGCTCCCCAAAGTAACTCATCCTGTAATAATCAGCAGTTAAAAACAAAAGAGTAAAGTGACTAATTTGGAGACAATTACTTATTCTTGATTTTATAAATTAACAAAATGCGTATAGAGACAGAACAAGCATGTCTCTTTATCCTCAATCAATAGGCAATAGCATCCAATGCTTTGCAAACTTCAATATGAGGAGCCACTCTAAAGGACAAACTAACCTACACTTAGACATGTACCATTTTGAACACCTAGGCTGTGGTTGTTATTATTTAGTATAATGCAGAGATTGAGATATAAATCTAAGCTTAATTTGTTTAAGTCTCCAACTAATTACCAAACAAGCTAGCTAGTCATGGTAGCCACTAGTGCAAAGTTCATGCGTGTGCTTTATCAAGTCCCGTGACCCCACCATGTCAGCATGCATCACAAGTTGGGCCAATCCTAAGTTAAAGACCCCTGATTTTGATTCTCTCATTATTAACTAAAAATTAAGGAATCAATCATGGCCCAGTGAACCACAATGTCAGTGCGTGCTAAAGATGCTAAAAATGTTTCAATTTCCCAAATTGCAACTTAATACTGACATTTGCTTTTGCACCTTAGCCCCAAGAGTGAAGCCTTTTTCAAGATTCCCCACCGAATGAAATAATTAAGCCAGAAGGACACTGGTCATATATTCATATGACCACAAAGAATTAACGTTTTGCCAAACATTCTGCCCTTTTAAGGCTGCAACTTTTGGTCCATCCTCACCAGAATTTGGATCATTTTCACAGTTGAATACTCTAACTCTTCTGCAAGCAGACTACTTAAACTATATTTGAAAAGATAATATTAATGAGAAAGTTCTAATTAGAAAAGTGGCATTATCTATTTACTAGTAACAGTGGTAGGATAAGAATCCACCAAACCATCACCCATTTAAAAGGATCCTTTTTCTCTATGGGCTACTTTGCAAAATGCAAACAAACGAAATGCCATAATAATATAATAAAAAAGAGAAAAGGTAAGTTGTTGTTTTTACCTGGTATCCATCAAAATCACAGTAAAAAGGGCACACCCCAACTTTAAGCCCCGGATCATCACTATAGGCTCCTCTATAATTATCTGCAAATTCAAATGCCCTGATTGCATTCTCCATGAGCTTATCCGAGTAGGACGGATCGATCGATCGGAAGACTATCGACGATGCTGCCAATGCCGCTGCCGTCTCTCCAGCCACCTCCGATCCGGGCTTGTCCGTGCTCACCGTGTACACCGTCCTCGCCGTGTCCATGTCCTCCGGCCTCTCCCAACAGTTGTGGTCGCTTATAGGATCCCCTACCTACCATCATGTATGTGGACAAAATTCATTAACTTAGCTAATTAATTACAATGTCCAAGCATCTGCATCAATCACACGTGATCATAAATTTAGGACTGTATTTGACCATTAGTTTATTTATTGGAAAAGAATAATAGAAAGAGATAAAAGTAGGAAAAACATGATGTGGTGTTGAAGGTTTTTGGGAGTACATCATAAGATAGGGCATATTACACAATTACAACAGTGCAGGCATTGTAAGCATGTTATCATATTGTCAGAAATCTTAATAAGTTGTGTTAATCCCCTAATTTTATGTGCACAATTCACATAAATTGCGCTACTTGCCTGAACAAAGAGCCGACCAGGATGCGCGAGGGTCTTAAGTAGGTAATCGGTGGCCCACCGAACGGCCACCGCAGCGTTCCAAAGCTCATCTGGCGGCATTGAGTCGCCAAACTCGATAATGCTCCAAGAGAGCATAGTAGTGGTGAATGCCATCGGAAAGCCAAACTTGACATTGTCACCCGCGTCATAGTATCCGCCCTCAAGATCGACGCCAACATCCGAGCCATCGTTCACCGCTGAGTCGCCACGCCATTTCGCCCGCTGGTCCGGCGGTAGGCGACCAGACCGCTGGCCTTCGAAGAAGAGAATGGATTTGGCTAGTGCATCATGGTAGTCATGGCTACTCAATGCTAGTAACAGATGAAGAGAGAGTAGTGAGAATATTAGCAAGCAAGGAGGTGACCTGGGTCTCATCATTTTAAGTGACGACCCAGTATGGCTGCAAGTGTTAAAATGGCGGGTATGTGCGGTTGGTTTGAGCCATAATGTGATAACCCATATATATATATATATAATATATAGGAAAGGGGAAAGGATTAAAGAGATCACGTGAAAGATAAATCAAAAAGGGGAAGGAGGAGGGAGGTTGGTTGATTGAACAAGATTGTTTGATTCCAATGGTGATGGCGTACGTGTCAGAGCATCACATGTTGCGGTAACTAGGCTTCAGAGCCCACCACTGTTAACTACAGTGCCACTAGGCCTAACCGCCATCATCATAAATTTCCTCCTCTAAAATTAAAAGTCTAGGCAAAATATAAATACCTAAGTATTTATTTAACTAATAAAAGGGAGATATTCCAGTGTAATGTAAAAATTTGAATAAAAAGAGAAAAGAAACTTCATACAAGAAGAGATCTATTGCTTTTGCAAGTATAATTTATATGCATATTAATTACAACAAGTTTCTCTTATTAGTCAATAAATAATAAATTGGCCATAAGCCCAAGTCACAACCTTGTACGGTTAATGAATGGTATTAATCCTTTTAGCTTCATTCATATGATTAAAAAAAAAAGTAAACTTAGAAGAGGGGGAAAAAAAAAAGCGATCGGTCCCATTCGTCACATGCAGAACATAAAGACATGTGGGGTCGTCGGTCCAACGGGATGAGACTCTCTACCTGTGTTCCAAATTTGGCTCTAGTGTAATTGAGTTCACGTAACAACGTAATTAAACTACTATTAATCTGATATCATCATCAACATTGATGGTCAAAAACCAAACAAAGAAACTATGTCCATAACATTTGTAATGAATTTTGTGAGGTGAATATTGATTTGGACACTGCTAATTAAGGAAACAAATATTTGGGTTTGGTGAAGTCACGGTCATTTGGCACCATGAATAATTCTGACCAGCATTTCTCTTGTCTTAGGGTACGAAGTTTGCTTCAGCGCTCTGGATAAAGAAATCTTGCCGACAAATCAGTCAATTCCTTATCAAGATAACATCAATCAACTCCAATTTCAAGTGCAAACTCTGAACTAGCATCCTTGTATAAACCTAACGTAACCTAAATGGGATTGGTCAAAGGCCATATGATTACTCCGAGAAGTTGGTGAATGCGAAATGAGCTAATATGCCCACGTACTTCACATTTCAGCCTTGGCCCTCGATGGTTGTAGACTCTAGAGATGTGCTGTCATTAATGTCCTAGGGCTCGAAATGTGTTTTTCTCAGTGAAATGGTTACTTCTACATTTCCATATATGGCATAAAAGAGAACAACAACACTGCATACAATCTTGATGAACCACCAGCAAATGGTTAGGCTCATTCACGGCTTCACATGCCTAAAACTTGCAAGCGTTAACTTCCAACAATAAAGGCGGAGCCACCCACAGTCCAGTGCTGCTATTTTATTTTTTTGTGTCTCACTCACAAAAGTCTACAGTGTTGATCTCAAGCATGCGGTTGAATTTATTGGGTGCGTAAAAGGGAGCCAACAAGAATTTTCAGCAGCAAGATTTGATTAAAAGAACCGTGACAAAGAAGATGGAATAATATGGATCCGATTTTTTTTACCTCCCAAAGCTTTTTAAAGTTTTTCTTTCAGATCCTCTCAGCATCCACCCACCGCCCACCCACGCACCCTTTTATCATTCACGCAGT
Organism: Asparagus setaceus; assembly: GCA_012295165.1. NCBI lineage: Eukaryota > Viridiplantae > Streptophyta > Magnoliopsida > Asparagales > Asparagaceae > Asparagus > Asparagus setaceus. The sequence continues at coordinate 82,084,574 of CM022704.1, read as the reverse complement.
CATAAATCCAGCAACTTTGCTTGCAAGAAGCAAAAGTCCGAGATGCTGTTGTTTATTTCCCCATCCATCAAAAGTCGATATCTGCAGAGGATCATGGATCATAAAAAGATTAAAAAACCGATGCAACTACAAAGCATAACTTTATGCATGGAGAAGCAACCAACTGAAAACTAACCAGTTTCACTAACTGAATTAAGGGCTAGAACAATATGTATCCCTTATTCCTACTAAATTTGTAAGTCACTTGATACTTACACTCATGGATGTCAGAACAAAGACCGGCATCGCAAGCAATCTTGGATTGACTGGCGTGGGACCATCCACCACATGTATTTCACCTTTGACTTTCTACTTTTCTGCCAGGACATTACAGATTAAAACATCCCTTGGCATACTGATTTACTTGCTCCAATATACAACATAATCACAATGAAAAAGAAAAATCAACGAAGATGATAATGACAAATCATAACTGGGAAAAAACAAAATATATCCATTGAAGCAACTATCAACATGTAAATGCAGAATTCGCATACATTAAGTTTGTAATAACATCTACGGAAGGTAACCGGGCCACTGCATTCATTTTCTTTGGTTGGCGCACTTTAGAGCACCATTCGGCTCTCTCTTCAGCCCTTCACTGCGTATAATAAAGGCAAGTCTGCAACATGGAAATTTGATCAAAAAAATGCAACAAAAACCAAGAGTATAATTAGATTATTTCATTTATGCCAAGAGAAGTCTTTCAATGGATTTAATTTCTGGACCTTTCCATTGCCTAACCACGCAAGGACATATTTTTATTCATTGAGCGCAAACTATTTACAGATAATTACAAGTTGTAATTGTAAACATAGCATAATGGTTTCTCTGTACAAAGGATTCTTCCAGCTACAAGATTGAATAGGGAATGTAGCATTGAACATCCCGCACCCATACAAATCCCCACCTTCCTGTACAAGATAAAATACAATGATTAAAAGCCAATTAGTGCATAGTACATTACAAGATCTATGAGATTTCATCAAAAGAAACCAGCTCTCAGGCTTCACACTTAAATATTCTACTTCAATGTGTTCTCAGATCAGACCTATACTACTTTGTAATATGTTTCTTCTTCTCCACGGCATAGGAAAAGTCACAAACATATTTGGAGATCATATAAGAAAGACAGAAATATTAGCCCACCAATATTTATCTATAAATTCCTATGAAAGTGGCCCCCTAGAGTTGCTGAGGGGCATGAAAGCAGGACAAGCAAATATATCTTTTCCATAAGAGCCCATTGAATTTCTTCGATTTTCATTGAAAACTAAAAGAAGATACAACTACTTCATTCCTATCACACTCCCTCCAAATTTGATAAATTCAAGAAAAAAAATTATGAAAGTCCATACTACAAGATGGTTCAAAATAAAGAAGGAACATTGCATGCACCAATTTTTGAATTGAAATCAATTTGCAAAACCAATAAGATAGGTCTTCCTACCTAACAAGTAACAACTAGCTTTTATATTGCAGAACGCCATGGCTTGTGACCAGTTAGTAATCTCCTTTCCAACAATTTGGTGCATGCTTTGAGAGTTGAATCAGGTCGACAATCAGTCATAAAACTTAAGGCTTGTGCACCAAATGACTCCATTTAATGGGAAAAGTCTCAGAGATGATGATAATGGCATTTTATGCAGTTACCAGTCTTTCCAAAAGTTAAGATTTTCCAAAATCATGAATAACCAAATGCAACACTGCCAACACATTTAGCTAAGTAGATAACTACTGTCATCTTTTTAATTCAGTACAAGGCAACCTACATATCCGATATGATAGCAATAGTGCTTCTTGGAGAGTCTAAATAGAAGCACCAACAATAAAAAATATGAGCTGTATCATTATCATGACACAAAAGCAAAACAGAATTAATTACCTCCTTCGGAAATTTCATAGGAAGCAGCTTCGTATTTTCATAAATGGATTGATGATGAGTGGTTGATGTTAACCAAGCTAAATTGACCATTATAACCAACAAGCATACTGACAAATTGAAGCATTTTATCCAACCAATGATGCATAAGCCATAACTTACAATTGGAATAGGGCCACAGTTGCTATATACCCATTCTACACAACCTATAAGAAGTAAATGATTACCACGGGTTTATAGAAAAAACTTACTAGTAAACTAAAACCAGCTATATTTTCACAAGAATCATGAATCTCAAGCTGATCAATATCTACCTCAAAAGCTACATTTTGATAGCCATAAACCAAAGTTGACCCAAAAGGATTATTCATAGAGCCTTGTGTTTGGATTGCAGCACGACCACCATCCCCAAGGATCTCCTAAAATAATAGTAATGGCTATCAAAATCACGTCTCAGAGCTTAAGCATTCAAAGCATCCAACAGTTTACCAGCTGGATATAGTTTACAATGAACAGAGAAAAAGAAAGAATCAATTTCTTCTGGGGAAATTAGTTAAGGGATGTCCTTCTGCAGACATAGTAAAATGTACAACCACAACTTTGTAAGTCCAGTTATATTTTGTGATAGTCCTAAAATTATTTTTAACTTTTGCCTTCATTTTTCTTGTTAGCAGACTAAACAAGAGATAACTTTTATTATTCTACCTACGAGGAGCAACTCTTCATCAGACTAATTAAGATAACATCATCTATCAACCTAGCTGGTCTGTATATATGTTATGGTGGTTGACTGTTGGGAGAACTATGTTACATAATCTTTTGTAGCCATGGCCACATTAAATCTTGAAATTCCTCTAATCAGAGTTCTAATAGGAGATAAAATCCTGTTTTGGGGATGTAGCCGCTAAATTTGTGACCAATCCTGTTTTGGGGTAATGAAAGTTGGCTGGAGGCTCATTCTTTTTTAGTCTCCATCCTTTATCTCCCAAAAAAAAAAACAAAAGAAAAAGGACATCGTCTATCAACCAAAGCTAGCATACATGGCATTAATATGAAGAACTATGGTAATGACAGGAGAAGGCTAAATCTTTTTGACACAAAATGTTTAAGAAACATATGGCTGTTTAATCATAGAAGAAAGAGCATAAATTTATAACAATGCTAGATGTCTTCCTGTTACCTTACCTGCACTAACTTGTTTCTTGTGGAAGTTGCCGGTCTATATCGTTAAGCTTTAAGCAACCTTCTTTCCTTCATATCAATGGAAAAAATATGCAAAATCCACAAGGAAGCAATAAGAGAAAACACAATGATTTTATCATAAAATAAATAAAATTGCTCAAAACCAAAGAGAAACCGAAATTTGGTAAACTTTAACATACTCAATAATCTGATAAAAATCATCAGTAAATTTCTATTGTTGAGAGCCAAGCCACATGAAGCAAAAACACTAGAAACACGAGGAAGTAAAACAAAATTTTACTGTCAATTAATCAAATCAGATCATAGATTATACAACAAGCTATTAGATTGCGTAAGATTTGTGACTTGCAGAGAATTTCTGTTACACCTGGGATGATCAGCACAACCTAGTATGGATAAATATTACTAACTCTTACCTTCACTTTTCCCACTTTGTGCTTGGCATAATACTAGTTTTGTTAGTGTTAGTGTTTGCCTTGAGTAGGGTCTTCATCTGCAAAGAGAATGCACAATTAATTGTTTTGTGTAGCCAATAGTTTAATCAAATATTCAGATAGACACTCTTGGGATGATAGATAACAAAGTTACACTTCATGTAGATGATGAAATCTGAATGTCCAGGAAAATTTGTGCATAACAAACTTCTTTATTCTATGACTCTGCAATTGACCCATAGAGGTCATCTAAACTCCAAACGAAATAGATGCACAAATATTAGAATCACAACGAGTCTATACATGGGGATCAAATAGTATGTCCAAACCTCGAGAGAAGTAATTGTAGAAGTAATCCCTGCAGAGAGTTGTCTTTGGAGATGGGTCTGAGGAAGAATGAATCACCATTTGATCAACCTAGACATGAATGGTATTGTCAGTAGTAACCTAATCTAATTTTGAAAACTACTAACAGCTTGGAAGTTTCTAAAGATTGACCAAGATAAATCTCTGGCACAATTATTTAGAAGGCCCAACCGATCTGAAATAACTAAAGCACGGGACACTAGCACATTATAGCAAAGAAAATGAAAAAAGAGTTTGTTTCCCAACTTGTCAATTGATCATTTTAACCAACAAGCATACTGACAAATTGAAGCATTTTATCCAACCAATGATGCATAAGCCATAACTTACAATTGGAATAGGGCCACAGTTGCTATATACCCATTCTACACAACCTATAAGAAGTAAATGATTACCACGGGTTTATAGAAAAAACTTACTAGTAAACTAAAACCAGCTATATTTTCACAAGAATCATGAATCTCAAGCTGATCAATATCTACCTCAAAAGCTACATTTTGATAGCCATAAACCAAAGTTGACCCAAAAGGATTATTCATAGAGCCTTGTGTTTGGATTGCAGCACGACCACCATCCCCAAGGATCTCCTAAAATAATAGTAATGGCTATCAAAATCACGTCTCAGAGCTTAAGCATTCAAAGCATCCAACAGTTTACCAGCTGGATATAGTTTACAATGAACAGAGAAAAAGAAAGAATCAATTTCTTCTGGGGAAATTAGTTAAGGGATGTCCTTCTGCAGACATAGTAAAATGTACAACCACAACTTTGTAAGTCCAGTTATATTTTGTGATAGTCCTAAAATTATTTTTAACTTTTGCCTTCATTTTTCTTGTTAGCAGACTAAACAAGAGATAACTTTTATTATTCTACCTCGAGGAGCAACTCTTCATCAGACTAATTAAGATAACATCATCTATCAACCTAGCTGGTCTGTATATATGTTATGGTGGTTGACTGTTGGGAGAACTATGTTACATAATCTTTTGTAGCCATGGCCACATTAAATCTTGAAATTCCTCTAATCAGAGTTCTAATAGGAGATAAAATCCTGTTTTGGGGATGTAGCCGCTAAATTTGTGACCAATCCTGTTTTGGGGTAATGAAAGTTGGCTGGAGGCTCATTCTTTTTAGTCTCCATCCTTTATCTCCCAAAAAAAAACAAAAGAAAAAGGACATCGTCTATCAACCAAAGCTAGCATACATGGCATTAATATGAAGAACTATGGTAATGACAGGAGAAGGCTAAATCTTTTTGACACAAAATGTTTAAGAAACATATGGCTGTTTAATCATAGAAGAAAGAGCATAAATTTATAACAATGCTAGATGTCTTCCTGTTACCTTACCTGCACTAACTTGTTTCTTGTGGAAGTTGCCGGTCTATATCGTTAAGCTTTAAGCAACCTTCTTTCCTTCATATCAATGGAAAAAATATGCAAAATCCACAAGGAAGCAATAAGAGAAAACACAATGATTTTATCATAAAATAAATAAAATTGCTCAAAACCAAAGAGAAACCGAAATTTGGTAAACTTTAACATACTCAATAATCTGATAAAAATCATCAGTAAATTTCTATTGTTGAGAGCCAAGCCACATGAAGCAAAAACACTAGAAACACGAGTAAAAACAAAATTTTACTGTCAATTAATCAAATCAGATCATAGATTATACAACAAGCTATTAGATTAGTAAGATTTGTGACTTGCAGAGAATTTCTGTTACACCTGGGATGATCAGCACAACCTAGTATGGATAAATATTACTAACTCTTACCTTCACTTTTCCCACTTTGTGCTTGGCATAATACTAGTTTTGTTAGTGTTAGTGTTTGCCCTTGAGTAGGGTCTTCATCTGCAAAGAGAATGCACAATTAATTGTTTTGTGTAGCCAATAGTTTAATCAAATATTCAGATAGACACTCTTGGGATGATAGATAACAAAGTTACACTTCATGTAGATGATGAAATCTGAATGTCCAGGAAAATTTGTGCATAACAAACTTCTTTATTCTATGACTCTGCAATTGACCCATAGAGGTCATCTAAACCAAACGAAATAGATGCACAAATATTAGAATCACAACGAGTCTATACATGGGGATCAAATAGTATGTCCAAACCTCGAGAAGTAATTGTAGAAGTAATCCCTGCAGAGAGTTGTCTTTGGAGATGGGTCTGAGGAAGAATGAATCACCATTTGATCAACCTAGACATGAATGGTATTGTCAGTAGTAACCTAATCTAATTTTGAAAACTACTAACAGCTTGGAAGTTTCTAAAGATTGACCAAGATAAATCTCTGGCACAATTATTTAGAAGGCCCAACCGAGTCTGAAATAACTAAAGCACGGGACACTAGCACATTATAGCAAAGAAAATGAAAAAAGAGTTTGTAGAAAAACTTACTAGTAAACTAAAACCAGCTATATTTTCACAAGAATCATGAATCTCAAGCTGATCAATATCTACCTCAAAAGCTACATTTTGATAGCCATAAACCAAAGTTGACCCAAAAGGATTATTCATAGAGCCTTGTGTTTGGATTGCAGCACGACCACCATCCCCAAGGATCTCCTAAAATAATAGTAATGGCTATCAAAATCACGCCTCAGAGCTTAAGCATTCAAAGCATCCAACAGTTTACCAGCTGGATATAGTTTACAATGAACAGAGAAAAGAAAGAATCAATTTCTTCTGGGGAAATTAGTTAAGGGATGTCCTTCTGCAGACATAGTAAAATGTACAACCACAACTTTGTAAGTCCAGTTATATTTTGTGATAGTCCTAAAATTATTTTTAACTTTTGCCTTCATTTTTCTTGTTAGCAGACTAAACAAGAGATAACTTTTATTATTCTACCTACGAGGAGCAACTCTTCATCAGACTAATTAAGATAACATCATCTATCAACCTAGCTGGTCTGTATATATGTTATGGTGGTTGACTGTTGGGAGAACTATGTTACATAATCTTTTGTAGCCATGGCCACATTAAATCTTGAAATTCCTCTAATCAGAGTTCTAATAGGAGATAAAATCCTGTTTTGGGGATGTAGCCGCTAAATTTGTGACCAATCCTGTTTTGGGGTAATGAAAGTTGGCTGGAGGCTCATTCTTTTTTAGTCTCCATCCTTTATCTCCCAAAAAAAACAAAAGAAAAAGGACATCGCCTATCAACCAAAGCTAGCATACATGGCATTAATATGAAGAACTATGGTAATGACAGGAGAAGGCTAAATCTTTTTGACACAAAATGTTTAAGAAACATATGGCTGTTTAATCATAGAAGAAAGAGCATAAATTTATAACAATGCTAGATGTCTTCCTGTTACCTTACCTGCACTAACTTGTTTCTTGTGGAAGTTGCCCGGTCTATATCGTTCGCTTTAAGCAACCTTCTTTCCTTCATATCAATGGAAAAAAATATGCAAAATCCACAAGGAAGCAATAAGAGAAAAACACAATGATTTTTATCATAAAATAAATAAAATTGCTCAAAAACCAAAGAGAAACCGAAATTTGGTAAACTTTAACATACTCAATAATCTGATAAAAAATCATCAGTAAATTTCTATTGTTGAGAGCCAAGCCACATGAAGCAAAAAAACACTAGAAACACGAGGAAGTAAAAACAAAATTTTACTGTCAATTAATCAAATCAGATCATAGATTATACAACAAGCTATTAGATTGCGTAAGATTTGTGACTTGCAGAGAGAATTTCTGTTACACCTGGGATGATCAGCACAACCTAGTATGGATAAATATTACTAACTCTTACCTTCACTTTTTCCCACTTTGTGCTTGGCATAATACTAGTTTTGTTAGTGTTAGTGTTTGCCCCTTGAGTAGGGTCTTCATCTGCAAAGAGAATGCACAATTAATTGTTTTGTGTAGCCAATAGTTTAATCAAATATTCAGATAGACACTCTTGGGATGATAGATAACAAAGTTACACTTCATGTAGATGATGAAATCTGAATGTCCAGGAAAATTTGTGCATAACAAACTTCTTTATTCTATGACTCTGCAATTGACCCATAGAGGTCATCTAAACTCCAAACGAAATAGATGCACAAATATTAGAATCACAACGAGTCTATACATGGGGATCAAATAGTATGTCCAAACCTCGAGAGAAGTAATTGTAGAAGTAATCCCTGCAGAGAGTTGTCTTTGGAGATGGGTCTGAGGAAGAATGAATCACCATTTGATCAACCTAGACATGAATGGTATTGTCAGTAGTAACCTAATCTAATTTTGAAAACTACTAACAGCTTGGAAGTTTCTAAAGATTGACCAAGATAAATCTCTGGCACAATTATTTAGAAGGCCCAACCGCAGTCTGAAATAACTAAAGCACGGGACACTAGCACATTATAGCAAAGAAAATGAAAAAAGAGTTTGTTTCCCAACTTGTCAATTGATCATTTTCCAATCAGCAATACCAAGCATTAGAAGGCATATGAAACTACTCTAAAACCCAACAAAACACAAAATGTGTTCAATAAACCTGCCATCCAAGTGTGGCATACACATATAAGTGTTAAGCAGAACCTGTGACAATATGCAAAGCAATTTTTATTTCAATCATAATCTTTAAGAGTAAAAGCACGCTAGAAAATAAATAGATTTGTACAAAACTTCTCTTATAAAGATTTTACTTTTGCCCACATAAAACTTCTCTATAAAGATTTTAATTTCGTCTGTCCTAATATGCAATAGCATAGTTAATATTACTCCACATCTACACACTCACAACATAGTGTTAGGAATCTTGACCCCAAGATATGATTGTTTTGATGATAACAAATATTACATATTGTGTGTATTATGTGCTAACATTTGTTTTGCAAGATTAGAGCTAAATCAACAATAATATTCAAAGAGATACTCAAGACATAAGATGAGTTCAAGGCAATATGAAGCAAAGAAGAAGATATCGTAATTGTCAAAATGTAATTTTACATTTTCTTTGCTTAGAATTATTGTACAAGCCTTGATCACTCACAACACATTCACACACATTAGAGTTTAACAATATAAATCCCTATGTTAACCATTAAAGTTTATAGATAAAGAATAAGTCTTAAATAGTTCATATATCTCATATTGACCCCTTAGTAGTCGACCAATAGGTTTTATAGTCGACTACATGCACAAGTCAAAAATATAAGTTTCGTATTTTACGAGTAGTAGACTAATAGTCGAGTAGTAGACTAATAGTCATAGTAGTCGACTAATGATCAAAGTAGTCGACTACTAAGAAATTATCCGACTTCACGAACTGTTTTGACTGAGTAGTCAACTACTATGAGTTATAGTCGACTACAAAGACGCTTTTCGACTGCTTGAAATTTGAATACTTGACAGCTTTATAGTCATTGTGTATGTTTTAGGGTTTGAAAACTTGTCTTTTCAAGAGCTATAAATAGAGAAAACGCCGAAAACAAAAAGAAGTTTTGCACTTATAAGATCAAACTTTGTACAAATTCAAGAGGCCAAAATTCAGATTTTGCCTAAGAGTTAGAGTTCAAATAGCCTATGTTCTTGATCATTTCCTACTAATTATTTAGGCATATTTGAGAGTAAAACCTATAGCCATAGTGAGAATCACATTCACATCCACTTCAAGGCTTATAGGAGTTTTGTACTTTTATTTAAAGGAAGTTTCTCGGGTTTGAGAGGTGCGATCTCTGGTGAAGAGATTATTTACAATTGGCATGGTCTTGTCAATTGGTGTTGCAATTGCATGGGCTTGCAAATTGGACAGTTTGCCTTTGATTTTGTAAGGTTTCAAAATCATAGTGGAAACTCTCAAGGGATTTGCTTGGGACTGGATGTACAGGGAGGTGGAACCAAGATAAATCTCTTGTGTTTGTGATGTTCAATTTGAGATTGTTGCTATTCTTTCCTTGCAATTTATAATCTACTTTGCAATTTTATAAAACACTATTCACCCCTTCTAGTGTTTAGTGTGTTTCATTGAGTTAGATCAACGATCCTACACATAGTGCATGAAGGCTCAGGCATCCTGGTTCCTAAACAGTAAAGCATATACGATTTGATATTTGAGATATGCCTTTACAATAGTAACGCACTTGGAAGTAGTTAATAGTATGTTCTATCAATGCACAGGACCAAAGGTATGTATGTTTGATATCAAGCTAATTTGTTCAAAATCGGTACAATACGATACTTTTGAGTGTTGTAAAATGCAGTAGCTAACTACTGATTTATAAATGAAGTCAACAGTAAATAAGATTCCGAAATACATACAGAAAATGTGATAAAAAAGAATGGTAATATGAGAAACATTTGCTTGACTTAAAACTTCAGTTGAGCTATCCACCCTTCTGCTAAACTGCACTCTCCATCTATATCTCTAACTGAAAAATAGAGTTAGTTAATGAAAATAAAACAATTTATAGATACCTATGTCTTGCACATAAAGTAATTTATTGAGATTACTGTGCTGAATAGAATTATTCATCCCAAACTATGCCAAATGTTCATACGTCACTTACAAAATTTCTCATTCACATGGTATTTTACTCTTGAAGATGATAATTTGACTTTATCAAAAAGTAAGCATGTCGAGGTTGGATCTAGAACAGATGATTCTTAACACCAGAATAAATTGATGTGAAGATTGATCTCATACAGATGCTGGTTCACATTAACAAAGAAGTAGATTCACAATATGGATGGTCTGTAGTGCACTGTGACACCATAATTCAGTAAGGGAACAGTAATACCACTACACTTATGTCCTTTTAAGTGTTCTCATACAAGTTTGAAGTGCAAACTAGAAATTCTTTTGTTTTTTAAGTCACGATTATGCAGATTAGCAATAAATCAATAGGAGGTGAAAAAGACCTGCTTTTGATGGATTCCACAAGGACGTCCCAGTTCAGTCCACACATCCTGCATGAAGGGTTAAACATTTCGAACTAGTTAGCCATCCATAAAACACACACAAACAGGGAAAAAGACTTTAAGAATTAATACAAAAGTGAGACATATTATGAATATCAACCACATGCAACAGGAAAAAATGTATACCCAGCAAAACAAAAGATAAATAACTCTAGGTTTAGGCACAACATGCAAAAAACTTAAAACTATAAGTCATAAGAGTTAAAAGCGTGTAAATCTAGACTCAAGAAGTATCAACTACAAAACCAGCCTAAGTAGCATACATAAGCTTAGGGAACAAGTGCAACAAATACATGAAGACAGGTGTCCCCAAACTTGAGGAAAAAGTCTTCAAAAGACACAATTAACAATGGACCTCACAACTTACAAACCAAAATGATCTCCCAGAGGACAAGTTAAAATTTCTAAACCAATCATTTGACCAAGCAGCTCAACGAAATCTATTTGAGTAACCTAAAAAAGCTATAAAATTGGCAGCGCAAAAAATCTACACAACATTATGTTTGCCAAAATATCAAATATTAAGCTGGCAGCTCAAAATAGTAAGAAAAGTCGATCTCTTGGTGAAGAGATTATTTACAATTGGCATGGTCTTGTCAATTGGTGTTGCAATTGCATGGGCTTGCAAATTGGGCAGGTTCTGCTTGATTTTGTAAGGTTTCAAAATCATAGTGGAAACTCTCAATTTCTTGGCTGGATGTACAGGGAGGTGGAACCAATATAAATCTCTTGTGTTTGTGATGTTCAATTTAAAGATTGTTGCTATTCTTTCCTTGCAATTTATAATCTACTTTGCAATTTTATAAAACACTATTCACCCCTTCTAGTGTTTAGTGTGTTTCATTGAGTTAGATCAACGATCCTACATAGTGCATGAAGGCTCAGGCATCCTGGTTCCTAAACAGTAAAGCATATCGATTTGATATTTGAGATATGCCTTTACAATAATGCTTGGAAGTAGTTAATAGTATGTTCTATCAATGCACAGGACCAAAGGTATGTATGTTTGATATCAAGCTAATTTGTTCAGAATCGATTTTAATCTGATACTTTTGAGTGTTGTAAAATGCAGTAGCTAACTACTGATTTATAAATGAAGTCAACAGTAAATAAGATTCGAAATACATACAGAAAATGTGATAAAAAGAATGGTAATATGAGAAACATTTGCTTGACTTAAAACTTCAGTTGAGCTATCCACCCTTCTGCTAAACTGCACTCTCCATCTATATCTCTAACTGAAAAATAGAGTTAGTTAATGAAAATAAAACAATTTATAGATACCTATGTCTTGCACATAAAGTAATTTATTGAGATTACTGTGCTGAATAGAATTATTCATCCCAAACTATGCCAAATGTTCATCGTCACTTACAAAATTTCTCATTCACATGGTATTTTACTCTTGAAGATGATAATTTGACTTTATCAAAAGTAAGCATGTCGAGGTTGGATCTAGAACAGATGATTCTTAACACCAGAATAAATTGATGTGAAGATTGGATCTCATACAGATGCTGGTTCACATTAACAAAGAAGTAGATTCACAATATGGATGGTCTGTAGTGCACTGTGACACCATAATTCAGTAAGGGAACAGTAATACCACTACACTTATGTCCTTTTAAGTGTTCTCATACAAGTTTGAAGTGCAAACTAGAAATTCTTTTGTTTTTTAAGTCACGATTATGCAGATTAGCAATAAATCAATAGGAGGTGAAAAAGACCTGCTTTTGATGGATTCCACAAGGACGTCCCAGTTCAGTCCACACATCCTGCATGAAGGGTTAAACATTTCGAACTAGTTAGCCATCCATAAAACACACACAAACAGGGAAAAAGACTTTAAGAATTAATACAAAAGTGAGACATATTATGAATATCAACCACATGCAACAGGAAAAAATGTATACCCAGCAAAACAAAAGATAAATAACTCTAGGTTTAGGCACAACATGCAAAAAACTTAAAACTATAAGTCATAAGAGTTAAAAGCGTGTAAATCTAGACTCAAGAAGTATCAACTACAAAACCAGCCTAAGTAGCATACATAAGCTTAGGGAACAAGTGCAACAAATACATGAAGACAGGTGTCCCCAAACTTGAGGAAAAAGTCTTCAAAAGACACAATTAACAATGGACCTCACAACTTACAAACCAAAATGATCTCCCAGAGGACAAGTTAAAATTTCTAAACCAATCATTTGACCAAGCAGCTCAACGAAATCTATTTGAGTAACCTAAAAAAGCTATAAAATTGGCAGCGCAAAAAATCTACACAACATTATGTTTGCCAAAATATCAAATATTAAGCTGGCAGCTCAAAATAGTAAGAAAAGTCGGCATCTATTGGAATGAAATACACCTGCAAACTAAAACTGTCAAACTCACAAAGAGTACAAAGATCATATACGGTTCATATCTCCACAAAATGTTCCTTGCAAGTTTCTTATGTTTAGTCAAATTTATTTGGAAGATGTAGGAGAATGAAAGCACAAATGTCATATGAATTTTTTGTTCTCGTTATACAAAGGATAAAAATAATATATAAAAAGGTATTGCAAATGTGAATCAGCTTGGTGAGAGAAGTCCACAACTGAAAATCTCATTATTTTAGTTATTTAACTATTGTAAATAGTAAAGAACTAAACTAGACAGGTGCTGTTACTATGTCGTCATAGCCAATGACTAAGGTTTTCCTTTGGTCAGCTAGCTACTAGGTTCTGTGGCAAGCCAGTAGCCACTCTCTTGTCAACATTTTACAAGCCTAGAACTTGGCAGCAAAAGCAGAAGGATTCACGGCAAGTTGAGCTCGGCAGCCATTCATAAAAATTGCATCAACTCTTTTACGGAGTCTTCTTAAAAAGGACATGTGATCGATAGCCGATTCTATTTTGAATGAAAAAGACTTAGATGATAACGAGAACAATATTGAGTTATCAATTTCTCGTTATCAATCAAGCAGGATGCATAATCCAAAGGAAGAATTGTTCCAACAAAATAATAAGTCTTACCTGTGGTGATGCACCGAATGGTATATTCTGGCCTCCGATTGTGAACAGCAGTCCTTCTCCAAGCTGAAAAAAAGAACAAATAAAATGGAAATTCACGCTCCAGAGCTAAGTTAGAATCAAGTTCAACTAGGAAGTCCGGGAATAATTTATTTTATAGTGTCAAAATAAGGTAAACTCCCAAAAATCAAAGGAAAAATGTCCATGTCATTATCGTTCTAGAATGCATCAAAAACTTAACAGAAACAGGAAAAATGTCCCAGTCATTATCGTTATAAAATGCATCGAAAACTTAACAGAAACAGGAAGATGGAATAAACATGTTGCAACAAACATGCATGCGACCTAAACACGAAATAAGCTTTGAACTTTACATTCCAAACACTTGCATTTTATCTGTCCTCAGCATCGCGCATAATTATATCGAAGAAGATTGAAGTTTAAATATATGAGAAAGCAAGCATCCCATAGAGGTATAAATATGATTAGTGCACTGAATCCAAAGGACTGACATGAAATACGTAGAGCTTCAGTACAGTTACCTCTTATAGATATGATGCAAACAGAAACTATATCAAAAAGAGAAAAAGATCAATAATTCCTACCTTAGCATGCACCTCTTCTATGTATAAAACTTCCAGTAGGCAATGGAAGAACTGAAGCTTTACCCATCAAGGATCCGACACCAACCTTATTATCTGAGGAACAATCATAAACAAATAAGCGGCTTGCAACTGGGGTAGTTCAATCAGGAAATTCCAGAGGCAACTCTGTGGATACTGCAACAATTATTTAGGAACAATTAAGCAAATAAAATTAGTAGCTGAAGAAACAATTTCACTGTAACTTGGAAGAAATGGAGATGCACCTTCCCCATCACGACAGCAACTTGTATATTGCCTGGTTATAGGAAAACCAAAGGATAATCCCTGAAAGTAGATATACCAAAATGAGTCAGCTGGAGGCTTGAAGATGGATGTGAACGCTAACACCCTATGGTTATATCTTCAACAGGCATATCGGGTAAAGCAGAGTATATGTCCCTCTCTTTCGTTGTCATAAACCAGGGCATATAGGGCCAAAAAGTGCATATAACACTATAAACGCAGCTAGAGTGGAAGGGCCACTAGAGAGAAAGTAACTGTGAGCAGGAAAAAAAACAAAAAGAAAGACAAAGAAAAGAAAGTTTTACTCCAATCAAAGAAGTTGCATAACGCATCTGTAGACACTTGATGTCATTAACCTCAATAAGGCGCAACCTCTACAGAAGATTCAGAGCCACACTTAAAAAAATTAAAAACAAAATAAAAATATCCTTTCAGATGGTATATCAAAAATGCAATATGAAAAACTAAAACAAACATGACAGAAACAACGTTAGTCCAGAATCTTTGTTATTGGCCACACGCATTGCTATAATTGTGGAGATCACAAAGTAAAACTTAGTAAGATGACACTCTCCAACCAAAGGGAGGATCTTTATAAAGCAGAGTAATCCAAAAATAAATATCTTTTTCTTAACAGTAAACAAGGCATATTAACAAGAGAGACTCTTTAGCTGGTAGGCTTGCTCAATAGACAGGAGTTTCAAATTTTCGAAAGTCAAAACCATGAATTCTCACATAGGCCCTCAAAGCCACAGACTGGCGGCAATAAAAACAGCACCATTGAACAATAAAAATTGTTGAAAACGCTGTCATTTCCAGAGGCAAAGCTGTAGATGTTTCAATTAAGCCCATATTATACTAAAAGAAGCTGGATGCTACTTAAAAAGAAGTGGAGATTGAACTGTTTGAGGTGGAGCTTGCTTGATCAGAGTGTCACAAGTTCAAGACATACCACAAGTTCTGTATTAGGAGAGAGGATTACAATTATTCATTGATCTGCGAGCGCGCGCACAAACACACACGCAGAAGAATGAATGAATGAAGAATAATAACAGATAATCAACCGTTCCTCAATCCAAGAAAATTTCTTACTAGATACATAGATATTGAGTGCAAAAGAGTCATTATGACCTACATATTGAAACAAATTATACCAATTTAACACACCACTCAATTCCATTCACGCACCTAGAGTGGAAGGGCCACTAGAGAGAAAGTAACTGTGAGCAGGAAAAAAACAAAAAGAAAGACAAAGAAAAGAAAGTTTTACTCCAATCAAAGAAGTTGCATAACGCATCTGTAGACACTTGATGTCATTAACCTCAATAAGGCGCAACCTCTACAGAAGATTCAGAGCCACACTTAAAAAAATTAAAAACAAAATAAAAATATCCTTTCAGATGGTATATCAAAAATGCAATATGAAAAACTAAAACAAACATGACAGAAACAACGTTAGTCCAGAATCTTTGTTATTGGCCACACGCATTGCTATAATTGTGGAGATCACAAAGTAAAACTTAGTAAGATGACACTCTCCAACCAAAGGGAGGATCTTTATAAAGCAGAGTAATCCAAAAATAAATATCTTTTTCTTAACAGTAAACAAGGCATATTAACAAGAGAGACTCTTTAGCTGGTAGGCTTGCTCAATAGACAGGAGTTTCAAATTTTCGAAAGTCAAAACCATGAATTCTCACATAGGCCCTCAAAGCCACAGACTGGCGGCAATAAAAACAGCACCATTGAACAATAAAAATTGTTGAAAACGCTGTCATTTCCAGAGGCAAAGCTGTAGATGTTTCAATTAAGCCCATATTATACTAAAAGAAGCTGGATGCTACTTAAAAAGAAGTGGAGATTGAACTGTTTGAGGTGGAGCTTGCTTGATCAGAGTGTCACAAGTTCAAGACATACCACAAGTTCTGTATTAGGAGAGAGGATTACAATTATTCATTGATCTGCGCGCGCGCGCACAAACACACACGCAGAAGAATGAATGAATGAAGAATAATAACAGATAATCAACCGTTCCTCAATCCAAGAAAATTTCTTACTAGATACATAGATATTGAGTGCAAAAGAGTCATTATGACCTACATATTGAAACAAATTATACCAATTTAACACACCACTCAATTCCATTCACCTACCTAGATCTAGAATAACAAATGAGACCACTAAAGACGCACTGAATGAAGAAGAAAACATACTTGGGACCATGGATCAAAATGTAGGTGAAAACCATGATCTGGAAAGCTAATAGCAGTAACCAATTTCAGTGGCTCCTGCAAGAAAAGGACCACCAAAATGAAATTTTCAGTGGATTAAAACAAGAAAATCTGTTTTCCACGGGCCCTTTATTAACCACATAACAATATGTAAGCAAATTATCTATAGTGCCTTGGTTGAGTGGTTCTACGAACTTCACCAATAAGTTGTAATTATAGATCTTTTTTTTTAAGTTACTGCTCCAATATGAAGAAGTGGGAATTTAGAGATGAAGGGTATGGCGTAAAGTTTATGAGATCTTGATTTTTCATGGACAATTCCAGATTTCTTTATATAGATGTGCTTGGTTTCTTTTATTCAATACGTATATGAAGAATTTTTCCTTTTTATCACCAACATAATTTAAAGACCCTCAGATCATTATGTTCATGGTAAAATTTCTGGTCAAACTAAACTCAAGCTGTTTCTATTGTCCCACATTATTTACAGATCTTCATATCATATGACTAGGTCCACGCCCTAACATTACATATCTACCATTAATAAAATAACTGATATATTAACTTAAATGAGAAGGACAAAAATGATGAATTAACAATAAATTAAAGAAAAATAAGGAATAATATAATCAAATTCAAAAGTGCAGCAATAAGAAGATGAAATTTTCAATACATCAGATAAGAGAACATGTGCAAAGCAATCTATATGTATAAGAAATACAGTGATACTGGGCTCAAAAGGGTTAAAAAGAATACAGAATATAACATTTTAAACACATTCCAACAGTGAATTTAGTATCTGTGCAAGGTCTCTTCCCCCTATAGCACTACCATTTATGCAATGTTTACTTGCAACCTTTAGAAGGAAGGTTGAAACGAGGCGAGGGAGATAGGGGAGAGTGTCGGCGACTCGGCGTCCATTAATTATGAGAGAGCAGTTTCAATACCCAACACAACCCCCCTCCGATGCGTGAGGATGTTTTGTCATGTTGCGAACTTCCTTTTATTTATGAAGACCCTCACTTTAGGGTGTGCTCAGTTATCACATTGCAATTCCAACTACTGAAGTAAGAATAGCATAATATTGTTTTGGATGGCTTGTATCTAACTAAATAAATAATTATTAAAAAACCTAAGGTCCTAATTAGTTATTGCTTTTCAAATGGAAGAAACCTACAACAAATGCAGTGAAAGGAGAGAAACTTGCCAAAAATGAGTCATTAAGCTTTAATTTGCTTTTCTCGCTCTTTTGTGCACGGTTCCTAACATGAAGATAGTTGTGCCCATTTTCAGCAATGCTTTTTGGGACATGCACTGACTGACTACACCTGTTGTTCCAAAATCACGCAACTAAACACTCATTTCTGAATACCATGTAGCTGGGGATGGATGGCGCTCCAACTACAAGAGTTAAAAGGCAAAACAAAAAGTAACAAAAGCAAAATAGAAAATGCACCTCCAGCTGGTCAATGTTCAAAGAAATGGTGATATCATTTCTCACTTTATGAGCACCTAATCGATTTACTCCATACATGGACAAGATTGTACTCTTTTGTCAATGCATATGTGCATGTACTAGAGCAAAGAAAAACAGCTTGAATATTATACAAAATGTGGAAATGAAAATCTTCAAGCATGATTTTCCTTCATATGTAACTACAAGACCCCAAGAATAGTAGAAAGTTTCATACATTAATTAGTAGTAACATAGCCTGTACAGACTTCATCAAGATATTTCACGTGAACCACATCATATATATACGGTTGATGCTCTATTTGAGTAAACGCCTCATGTATAGACATTCCTGTAGCAGAAAAGGATGCAATGTAAGATACTGGCGAAATACAAAAATCTTGAAGATTTTGTATCTTATACTTGAAATAGAAATCTGACCACGATAAGAAGGTCCCACTTAGTATATTCAGAATCTAAAGTTTCTATTTTTGGACATTTACTTGAAATAGGAAAGAGTCAGACTTGTTTCTCACTTCATATATTCAGACATAAACATTGTGCTGCAGTGACTAGCGAATTCCCATAATTTGCACATTATATGTTGATGCCAGCTCACAAATTAACAGAATGAGATTGGAAATTTCTTAACGCGATACCATAGATTAGTGTTTAGACTACATGGAATAGTCTAATTAACTCAGTTCGGAAGAACTCACAAAAACAAGTAATAAGAAGGCTAATTAGACTGATTAGAACTTTTTATACAGTCAACTGTATCAACCAATACATTATCCGTAAGGTATGATGGTGAGATGACATAAGAGGATGGAGAAAATGGCAAGAGACAAAGCCACTAGCGCGAGACCTAGGCTAATGAGCGCGAGACCTAGGCTAATGAAGGAGCAAAATTCTGAAGGACGAAGTAGATAGATATGAGAGAGTGCATACACCACGCTTTTCTCATCAAATTAGGGAAGTATTAACTGACTTCCGGTAATGGACAAAGAAAGAGACCTTTTTGCATGGAAACTTTTCCTGTCACAACAAAGCATGAGCAGGAAGATATGAAACATGGTGAAAAAGATAAAGAATCATACTTTTGGGATTTTTACGAGGCGTATGGGGCCACTTATATTCTAAAAGAACCTTATTTCTATAAGTTCTTTTTTTTTTCTTTCCCTATGCATCAGTCCATATTTGATCCCAATCCTCGTGTTGTCATTGTAGCATAGAAGATCATTAGTCTAGGAGGTTTTATTTCCAAAATCATTAGCAGCTATTGCTGTCAAAATTCGGAACAAAGAGAAGCAGGTTGGTCTAGCTGTTATTGCTCTGGACGTATTGGTGGTTTTGACCTTATAAAACCACGCATTGTGAAAATATAATTTCAGAAATTAAAATACAAAAAAATAATAATAATAAAGAGCAAAAGAAGCAGAGCATGTTAAGAGGGTTCCAAAGTTCTCCAAGTTCTAGTAAGTATCAACACCCTGCCACATGTCATACTTGCGTTGCTCGCTCCCACTCCTGCATTCGACCTACCAGTGTTCCTAGATGAGCTTCAAGAGGCTGAAGCTTCCTGTATTATCTTAAGCAGTCAAACCATTCATCGAAGAGGAGACAACAGAAAACTAATGTAGATTCTATCATGGAAAGGCATAAGCAAAACAAGCACGATGCCAAGAAAATGGACATAAAAGAAAATGATAACAGTAACAACTAAAAAAAAAAGGAAAACATAAGTGTGAATAAGAAACCAAGAGCATTGAGCCATTATTTATAAAATTAGCTCGGTGGTCAGTCAGTTACAAATCCACAAAGAACAAAAGGCAAAAAATATATATATATATTATAAAAATACATGCTACCGCTATCAATGCTAAAATCCATGAGAGCAGTGAGTCCATAGTTTGATCTTTAAAAGTTACAATATCCCAGAAACGCATTAACTATAATTAATTCATCTACTTACTAAAGCTAAATGATATCTTTAGATCAAGCCAAGCCAGCTAGTTACAAGCAACATGAGATCTCATTCGGCAAGAAATGTGAACAGTCAAGGAGCCTAGTTAGTTTGAGTCCATACCGAGAGTGAACAGGACGGAGGTCGAGAGTGATGGATCCCATCGCTGTCGGCCCCACCGACGTCCCTGCTGAGTGCTGACGACGACGACCGCTGACCATCTCCGCCGCATTCTCATCTGATCTCTCTTCTGATTTTGCTTTGAGGTGGGGGGTCCCACACGAATCGCTGTACTTGGGGCAAAGCGATCGGCGGAGCGCTGTAGTTTAGGCCCCATCGGATCCAATCGGTGCTAAAGCTGAGCAGGGTGGACGGGGTCACTTTTGTTGAACCGAACCGAAGCGACCGATCCCCGTTTCGGACACCCATTCAAAAGGTTTTAGAGTCCAGCCAAAACCTGTTTTTATAAGCTTAGTTTTTGGACTCGCTTTCCCAATTCAAGTTTAATTATATAGAATAGAATGATAAACCTCATTATTATTATCTAGCGAAAAATCAAATCAAATTATTCTTCTTCTCCTTTTTTTTCCCCTTCTCTATTCTTTTATTTGAGAATTTTTCTTCTTATTTTTTCTCTTTTGGTTTGAGTTAAAGAATTTCCATATGATCGAAACATAGTAAACAACCATACTATGCAGCCAAAGATCCGACTGGAAAAAAAAATTCTACAGGGAACACAAATCATATATACTTATCACCATTTGTTGGCAAAAACACTTTTCTCATTTTCATGCAATCTAAAGAATTCTATCCAACTAATGTCGTTTTATTAGGGACGCTTTTTGCGTTTTTTGAGATTCCAATAAATTGTATAATATTCATTTGCTATGATTTTTTAGGAAAAATATCAAATGATATATTGATCACTTAACCATTGTATTAACTTACAGTTGGTAAATAAATAAACAAAAAAGGGGAAATGTTTGTTCCCTTTTTGTTTTTTGAAATTATCTTTTTTTTTAATAACCTAACCCAGAATCAAACCCAAGATTGTAAAGAGCCATATTGAAACCTCTCAAATGTCCAGATTACATGCAATGGGCTTCGAAATTTTCTTTTGATCGAACTTTGTAGTGATATTCAACTTCAAAATTTCCACTTCAAGAATTTTACATTGCAACATTTGATAATCTCTTTCATGACTATCACCTTCTTTAAGGTCATTTCATAATATTTTCTTGATGTGATGTTTTACCGCAAGTGCACGGCGTAGTTGTAGCTAGCACCGGCAAGTACGAGTCGATCCCACGAGGACTTGTTGTTAACTACCAATTGTTCACAAACTAACTATCTAGGCAAATCGATGTACGAATGAATTAGAATGAAATAATGTAATAAGCTAAAATGAATAAACATTGGAAGAAATCAAATGATGAAGACTTCTAGGATCGTGATCCACCACAACGACGATTATCATGTTTAAGTAATGATCCTCTCTCAAATGTGAATATCCACTCTTATAGGGAATTATCCTAATTTAATTGCTATCTTCTCTCGAAGTATAACAACGTGTTCAAGAACTAATCAATCCCTATTCTCATGGTAATTGAATTTGTTCGAACCCATTAGAAACGATGATAATTCTTAAAATTCCTCAAGAAACCTAAAACTACTCTCGTGATTTAGAATTTCAAGTTCTATTCTAGAGTTCCGATATTATAACTTCACCTCTCGGTTCTTCGCCTAATATCTAAGTCATGTAAATAAGTGGCCAACAAATTTACAAGCATAAATCACACTAGAATGAATCAAGAGTCATTGACATTCATAAATTCAAGAAAAGATCAAAATATTATTTGACAATCATGTCGTTGGACTTCACACAACCCTAGAATAAAGAGATTACTCACTCATGTTAGAATAACAAGCCATGGAAATAATAATAATCATTAAACTCATCATGTGCAAAGATTAAAAGAAAGAGAGCAAAGAAACTCTTAGTCTCAATGATAATCTTCACTTTAAAGTTGCTTGAATTCAATCCTTGAATAAAAAAAAAATTCTAATCGTCTTCTTCAATCTCTTCCCGGTGTGTCGGCTAAATCTCCATCCCAAAACCCTAAAAAGACCCCTTTTTCGTGTTAGGAAGTCAAAAAACGGATAACTGAACAATACGGGTCGGCCCATAAAGAATATTGAACGTCCAACTTCGCTCGGGCGCGCAAAATAGTGGCGTGGTCGCGCAACAGTCTATCTCATAACTTCAAACTCTATTTTCTACACTTTTTTTGGAATTCGGAGAAACTCAAAACATGAAAGTTGTAGCTCTATCTCTTAGCTTTCGTGGCAACTTGAATCAGCTCAAAATCATATCGTATGTGAAAGTTATGCTTGAAATACTAACAGGGTGTCAAAATTGCCAACTTCAACGAACCAAGCTTGTTTCCCTTCTTTTTACGCTCCAATCTCATGTTAGCTCCTCCATCTTCATATCCTCGTCATGTGCCACGTTGAATCTCACCAAAATGCATTACCTGAAAATGCAAACAAACTAAATGCAGTAAACATGAACTAGAAATCGAAATACACCTAATATGAAGTAATTATGACCTTAAAATGCTAATTCTAGTATGACAATGAGAGTAGATATGTGAAAATATATATATGAATGTAACTCATCACTTATGCAATTGCCCATCTTTTTATATCTAGTCAACTCATATGTTATTTTATTAATTATACATTTATTTATTTATCAATTCTTTTCGTACAAGGAAAACAATTTTGAAAGCAAGTGATGAGCGAGACCAAAATAAACTAGGAAAGAAAGAAACACAAGTTTTTTTGTAAAAATATTTGACATCTAACAAGTGGCATATCAAAACACAGAACTAGCAAGGATAGAGAGGTCTATATCCAATCCATCTTTCATGCTATATTTTAGAAGAATTTTTAAAAATGACTTTAAAAAAAAACAAAATTGACCTTTCTACCAAATAGCAAAATCAACCTTTTTTGGCCATATCATCAAGGCTAGCCGAGAAAGAGTTCGATTTTTCAAAAATCATTTTGAAATAACCTAACCGAATCAAACCCAAGATTGTAAAGAGCCATATTGAAACCTCTCAAATGTCCGTTACATGCAATGGGCGAAATTTTCTTTTGATCGAACTTTGTAGTGATATTCAACTTCAAAATTTCCACTTCAAGAATTTTACATTGCAACATTTGATAATCTCTTTCATGACTATCACCTTCTTTAAGGTCATTTCATAATATTTTCTTGATGTGATGTTTTACCGCAAGTGCAGTAGTTGTAGGCTTGTAGCTAGCAGGCAAGTGCGAGTCGATCCCACGAGGACTTGTTGTTAACTACCAATTGTTCACAAACTAACTATCTAGGCAAATCGATGTACAATGAATTAGAATGAAATAATGTAATAAGCTAAAATGAATAAACATTGGAAGAAATCAAATGATGAAGACTTCTAGGATCGTGATCCACCACAACGACGATTATCATGTTTAAGTAATGATCCTCTCTCAAATGTGAATATCCACTCTTATAGGAATTATCCTAATTTAATTGCTATCTTCTCAGTATAACAACGTGTTCAAGAACTAATCAATCCCTATTCTCATGGTAATTGAATTTGTTCGAACCCATTAAAACGATGATAATTCTTAAAATTCCTCAAGAAACCTAAAACTACTCTCGTGATTTAGAATTTCAAGTTCTATTCTAGAGTTCGATATTATAACTTCACCTCTCGGTTCTTAGCCTAATATCTAAGTCATGTAAATAAGTGGCCAACAAATTTACAAGCATAAATCACACTAGAATGAATCAAGAGTCATTGACATTCATAAATTCAAGAAAAGATCAAAATATTATTTGACAATCATGTCGTTGGACTTCACACAACCCTAGAATAAAGAGATTACTCACTCATGTTAGAATAACAAGCCATGGAAATAATAATAATCATTAAACTCATCATGTGCAAAGAAAAAGAGCAAATCTTCTCAGTCTCAAAGTTGCTTGTTCAATCGAATAAAAAAATTCTAATCGCCTTCTTCAATCTCTTCCCGGTGTGTCGGCTAAATCTCCATCCCAAAACCCTAAAAAGACCCCTTTTTCGTGTTAGGAAGTCAAAAAACGGATAACTGAACAATACGGGTCGGCCCATAAAGAATATTGAACGTCCAACTTCGCCGGTATAAAATAGTGGCGTGGTCGCAAGAACCTATCTCATAACTTCAAACTCTATTTTCTACACTTTTTGGAATTGGAGAAACTCAAAACATGAAAGTTGTAGCTCTATCTCTTAGCTTCGTGGCAACTTGAATCAGCTCAAAATCATATCGTATGTGAAAGTTATGCTTGAAATACTAACAGGGTGTCAAAATTGCCAACTTCAACGAACCAAGCTTGTTTCCCTTCTTTTTACGCTCCAATCTCATGTTAGCTCCTCCATCTTCATATCCTCGTCATGTGCCACGTTGAATCTCACCAAAATGCATTACACGAAAATGCAAACAAACTAAATGCAAGAAACATGAACTAGAAATCAAATACACCTAATATGAAGTAATTATGACCTTAAAATGCTAATTCTAGTATGACAATGAGAGTAGATATGCGTGAAAATATATATACGAATGTAACTCATCACTTATGCAATTGCCCATCTTTTTATATCTAGTCAACTCATATGTTATTTTATTAATTATACATTTATTTATTTATCAATTCTTTTCGTACAAGGAAAACAATTTTGAAAGCAAGTGATGAGCGAGACCAAAATAAACTAGGAAAGAAAGAAACACAAGTTTTTGTAAAAATATTTGACATCTAACAAGTGGCATATCAAAACACAGAACTAGCAAGGATAGAGAGGTCTATATCCAATCCATCTTTCATGCTATATTTTAGAAGAATTTTTAAAAATGACTTTAAAAAAAAACAAAATTGACCTTTCTACCAAATAGCAAAATCAACCTTTTTTGGCCATATCATCAAGGCTAGCCAGAAAGAGTTCGATTTTTCAAAAATCATTTTGAAATACATAGACTAGTAGTCCCATGTAATTAGTGATTGCTAATTATGTTAATCTGATGCTATGAATGGGATAAATAGTCCCGTGTGTTAAATAGAGACTTCATCCTCGACCAACAAATTTTACGGGACTAGTAATCCCATGTTAGCCAACGAAATACGCGAGATTCAGTTTGGTATCGAAGTAATAATTTCTGGTTTGGAGTTTACATATACAGATATATGTTAGCCAACGAAATACACGAGATTAGTAGTCCCGTGTATTTGTCGACCATATAAAAAATGCTTCGTGCCCTAATTCTCACTCAGATCAGCCCCAACTCTCTCGACCACAATTCTCTCGACCAGCCCCATATTTCCTCGTCTCGATATCTCGATCTCCCTCTCCCACTTCATTTCTCGACCAATCCATCTCTCTCTACCACTCTCTCCCTCTTCCTTTCGATCTCTCTCTCGACCACTCACCCCCCCACCCCTCTCCCACTCCCTCCCTCTCCCCCCTAAAGTCTTCACTCTCTCTTGAGTCTTTCTCTTCCCGATGAACTTCAACGCTGATTCAACAACCACGACCTCTAAACAACTCCGACCAACACCGTCCAAGTCCAACGAACTCTTTGAAGGTAAAAATTTTCTCTTTTTTAAGAAAATTTTAATTTTAATTAATATAAAATTTGCTGTAATTTTTGAATAAATTTATTTGAATTTTGATGAATAGTATGGTTTGGTTACAATTAGGATTTTAAAAAAGAGTATTTAAGATTTTAGAGTTGCATAATACAAATTTTAATGAATTATTTAAATATTATTAAATTATAAAATTTCAATTAGGGTTTACCTATAAATTTGATATAGTAAATTTGTTATAGGGTTTGTCAATTATGGCTTAAAATTGGTATAGTAACTTTCGATATAGGTTTTTCTTTTACACTTTAACGGAAAATTGCTATAGGAATTTTGATATAGCATCTTTAAAGTCTTACAAAGATAAAGTGTAATAAATAATTTGCATATGATAGAATGTTAATCTTTCAATTTCGATGGCGAATGGATACCCATTATTTGCTTCTTCAATGAAAGACTAAATGTTACATTGAATAGTATGCCCATATACGAGGGAGATTCTAGAAAAATGTTCATATTATCTAAATCATGCAATTTTGATAGAATGATGAAGGAAATATGCATAGTTACTGGAATTAATCATGGAGAATACGCAACTACGGTGTTCTTCAACTGTCCGATAAACGAGAATAGAACAATTATTATAGATATTACCAATGATCAAGAATTGATCGATTTAAAACAACTCTCCGAAAAACAAATTCTCAATTAAGTTGTTCATTGAAAAGTTTTTGATTTCTGGTGTTGCCTAAGTTTCGAAACATCCGGGGGAGTTCTCTTGCATGCTTAATTTAGAAAACAACTCAAGTGAACTTATGTCATATCCAAGTGACATGAGCTTAGAAAATGGCTTGAGTGAAGTGGTATGGACTCAACTACAACATTTAAGCGGGCCTTTCCTTAGCGCGACGTCAAATGTAATGTTTGACAATGCTCGTTACAGGTCATTTACCGACTGGAACGATTATAGAAGAGGAAGCAAATGATGACTCCGAAGATGTTGAAGAAGAGGAGAGACTTGATAGCATGCAAATTGCAATGTGTTATTGGAGGCATTGATGATGACACTCGTTGGATGAATGAATTTTGTGTAAACAACGATTATGTGGAGTCTAAGGAACCATTGCTAGAAGAATTTCAAAATGAGGATTGGCTAAATGCCTTAGAAGCTGAATTTGTTGATGTTGGCTCAAATTTTGAACGACCCGAGAACTTTACCTTCAAAAAAGGAGATTTATTCGAAAGCAATGAGTCATTGGTTTTGCTATATCGTGAATGGTCCATCAAGAATCTTTTGTTGCAAGGTTTTGGTGTATGGAGTTAATACGTATTTGTTTTATCATGTGTGTTTTGGTTTGGATGCGGTATGAATCGTGTTTTCATGTTGATGCAATGTGTATGAAGTTATGTACATGAAAGTTATGAAAATTATATGTTTGGATATGTATATGAAGTTAATTTGAATGCTTTATATGTACAGGAGGTTATTATATGTCTTGGAGATTTTCTAACACTCGTGCATGTCAGAGAATACACGGACTAGTAGTCTCGTGTATTTCTTGAAGGTAGGATTAGTTAGCACCAATTACGGGACTATTAGTCCGCGTATTTTGAAAATAGTTTTTGCAAAATCGATCCTTTTGGTTAGCCTTGATAACGTGGCAAAAAGGAGTCAATTTTGCTAATTATTTTTTAAAATTTGTTTAAAATTTCTCGTATATTTTATTTATTATACATTTATTTATTTATCAATTCTCGTACAAGGAAAACAATTTTGAAAGCAAGTGATGAGCGAGACCAAAATAAACTAGGAAAGAAAGAAGTTTTTGTAAAATATTTGACATCTAACAAGTGGCATATCAAAACAGAACTAGCAAGGATAGAGGTCTATATCCAATCCATCTCATGCTATATTTTAGAAGAATTTTTAAAAATGACTTTAAAAAAAAACAAAATTGACCCTAATAGCAAAATCAACCTTTTTGGCCATATCATCAAGGAAAGGAGAGTTCGATTTTTCAAAAATCATTTTGAAATACAAGACTAGTAGTCCCATGTAAAGTGATTGCTAATTATGTTAATCGAGCTATGAATGGGATAGTGGTGTGTAAAAAGAGACTTCATCAGGACAACTTTTGCAGTACCCATAGCTAATGAGACTGGTTGATGGAGGCGATAGGTAGGGTTTCATGCTGGAATATATGTACGAGAATACAGAGATTATAGTCGGTATTTGTCGCCATATAAAAGCCGTGCTAATTCTACTTCCGGTCAATTTGAACTCTCGCAGCCTTTCTTCTCTCAGACCATTTCCCTCGTCACCACGATATCTGATCTCTCTCTCCTTTTATTTCTCGACCAATCCATCTCTCTCTACACTCTCTCCCTCTTCCTTCGATCTCTCTCTCGACCACTCCCACCCACCCCTCTCCCTGATCCCTCTCCCTCCCTCTCCCCTAAAGTCTTCACTCTCTTGAGTCTTTCTCTTCCGATGAACTTCAGCATTCAACAACCGACCTCTAAACAACTCAGACCAACACCGGTCCAAGTCCAACGAACTCTTTGAAGGTAAAATTTTCTCTTTTAAGAAAATTTTAATTTTAATTAATATAAAATTCTGTAATTTTTGAATAAATTTATTTGAATTTTGATGAATAGTATGGTTTGGTTACAATTAGGATTTTAAAAAAGAGTATTTAAGATTTTAGAGTTGCATAATACAAATTTTAATGAATTATTTAAATATTATTAAATTATAAAATTTCAATTAGGGTTTACCTATAAATTTGATATAGTAAATTTGTTATAGGGTTTGTCAATTATGGCTTAAAATTGGTATAGTAACTTTGATATAGGTTTTTCTTTTACACTTTAACCGGAAAATTGCTATAGGAATTTTGATATAGCATCTTTAAAGTCTTACAAAGATAAAGTGTAATAAATAATTTGCATATGATAGAATGTTAATCTTTCAATTTCGATGGCGAATGGATACCCATTATTTGCTTCTTCAATGAAAGACTAAATGTTACATTGAATAGTATGCCCATATACGAGGGAGATTCTAGAAAATGTTCATATTATCTAAATCATGCAATTTTGATAGAATGATGAAGGAAATATGCATAGTTCTTGGAATTAATCATGGAGAATACGCAACTACTGGTGTTCTTCAACCGTCCGATAAACGAGAATAGAACAATTATTATAGATATTACCAATGATCAAGAATTGATCGATTTAAAACAACTCTCCGAAAAACAAATTCTCAATTAAGTTGTTCATTGAAAAGTTTTTGATTTCTGGTGTTGCCTAAGTTTCGAAACATCCGAGGGAGTTCTCTTGCATGCTTAATTTAGAAAACAACTCAAGTGAACTTATGTCATATCCAAGTGACATGAGCTTAGAAAATGGCTTGAGTGAAGTGGTATGGACTCAACTACAACATTTAAGCGGCCTTTCCTTAGCTGACGTCAAATGTAATGTTTGACAATGCTCGTTACAGGTCATTTACCGACTGGAACGATTATAGAAGAGGAAGCAAATGATGACTCGAAGATGTTGAAGAAGAGGAGCGACTTGATAGCATGCAAATTGCAATGTGTTATTGGAGGCATTGATGATGACACTCGTTGGATGAATGAATTTTGTGTAAACAACGATTATGTGGAGTCTAAGGAACCATTGCTAGAAGAATTTCAAAATGAGGATTGGCTAAATGCCTTAGAAGCTGAATTTGTTGATGTTGGCTCAAATTTTGAACGACCCGAGAACTTTACCTTCAAAAAAGGAGATTTATTCGAAAGCAATGAGTCATTGGTTTTTGCTATACGTGAATGGTCCATCAAGAATCTGTTTTGTTGCAAGGTTTTGGTGTATGGAGTTAATACGTATTTGTTTTTATCATGTGTGTTTTGGTTTGGATGCGGTATGAATCGTGTTTTCATGTTGATGCAATGTGTATGAAGTTATGTACATGAAAGTTATGAAAATTATATGTTTGGATATGTATATGAAGTTAATTTGAATGCTTTATATGTACAGGAGGTTATTATATGTACTGGAGATTTTCTAACACTCTCGTGCATGTCCAGAGAATACACGGGACTAGTAGTCTCGTGTATTTGCTGAAGGTAGGATTAGTTAGCACCAATTACACGGGACTATTAGTCCCGCGTATTTTGAAAATAGTTTTTTGCAAAATCGATCCTTTTTTGGTTAGCCTTGATAACGTGGCAAAAAAGGAGTCAATTTTGCTAATTATTTTTTTTTTAAAATTTGTTTAAAAATTTCTCGTATATTTTATTTATTATTTTTAGTTTCTGTTCTTTCATTTTCTTTTTCTTCGAGTTAGGTTATGCATGGAACTAGAACAACAATAACAGGGAGCCACCGAAGATAGTGAGGGGCACCACACGTGCCAAAGGATCCAATTATCCGCACCGGTTTCTGTTTCCCGTATCCAAACGCGCCCTAAAAATTCCAACTCAAGAATAAGGCGAGAGATTAAAGAAATTTTAGGAATCAAATTTTAGGGTTTTGATTCAATTCATGGAGGAAGAATCACCGCCACAACCAGACTCCATCCATCCTCAACCCGCCATGGAATCCAGAGACGAGAACCCCCAACGGGTTCCCCCCCAATTCGAGGAAGTCGACATTCGACAGTCGATTCGATCCGCCGACGGACCCATCACGGAGGAATTCGATCGGTCGAATGAAGAGGGATCGATTCGCGTTCCCCCGAAATTTGATGATGGAGGAGAACGGCAATCGTCGACTGCGGAGGAGGAAGAAGTGAAGATTGTGGAGGAGAATCCATTGGCGGTGGAAGAGGATAAACCACAGGTATATGAAAGCGATGAGAGAGGTTCCTCCTTGAAAGAAGAGGAGGGAAACCTAGAAGCAGTGGTGGCCATGGAGGAGGAGAAAGTTCCCATCTTTGAGCCTTCTGCCGACGACGCCATGGAAGAGAATACCGAGGAGAAGAGCCAGACAGGGAAAGGTCACTATTAGCCGTGGGAGACGAGAAAGAAGAAGAAGCGGTGATGGTGGAGGAGAGGAAAGATCCCATCACTGAACCTTCTGTTGATGAGGTCATGCAAGAGAATGCCGAGGAGAAGCCGTTGGATGTTTCTGAACCCACCTCGGATAAAGAACTCAATGGGGAAAGGTCACTACTAGCTGAAGGAGATGACAAAATTTCTTCATTGAGAGAAGAAGAGGAAAAGAGGAAGCCTTTAGGCTCTGTTGCTGCTATTGATGAGGTAATGCGATACAACGTTGATGATACCCATGAGGCCTGCTCAACTGAGGAACTAAACAGGGAGAGGCCACAGTCAGTTGAAGGCGACTCGAAAATTTACTCACTGCAGGAAACATTGGCCGAAGAAGATGAGAAAGTATCCTCATTGGAGCAAGGGTTACTTGGGAAAGAAGGAGAAGATAAAGTTGATGTACCAGATGATATCATGCAAGAAGAAGTTGAAGACAAGCCCATAGAGTTTGGTGAGATACATCCGTCTGAGCAACTGGATGAGGAGATTCCACAATTGGGTGAAGATGATGCGAAACTTTCCTCATTGCAAGCAGAATTTGTTGGAGAAAAAGAGAAAGAGCCCATATCCGAACTTTCAGTCTCTACTGCAGCTGTCAATGAGATTAAGCATGAAAAAGTTGAACAGGAGCTCTCAGAAGAGCAATTGAAAGAGGAGACAGCGGCATCAGCTGGTAAAAGCACGGATGTGTCCTCATTGCAACAGGAACAGATTGACGAAGATAATAAAATTTCAACTCTGCAAGAAGATTCAGCTGAAAAAGAGGAAAATGTTTCATCGTTAAAAGAAGAATCAGCTGAAAAGGATCAGGAAGAATCAGCTGAGAAAGAAGAGGATGATGAGGTGGACACTGATGAAGGGGGCCCGGCAAAGGCAGCTGGAAGAAGGACAGGGTCAAAGCAGAAGCGTGGTCGCCCTCAAGTGGCTAATGGAAGAAGGACAAGGGCACCATCAAAGCCAAAGGAGGATGAAGAATTGTGCTTCATTTGCTTCGATGGTGGAGACCTTGTGGTCTGTGATCACAGGTGAGTATGAATAACCTCTTTGTATTTTTTCTTTCTCACTTCTGTTCTGATAAATATTTGCTATAGGGGTTGCCCAAAGGTGTATCACCCTTCATGTGTTAACCGGGACGAGGAGTACTTCAAGGCTAAAGGCCAGTGGACCTGTGGTATGTCTTAAACAATTTTTTTAGTTAGCAGCTTCTACTTTTGTGTCAGTAGCTGAATTTTTTGTTTTATACATATTCAACAAAGTATCCTATAATATCAACAAATGGTGATTAAACTTCATGTGAAGTTGCATATTTTGGATTGCTCGATGGTTAGATTGGTATAGGAAAAAAAAATCTAGAATAAATCTCATCTAAAATTTAAAAATTTTAGAAGAAAGTAATTTCTACAATTAACCAAGGCACTAAGGGCATTAAGGAGTCAAAATTTTATTTTTGAAAAAAGTGTGTGTTAACGTTCAAGATAGGTTTGAAAATTTTAAAAGTCACATTTGTTTCTTGTTCTCCGTTTTAAATGAAATTGTGTTTGTAAAGGCTGTAAAAAGCTTACTATGATGCAATCATGTAATAAATGATCCATTTATCCAAACGTTTCATTACCTTGATCAAAGTAATTTAGGTGTAGGACTGCTGTGCTCAGGATTTATTGTCATTATATATAAGGTGTCTCACAACTAAATGGTTATTCAAGTTTGTAGGAGGCAAATTACATTAAAAATTCCGGATTAGTAAAATGTGGCGACACAGATTTGTAGCAGTATCACAATTTCTTGCATTGGATGTTGGTCATTGGTGATTTTCTCTTCAAACTGTATTTTCTCTTTGCTTTCAGAATCATTGGCCACAATTAAAAAAAAAACAAGTGAAAGAGGGGAAACAATGAAAATGCTAGGCTGACAACACAGTGATTCAAATATCAAAAGTGGATATGGAACTCTGAGAGCCCTTAAAGTAATTGAAATGGGCAAACAAAATGATAAAACTCCACGGAGGCTAGAATTTTTTCTTCTGTGCAATTTAAACTTTAAGGCCCATGATATGCCCTGATTGCATCATATCTCATGAGGACATTCTGAAGTAGCCAACAGAGATGAGTGGAAGCATGGGTTGATGTAAAACTATCCCTATGCTGTTCATTTGTTAACGTAGGTATTGTCGGTTGAAAGGAATTGATGAAATCACTTGTCAAGGCTTCTATTATTCATGAAATCCAATTAACACTTTTAAAGTGGAGAATGTTCTTGCCTAAGAAAAAGACTCAGAAAATTCTAGGAACAATGTCTTCTTGGTTGATAGCATTAAGATTTCATTCTGAAAGGATGAAGCAGGTACCTTAACCTATGTGAAACTATGCTTTAACTTCCATTGAATAACAAAGTGACAAGTATTGTGTAAAATATCACAAATTATGAAGATTAAGTTCGAGCCCCTTTGGTGTCAGTTGTTCTTGGAAATCCCTAATTCTTCTGTCTCTCATTCATACCAAAAAGCCGTGGCAAACTTATCATGAGTGTCTATATTTCTTTCTCTTCATTATTAA
This sequence comes from Asparagus setaceus, assembly GCA_012295165.1. Lineage (NCBI taxonomy): Eukaryota > Viridiplantae > Streptophyta > Magnoliopsida > Asparagales > Asparagaceae > Asparagus > Asparagus setaceus. The sequence goes on along the minus strand of CM022704.1, from coordinate 82,050,870 downwards.
CTTTATCGTACTGGTTTTATCATTGTTTTTGGTTTGAAAAAATATTTTCTCTTACTAATTTTGTCATTGTTCTTGGCTTGCAGTTATATTCTTGACAATTTGTCTAAAATAATCTATTTGCAGTTAGACTTCTTGATTAACTATTCTTATGTCATGGCACCTGTCTTAATATTTGATATTTGTGTATCAGGTTGGCATATATGTAGCAGCTGTCAAAAATCTGCCCGATACATGTGCTATACTTGTACATACTCTTTATGTAGAGGGTGCATAAAGGAATCAGACTTTGTCTGTGTTAGAGGAAATAAAGGTTTCTGCAAGGAGTGTATGAAAACAGTGATGCTGATAGAGATGAATAAGCGTGCAGATGACAATATGGTGTGTTCTATTTTGTCATTTAAACTTTGCTATGTCATTTTCAAAAACCAAAATTCTTATTCGAGATTCTTTAAAAATTTTCTGCACAAGATCCTCAATCAAAAGAAGCTACATGGTACACCAGAAATTTAATCTTGTTTACAATTTTCAAGCTACAAAACCTATCATTTTTTGCTCCTTTTAAACAGTAAGTACCACTACTATTAAATTTCTGGGTAGCTCGTCTATTTTTGAGTAAAAAGGTGATGATTTTGACTTGTCTTCTCGAGCTTGATTCTCTGCCACATTTTCTCTTTAAAGGATCTCGCACAGCTGAACATATTAATTATCATTACTTTTATTTTTCACTGTTGATATTTATGAATCAAGAATGAATATGTTCGCTCTGGTACTTCTGTTCTTGCTATAACTTGGTCATCTTTGCAGCTTTCAGTAAACCAATCTTTTTTATTTGTTATAATATCTGAAATCGTAGCCAAATTTGTTGGTCGAATAGTAGATACAATTTGTCTTTGCTTGCATCAATCAAGACAGGATGTTGCTTATCCAAAAAATGCAAGATTTCTTGTAATCTGGTAGAGTGTAGACTTTAACTCTAATTCCAGTAAATCAGTTCTTCAGAAAAAGCACGTCATCTATACTTTTGTATTACTTGCTAGCTTGGTTCCAAGGTCTGAACTTTGAATTATGAGTTGATGATGATGCATACTGGTTGTAATTGTATCATGTGGATTCTTAGCTATCAAATCCTGGCAAAATCGGCTTATACCATAATGTCGGCTAATAATGACAGGTAGCAGGGAGGTTTGAGGAGTGAAGTACAAGAAATTGATTTGATAGTTCTATATTGTCGAAAGATTACAAAGCAACAAAGAGAAAGTTCGTGCTTTTTTGAATTATTTGATATGTGATTGTAAGAATCTTCATTTAACATTATAATTTTCAAATCTGATAACCAGACCTAATTGTAGATGATAAGGACCATTCTTCTCAGAGCCACAATAAAAAGCTATCAATTAGAAAAAGAATTAATAAATTGAGCAATTGATCGGACTACTCTCTTTGTTTGGGTCTAATCCAATATAAGAAGCCATAGAATATGACCTCAGTGTCTCGATAAACCCTTAACTTGGCAACCAATTTAACCACATTGGGTCAATTCTATCACAAACCTTAACAACTTTGCTGTCATTGAAACTTGCTAAAAGGTCATATATTTCGTAAGAGCTGATTTTAAGATTTATTTTCTAAAAAATCTTGTTTTTATAACTTATGAAATTTAGATTAATAATTAGAATGCCATATCAATTTAGAAATTCATGCTGCGTCAACAATGGATTGTGCAAGTTTTGATCTTCTAATCTTTAAGACTATCAGAACGAATCAGACCAAACATTCCCATTTTTTTTAAAAATTGTAATTTTTTAATCTTTTAGGGACACTGATATCTACATTTAGCAATTCCAATCCAATATTTTTACCTGCTGAAACTGTTGAGACCCTCAACAACGGCACTAAGCAAGGCGAACCAGAACCGTGACTGATATGAGAGTTCAAATAATGAATTGTCCTTATCAGTTTGGGCAATTTCCAGTTGTCTACTGCTAGTTTGATTTTGGCCCCTAGTGCTCTCTATTTTGCTACCATTCATGAATGCAAGAGATGTGTATGCTACTTACTAGGCTAGCTTTTGGTTCAAAAGAGGTGCCAAATTTAAGAAATAACAGGCTTCCCAGAGTGTAGTTTTGATGGTAAGTGATCATTATGTCACATCTTATTTCCTGCATGTCAGAGAAGTGGTTCTTCTTGTTTTGGATTCAGGAAACTTTTTCTAATGCTTCCTCATGAAACATTTCTTGTTCTCCCTTTTTACTATACCATGCTCGGTAGGCGGGTGCTTAAGTGTGTCCTGTTGATGATCATGCATCATTTTCTCTAATTTTATTCCCCCTAATTGCTTCATTTGGATTTCTTATACAGGGTGTTATTGATTTTGATGACAAAACTAGTTGGATGTATTTGTTTAAGGACTATTGGGTAGATCTGAAAGCAAAGCTATCTTTGACAACTGAGGAACTGATTGAGGCAAGAAATCCATTGAAGGAAACAAATGCAACATCTGGCAATGAAAAACATTTAAATAAAAAGAGAGCAGCCAGGTGGAATGAGGAACCTTTAGAGAATTCTGGTAATGCTAGTGATGACCAGGGAGGAAGTGCATCCAGCTCTTCCAAGCGTTATAAAGAGAACACTTCTTCCAGGAAGAAAGTGAAAAAACGGTCAAGGAACACAACCAACAGGGAGGATCCAGTAAAAGGAGCTGCCACTGGACAAATTTCCAATTCCGAGGACATTGAATGGGCTTCAAAGGAGCTGCTCGAATTTGTTGAACACATGAAAGATGGTGATAGATCTGTCTTGTCTCAATTTGATGTTCAGGCTCTTCTTCTTGAATATATTAAACAAAATAATTTACGCGATCCTCGTAGAAAAAGTCAAATTATTTGTGATTCAAGGCTCTGGGCTCTCTTTGGAAAATCACGTGTTGGACATCTTGAAATGCTGAAGCTTCTTGAACCACATTTTCTTATAAAGGAGGCCTCACCGATTGTGACAGATGATAATCAAGGAGGTGTTGTAGATCCTGAGCCCAGTCAAACTGACGCTGATAGAAACAGCGATGCATCCACGAAGATTTCAGATTTAAGGAGAAAATCACGTAGAAGGGTAGAAGAAAAGGGGCTGATGAATCCTGATGATTATGCAGCGATAGATGTTCATAATGTCAGTTTAATGTACTTACGTCGTAACTTGATGGAGGATTTCCTTGATGACGTTGATATGTTTAATGAGAATGTTGTTGGATCATTTGTAAGAATAAGGATTTCTGGTTCTACTTCAACTAAGGATATGTATCGGCTAGTGCAAGTTGTCGGTAGGTTTTTATTGTATCATCTCTCACTTTAGCTAGATATGCAATTGTAAGTTTAAATTTGTAAATGTCATTCTTCTTTATACAGGGACTGGCAAGGCAGCAGGAAAATATAAAACTGGTAAGAAGACAACAGATATCACATTGGAGATATTAAATTTAAACAAGAGAGAGGTTATAACGATTGATCTCATTTCAAATCAGGAGTTTACTGAGGTAACTTTTAATGTAACGAAGAATGTTTTTCATATGCTTCATTTTTAGTTCATGTGCATATTGACAACTATATGCTACTTACTAGGCTAGCTTTTGGTTCAAAAGAGGTGCCAAATTTAAGAAATAACAGGCTTCCCAGAGTGTAGTTTTGATGGTAAGTGATCATTATGTCACATCTTATTTCCTGCATGTCAGAGAAGTGGTTCTTCTTGTTTTGGATTCAGGAAACTTTTTCTAATGCTTCCTCATGAAACATTTCTTGTTCTCCTTTTACTATACCATGCTCGGTGGTGGTGCTTAAGTGTGTCCTGTTGATGATCATGCATCATTTTCTCTAATTTTATTCCCCTAATTGCTTCATTTGGATTTCTTATACAGGGTGTTATTGATTTTGATGACAAAACTAGTTGGATGTATTTGTTTAAGGACTATTGGGTAGATCTGAAAGCAAAGCTATCTTTGACAACTGAGGAACTGATTGAGGCAAGAAATCCATTGAAGGAAACAAATGCAACATCTGGCAATGAAAAACATTTAAATAAAAGAGAGCAGCCAGGTGGAATGAGGAACCTTTAGAGAATTCTGGTAATGCTAGTGATGACCAGGGAGGAAGTGCATCCAGCTCTTCCAAGCGTTATAAAGAGAACACTTCTTCCAGGAAGAAAGTGAAAAAACGGTCAAGGAACACAACCAACAGGGAGGATCCAGTAAAAGGAGCTGCCACTGGACAAATTTCAATTCGAGGACATTGAATGGGCTTCAAAGGAGCTGCTCAATTTGTTGAACACATGAAAGATGGTGATAGATCTGTCTTGTCTCAATTTGATGTTCAGGCTCTTCTTCTTGAATATATTAAACAAAATAATTTACGCGATCCTCGTAGAAAAGTCAAATTATTTGTGATTCAAGGCTCTGGGCTCTCTTTGGAAAATCACGTGTTGGACATCTTGAAATGCTGAAGCTTCTTGAACCACATTTTCTTATAAAGGAGGCCTCACCGATTGTGACAGATGATAATCAAGGAGGTGTTGTAGATCCTGAGCCCAGTCAAACTGACGCTGATAGAAACAGCGATGCATCCACGAAGATTTCAGATTTAAGGAGAAAATCACGTAGAAGGGTAGAAGAAAAGGGGCTGATGAATCCTGATGATTATGCAGCGATAGATGTTCATAATGTCAGTTTAATGTACTTACGTCGTAACTTGATGGAGGATTTCCTTGATGACGTTGATATGTTTAATGAGAATGTTGTTGGATCATTTGTAAGAATAAGGATTTCTGGTTCTACTTCAACTAAGGATATGTATCGGCTAGTGCAAGTTGTCGGTAGGTTTTTATTGTATCATCTCTCACTTTAGCTAGATATGCAATTGTAAGTTTAAATTTGTAAATGTCATTCTTCTTTATACAGGGACTGGCAAGGCAGCAGGAAAATATAAAACTGGTAAGAAGACAACAGATATCACATTGGAGATATTAAATTTAAACAAGAGAGAGGTTATAACGATTGATCTCATTTCAAATCAGGAGTTTACTGAGGTAACTTTTAATGTAACGAAGAATGTTTTTCATATGCTTCATTTTTAGTTCATGTGCATATTGACAACTATATGAAAAACATATATAGGCCTAAGTTTTCTGTTCATGGGTTCTTTTCCTCTTAACATTTTAAGTTTAAAATGATGAGCAGATGCCTTATAGTTTGTGCAAGAATGTATTAAATGACTTGGCATATGCCAAATTCTTTGTAAGAGAATTAAACAGTGAATGCTGTCATGGTATCATCTTGAAGTATCAAAGATATTATGGGATAGTTTGACTTTTATTGTCCAACGGGCTCACTCTCCTGCCTACATATCTATATGTATAAAGGGCATGTGAAGCAAATTGGTGGTAACTATAAAAAGTTTAGAAAGAGGTCACTGGGTGGCCTGCTATGCCCATGATATCCCTTTTTTTTTTATATAATATGTAAAATAAGATTAATTTCAGGTTTGATTCTTTTATCTCAAATTTTTTGTAGCTTTTAATCAAATACATCTTAACCTTCTCCAGATAAGATTATTTATTCATGTATGAACAACAAGATATGTAACAATAAAAGCTCTTCACTGCCAGTATGGCATTTTGCATGAATTGGTATGCTACTTTTGTAAGATTAAAAGTCTGCCATATAATGTTAATTGACTCATGAGCTGTGAGTTTTTCTAAATTAAGATGTGTCCATGTCAACTGACAAATTATATGCTGTGATTCCAGGAGGAGTGTGAACGCTTAAGACAAAGTGTAAAATGTGGATTTATTGATCGACTAAAAGTGGTAATGCTAATTGAGACTTAATGTATGTAATCCTGGTATTCTTTGCCAATTTACCTAATTTTCCTTAATTTACCAATGTCAGGCTGAAGTTCAGGAGAAGGCAAGGGCTCTTCATACTGTGAGAGTCAACGATGTGAGGATTTTTCTTGTAACCACATTTTACTTCTATGAAATAGTTGATGAAGCAAACTTATGATGTCTCCATGTTTTTGCATTTGCTTTTTTCTTTTTGCAGTGGCTCGAAAGTGAGAAGGCACGGCTAGGTCATCTCCGTGATCGTGCTAGTGAAAAAGGTCGCAAAAAGGAATATCCTACTCTTATATATATTATTTTGTTTGCTGCATAGTTTACCTCTGGAAAGTCATATGCATAAGATTTTTAAGGCTATTAATTCTCATGTAACCTAAAGGACTGCAGTCAACTTATATGCAAGTTAATTCAGTAAGAGCTGGTGAGATTCTCACAAAATGTAGACTTAATTTGCCTTCAACAAAGAATATTCAGAATGCTGCCTAGAGGGTCGTGTCAGTCTCACAAGGATGGAACAAGTTTCAGTGTCTGGAACAAGTTTCAGTGTCTAGCTTTGCATAGTGCAACTTTCAATACCCAATCACCTTTCTGAAGTTATCCACATGACATAGGGCAATGAAATAGATCTATCCACATAGTTCCTATGGATTAATTATGTGAAAGGAGAACAGTGATGGATACTTGTGCTGAAGAATTCTTATTATCCTCTTATCTCTTGTGCTTCTTTGGCTTTCTTTGTTTCTTATTTCCTTCCTTTAGATTGAGACATGATACCATTAAAGTTGCTGTGCCTAAAACTAATAGCAGATAATAGGGTGTATGAAAACTGGTCACAATTCCTCTAGTATGTAATTGTATGACATCGCATATCATAGGGTGTATGATTACCATTCACAATTCCTCTAATGTGGAACTGACAGCATATAATAGGTTTTTGAAAATCGGTCACAATTCCTCTGCTATGGAACTGTAAGACCTAACCTGTAAAACAGTCATCAACAAACAAGTATTTCCATTTGTTAGGTAACTGCAAAGTTTATAGTCAAATATTCATACTAATATATTCATATGTTCATGAATCTAATGGCTTGTGAGCATGTCCTGTTTCACGTTTTAGAGTGTGAAATTATAACCCTAACCCTCACTATAAAAAGAATATCATTGTTCTTGAGGAAGCATACTTAGTCTATATTTTCTTTGTCAAAAATTGACTTGTTTCACAATGAGCTTTCCTGAAATAGATACAGTTCAACTGCAAACATTCGTACGTCAGATACTTGCTCTTGTAGCTATCTTCAATCAGCAGTTGTTCCTTAACTCTTTTTACGCATAGAGAATGTGTGGAGAAACTTCAGCTTCTGAGCACTCCTGAGGAGCGTATCAGGAGGCTAAATGAAGTTCCCGAAATTCATGTTGACCCAAATATGGATCCAGATTATGATTCCACTGAGGACGAAGATGATCAAGATGCCAAAAGAGAAGGTGCTTCACAATGTTTGATTTCAATCTATCAAAACTGTATGTTGATTATTGACACTGATTCTTGCTTGTATTTGCCTGCATTACTTGCAGATAACAAGAAGCAGAAACCTTATTTCAAGGGTAGAGATGAGTTTTATACGGGAAGAGAAGGTTTTACTGCTCATAAAAATTCACTTGCAGCATGGGATTCAAACAGAAATATATCAAAGGCAGGAGTTCAGGGCATAGTTTTACCTACCGTTCAAGCTGATAGAACATATGGTTTCTCTAGGAATCAAGGAAATGATGCTCACTCAATCAGCAGTCCCAGAACTCCAAAAAATGAGCCAAATGCAACTGGTATGGATAGTGGTCTTCTGAAAAATGTTCAGCCTGTTGCAGAACCCGGACAGGCGCGTGGCATTAATTTTGACACTGTGCCACAACAGGCAAATATTGTGTCATCTAGCACTAGTGAAAATGAAAAGGTGTGGCACTATCAGGATCCAGCGGGTAAAATACAAGGGCCATTTTCAATGACTCAGTTGAGGAAATGGAATGCAAGCAAATTTTTCCCAGCTAATTTGAGGATATGGAGAACGTCTGAGAAGCAAGAAGACTCTATTTTACTGGCTGATGCACTTAGTGGGAAGTTGCATAAGGACTCACATCAGCAGGAACCTCAGCCTAGCAACACTACCCAGCCTACAAATGCAACAGCTATGTTAGGATCTAGGGCAAATAACATGGACGGAGCTGTGAGAGAAAATACTATTCTTCAGGCTGCCGCAAGTTCGCCTGCTACTGATAATTACAACTTGGTAAACTCTGATAAGTGGACCACTCATCCGTCTTCCTTATCTGTGACCAATACAGGAATGGGTAGTAATCACATGGATGGGAGGCCTGCAGCATCTTCAACAGGATGGGAGTCATCAAAGTTTTCTAATGCGTGGCCTGACCAATCCCAAGCATGCAACACTCCCAGACCAATGAATCCATCTTCCAGAAATTTGTCTCAGCAGACATCTTTCCATGGAAGAGATGGTCGAGGAGAAAATAATGGTAGATGGAATAGGGATCGGAGTCGGCAAAATAATTGGAATTCAAACAGGCATAGGAGGTTCCAGCCAAATGATCGAGCTTATGAAAGGCAGCATCCTTATCAAAGCTCATCACGCCAGCAGTATCGCGGTGAACAATGGAAAGGGCAGCCTGCAAATGACTCCTCAAATCAATTGGGCAATGGGTCGTTTAATTACCCTGCTAATGCTCCACAGCCAAGCAACATCGACTGGGCAAGTCTTCAGGGTGCTTTGAACAGAATTTCAGCTTCTGTGCAGCCCGCATGCTCTGGCCCAGGAAGTGATTTGCAACAATCTCCCGCTAACGTAACTTCGTCGACACTGAACTCTGTCGGAGGATGGGCTTCAAACGCTATACCTTATGTCAATCTTGCCAAGACCCCGGAGAACATAGGTGTCTTGAGCAACTTTCAGCAGCAGAACAAGCCTACTGAATCAGCAGTAGCTAATTCTGTGAGTCATGCAGTTTATTGTGGTTCCAATGCCACTGAGTCTATGGACAGATCAAACTGGAGGCAGGGGTTGGAAAGTAGCAGTGCCAATACAAAACCACACAGTGAGCAGGCATCTGTTGATGCTCTAAATTCTGAAAGTATTCAACCAGCCAATCCTCAGAATGATACAGGTGATCATACAATACGCTCGAATGAACTCGATGCCAATATGAAGTGCCTTGGAGCACATGATAGATCAAATCCTGAAAACAAACCTGTCAACAACACTGTAGTAGGTCCTGCTTCTGTTGCTTCAAATGCTTTAGGATCTTCAAATTTATCTGATGCTTCTGTTGCTGTCGAGAAATTAGAAGCTTCAAGTTCCAGTGCACCTTCAGCTCAACAACAAGGGCCTAACAGTCTAAGTACTAATGCTGCTCAACCAGTAAACATTGGTTGGGGAATGACTCAGCAGAATCCAAACCCTGGTACAGGAACAGGACAGGAAACAGGACACTTGGTTCACACAGCAATCCCAGGTGCTGCAAATATGGGCTGGGGAATGGTTGCACCTGGACTCGTGAATATGGGGTGGGGCCCGCCAGCTCAGCCAACTATGGGGTGGGGCCCGCCGGCTCAGCCAACTATGAACCAAAACCTAGGTTGGGCAATTCCAACGCAGGGAAATGTAAATGCTAATTTGGCTTGGGGAGCACAGGCAATGGCAAACCCTAATGCTGGATGGGGAATGCCAATGCAGGTAAATCCAGCAGCAGTTAATCCTGGTTGGTTTGCACCTGTCATTGGGGGTGCAAACCCAGGTCCATCTTGGGTTGCACCAACAGAAGGAAGTACAAATCAGAATGCTGCTTGGGGAACACCTGTGCAGGGAACTGGACAAGGAAGTATGAATGGCGGTGCTTCAAATCAGAATGGCGGTGGCGAGGGAGACCAGAGAGGAATTTGCAACTTCCACAAACATGGGTACTGCAAGAAGGGAGCCTCATGCAACTATATCCATTCCTGAGCTGATGGGAAGGTAAAAGATGCAATTTTTGTTCCGTGGTGTACAGTTGTTTTCTTGTTTTAGCATGCGAACACGCTAAGATTGTGTATCTCTGCATGATGGCTGTGTTGTCATCTCATGTGGACCTTTATGCAGTTACTATCGAATATACAGTCTTTGGATTCCTTTGAATTGATATCTAAATTTGGGGGAGATTGTGCTGCCTTCAAGATTTCTGTCCTTGCAGGTTTGGGGTTCAAAAAATTTAATGAAGGTGATGATTCATAAAAAGGTTGGGGAGGAACAAAGGGTTTTTCTAGCCAACCAGAATGTTTTGCATAAAAGCTTTGTTCTTGTTCTTGTTGTTGGTTGTAGGTTTAGAATTTCCACCTTTTTCATGATATAGCATTCTTGGTCATTTACTGTCCTTAATCAGTTCTGAGTTCTCTATTAATCAAAACTCACTTCAGACAAGACAAACTAGAAGTAATCAGGGCCCTGCCATTAAACCTCACGGCCAATTAACTGGTTGGCGACCTCCTTTTTCTTTCAGTTGTGCAGTGAAATTTTATGCAACTATGAAACAACAAAGTGCTCCAAGAACAGGGAGAGATGTAAGATGGAAAATAGTTCAGACGAAGAGGTATGATGGACGCAAATGTGTTTAAAACAGTCGCATTCTGGTGTTGCATGTCGTTTTGCTTCATAAATTTATCATAAAGCAGCTGCAAAGGAGAGAGTTTCTGTATAAAACTGCAAAGTGAGGTCTTAGCACTTGGCTCTTGGTCAATATTGCTTTGGCCTAAAGCACGCTTCGGATGTCTGCTCTATTTTATTCTAGCATCCTCTACCTGGTTTATTGCTTTTTAATATCCGTTAATACCATTGCTCTCAAAAAGCTTTTGCTGCTGAGCAGGACAGGGAGAAAGAACATTAAGGTTTTCTTTTTTTACCCAATTTTCTTATTGTTCAAAAGTGCAGAAAGAAATTTCAATTGCCTATCTTGTTTGTTTTTTTTTCCAGCTGCAACCTAGATAAAGCACTACTGCTTTCTTGTGAGAGTTCTAGCGAGTGTCACTATTTTAAGTTTCTGAGAATTTTGATAGCTCCGGATTATCCAGGCCACGGGCAGCCTTCTGCTCTTTAATTATCAGCAGTTTTGCTAAATTTTGACCAGAATTTGTACTATTCGAAAGTTTGATGGTACCAATTGCTGCAAGAAAAAGAAAAGATTGGCCTTTACATTTATCAATATCAAAAGTTTTAGATTAAGTCAGTTCCCCTTGAAAACGGTATTGTTATCTTGTGGAAACTGTCCATTATCTCAAATAGAAACTGTATTTGTAATTACTTCTTATTTATTTATTTTTTTTAGGATTTTTCACTAAAGATCCTGTAAAGTTTGAAGATGATCAAGAGGCAGTGCAATTTTGCAGCTGCCTATGCAGGAAAGGAGTTTTAGATTCTGCATGCTTTGTAACCTTGTTTGATAGCTTTACAGATAAGGAAAAGCAGAAGCTCCGAGATTAAGCCTCTGCCCAAATCTCACTTGATTATGCGAGAAATTGTAACTGGTACAGTTCTTGGCAGGACATATCCAACTTGTTGAGGAAATGGCTGCGATTGGTCCTCAACTTTTCTCTTTCTATTGAAACTAGAGAGCTCAATTTTCAAAGTAGAGGTCTCACTTCTTAATCAAATAAGGGCAGATAATTCCGTGTTTAGATGTGTAATTTGATTTTATTTCATTACGGACATACCAACCTTAGGAGGAAGAGGGAGGGTGTGACAAATTTTGTTCAAGATTGTTGAGATGTGATTGTAATGAAATGCAATGTTAGAGGTTATATTTCCCTAATGTTTGCAGACAAGCTTTCCTTTACCAAATTGTAAGAATATTCTCTCCAATAGATGAAGCATCTCAATAGATTGATCATCAATGAGGATGTATGGGATGCACGTCGGCAAGTTCCAGTTCAAACAACTTACTTAATGAACACGCTCCGAACTAATATCGAATATGAACATACATATATGCATAAGTTAAAAACCAAGAGCAAGCACATGGACCCTCATTGTAAATTTCCAATTTAGACTAGTTACTGAGACAGAACATATGATGTTCCTTGATCTTTATGGAGTAAGAAGTTTGCAGGTTCATTTATATATTTTATACAATGACTATTACATATCATGACTTAACTATATTCCAAAACTGTGGCTCAAGCCACTTGACTATCCAAATAGTCAAACATGAGAATAGAAGTATTATTTCTTTAAATGTTCTACACAAAATTGAATTGCAGAGGTTATTCAACTTGAACTTCTTTGGATTCGGCAGGAGCAGATAAAATAACAGGATAGTAAGAGTCGAGTTCAAGTTGTTGCAGGACCGTCTGCATAGCTGATAGGTATGAAGAGTGTCCATCAATAAGATGACTAGCATCAACCTGACCACGATTTAATATACAAAATTATTCATTAAGCAGACGAAAAAGAAAGGAAAAAGAAAAGAAAAGAAAAGCACGAGAACAATTTATGCACCTACATTTTCAATCCCAGGTAATTCCACGGCCTGAATGCCAGCCAGTCCTTGAGTAAGTAAACTGAATAATCGAAACCAGATCATAAAAATATTTAGGACGTTTAATAAAACTCTTTGCTATGAGAAATAAATAGATAAACCTTGCACGGAAAGTCACTCCAAGAATCCAGTCATTTGTTGAGAAAACATTCACAAATCTCCCTGCAACTATCTGCAACAAAGCTCAACCAACTATAAATTAGAGAAAATACTAACGAACAGGAAAGGAAGGTTGCTTATGAAACACTAAGAATTCCAATAATTTTCTCAGAGCGTTGCACTATGCAGAGGTATCAATACCTTTCTAGCACTCTCCCATTCATCGCCTTTGGAAGAGATTGGCGCACCTAGAATAACAACCTTTTCTACAAGTCCCTCTGCAAACTAACAATTTTATCAGGCTAATTCGAGTGACTTTATGAGCAGGAAACAAAAAGCAAGTACCTTCTCCTGATTCAGCCATCTGCTGCAGACATTTAAATATAACTCTTGCTCCTAATGAAAATCCTATTAGAGTCACCGGTCTGGAGAATTCATCACAAATATCAGTGAACTGGCAGGTTTGGCACTTGAAAAAAAGAAAAAGAAAAAAGAGAAACTCTGAATACTATGCCTGTTGCCTTGAAGATTATTCGATAGCACTTCAGCAAGGAGAATTCCTGCTTTATCTGATCTGTAGTTAAAAATACACCATGGTGGTCAATAAACTATTTACAAAACTAAAAAGTGGAAAGATCCTAGCACTTAAATCATTAATGGATATCGCATTTGCACCTATCAATGGCAATTGACCATTTGCTATCTATGAAATCAAGGGCTGAAAGCAGTGTAGTTGGCCAAGCTAATGCAGAAACAAGAGTGCCTAACATAGTCATCATGGCACCTTGCTTCATCAATTCCATTGTAAGTTCTACGCAAAAAGCCAGTGATGTCAAAGATGGTGAAAAAAATATCATGAAACGTTTAATCGTATAGGAATTTTACTTGATTTGAGCCAATCCTGAATTGCAGTGCTCACTGCAATAAGATTTTTTGATTCCCACTGAAGCGCATAGCTGAGAATTAATTTGAACTCATTAGAAAATTATCATTATTCACTGAAAGATAGAGGCAACAAAGGAGAATATTATATACTACTTTATCTTTCATCAATCAGGCCATGTACATATCTTTACTTTTCTTTTCTTTACGCGTACATATGTTTAGAATATACTGTACCTCTCCAAGCTCTCATTTGTTCCTTCCCAAGGTCTGGTAAAATCTTCCTCCTCAGAAACAAAACCAGAAACTAAAATGCCAACAGCTAGACGCTGTAAATGAGATAACATTTCAAGTCAGGGTTTAATATAGTCAAGATAGATAGGCAACCTTCTTCATGTACAGAGTGAAGAAAATTAGACTTTTAAACCCAAATAATAATCGAATTGTGCAAATAGAGGATCTTACACCCTGGTTATGATTTTCACCAAGAACTTTAAATTCAAATTCTTCAACGCTTCCAGTTCTTCTAGCCATTTTGCTTCCAGAAAGTCCAGCACCAGCAGCTGCATTTCACCATGCAAGCATCCTGATCAATGTTCCCTGATAAAAGCTAGAGCGCAATATAGGGTAATTGCAAAATATTCAGTTTATCACTTTATAAACAAACATAGGTGCATAATCGGATACGTTGACCTTTCTACAAACATAAAGATCATCTGCAGCATATAGGGTGCATAAAGAGACAGCATTGCTTGGTAGAAGCAACTAAACCAAAGATATAACTGGCTTATGATCCTTGGTGAAGAATGACTTTATCTTCAGGGTCGTTACATTATCTGATGCATGCATTTTCAAGATTTGAGTCAATGGATTTTTATTGTGATCTATTTCTCAAAGGAAAGTTTTATGATACAAGACCTTTTCGTGGGAAGTGATCATTAACATAGATCAAAATTTTGAAAGATAAAAAAATATTCAAAAGGGTATCTGGCATACACTGAATAACAAAGTAGCATTTCCCCTATGGTCTTGAGGGAAAACTAGAACAGTTTCATCTCTAGTGGTCTGCCTAGCTCCATCAAAGATGCTGTTAACCGAGGCACCTTCTTATTTCTGGAGCAAGTTAGGGAAAGCTAAACAATACAAGCATATGACCAAAAAGAGAAAAGTCTATGACCCAGAAGAATGCATATAATTGTTTGTACTTTGTATTGGGATCATAATCACATTTAACAAGCATTACAGGTAAGTGAAAAGTGTATAACAAGAGAATTTCTTTAAAATGTGGTTGTACCGAACTAGAATAGCATACACATGGATTCATGCGCACACATGCACTCACACATAGCATGCATGCAAGCCCATATGTGTATAAGATAGGTAGTTACAAGTACTGTTTCAAGGTAAAAGATGACACTTGTCTAATGCAAAGGGTCCACCTCCAAAAGATGCAGCAACTGCAACAGAGCCAGCTGCAGATCCTGCAGCACTGGCTACTGCAGCAAAACCACTGCCAATAACAGGGACTAAGCTTCCTATTGTTGGAGCTATAGCACTGAAGCCTGCAGCGATTGCTGGAGCAGCTAGACCTGTTAAAAGAAAGATGTATAAGATGAAAAGAATTTGAGAGGGTCAAAATTTTGGTTTTTTTTTTGTTATCTTAAATCTGTGATTTCAGACCTCCAGTGATGGCCATCAAGGTTCCCCCAGTCAATGCAGCAGCCCCAATGATACCACTGCGTTTCCATTTAGACCATCCGCTATCCTCTGATTCAGTTTCATCTGTTTGTGCTCCCTCGTCTTTCAAGAGAGCCATTGCAGAACAAGCAACCATGATCTCCATTGCTTCCTGCGCAAAAACAAGTTTTCAAACAGATATACTTAGCAGTTCTCAAAAATTAAATTTTATTTGTTGAGTATTGCGCAGTGAAGTTCATACAATACCTACATAATTAACTATACAAAGATAGTTTTTACATTTATCTAAATTCAGTAATTTTCATTGCCAGGGAGTATTAAGCTCATATGACACAATGTTTAAAGGATCACGATGCCTTTCCAAAGTATTGGGTTGTTTCCCTTCTATGGCATATCCTCGATGTAGTTGTAGTTTTAATTTTAACCTTCACAACTTTCATAAGAAAGACTTCCCTATAGCAATCAAACATTCTCTCGTTACATTTACTTCATTCAAGAATTTAAACAATATTCTTAGTAAATAAGTGTGCAATGCGCTCCATGCACTCCTTATGTACAAAAAAAATAAAAAAATTATCTCGAAAGAGATGGTAATAGTTATCTATTTGTTAAGGGTTTTAAATATGAAGACAATCACTAAAGACAAAGCAGAGAAGAGACCTCAATCATATTTAATTAAGATACATTTGGTTGCTTAATAGAAGCAGTTTAAAAACACAGACCACTTTTATCCACTCGACATCAAGCCAGGTTGCCAACAATCTTAGAGCAGCGCGATGACGAGCATCATATCCTTTTTTTAATCGCGGACTTTCGTTGCTTTCTTGAGGTGTGTCAGCTACACAGGCAGAAAGAAGCTCAAACAGAAGTGTCATTCGCCGCTGGTAATTGACCGAAACTTCCCCCATAATCGAATATTTATTCTTAGACTGATTGCATTCTTCTTCTTTCTTGAACGCCGTCTTAGAATTAGTGACTTCAAGGTTTTCAGAATGTCCAGTTGTATCTTCAGAAATTTCCGTTTCAGAATCGCGGGCATCTTGGTTTTCGTGCTTCTTCTTGGATAATTCAGCTTGAGCAGTTTGAAGCTTTGTTGCCATAGAATCAACTGTTTCTGCCAACACTTGGTCTTCATTTGACCTTTCAGAAGGGGATTCACTTTCCTCTTCGGATATTATCTTCAGAAACTGGGACATCATACAAAGACATGAATAGAACCCAGAGAGGAATTAGCACACCAAAAGTTGTGAACAAGAAGATAAAGATATTGCTCACCACACAGATCCCTTTCAAGAACTTCTAAACAATTATTAACTGAAACAAGTACCGTTAACACATAACAAATGGGCTTGCAAAACACAGATAAAGGAAGCCTGCCTGTTTATAATGTAATTGTGGCCATGTAAGACCATGAAGAGATTAAATTAGTTAAAATCAAACTTCAGAATTTGACAGTAGAGATAGAGCTTAATGGGTCGAGCTGAAAGAAGAAAAAGGATAGGTGCAACTTATTATCGGTGTATGTCATATGTTGATTAACGTTGTACTGTTCCTTTAATATTCGTTTCAGTTGGCAAACTGTGTCATCATTTTTCTTTCGTCGCGGGAAATTGTGAGTCCAAAGTTGTGTACTTGAAGGGACTTAGTGGATTTTCAAGATTGGTTTCGAAACAAGGAGACATCCTGAAGGCTTCATTCACGGTCAAGATCGATCTTTTCATCATCTATATATGTGCACAAAAAGAATTCTTTCCTCCAGCATTCTCCCTTGGTTGGACCTCCTCTATCGCAATCACAAGTTCATTACTTTCTACATGCTTTCTAGAATCTAAAATACTAGTACTAATAAATAATATGGAAAATTAAAAATTGTCAAAATTTCAAATAATCACAAAATGCAATCAGCACCACATATTACTCATATAAATTTTCGTGTGACCGGAGTATGCATAATAAACATAGGGAAAGGAGAGAATGACATACGGTGACGGCTTGATCCTTGGCGGGAGAAGATCCCGCCGCCTTTTCGAGGCCCGGCCATGACTTTCGATCAATCTCCAAGAATCTACAAAGAAGAAATAAGTAGATGAACAAATAAAATTACAGAGACAGAGGTTAATAGAATTTATATACTGGAAGATGGGGCGGAGAAGGCCGTGGGATTTGTGACTCCAGAAATGAATGTAGTCGGAACTGCTGCTGCCCACGGGGGCTTCTTCTTCATTTGGTACATGGTGATCTGAGATGGTGGGCCGGCCCTGGTCGATCTGGGCCTGACGAAGGGCGAGGCCCAGCAGCGCTGCCGCTGCATAACTCCGCGACGATGTCAGGGAGGAGTCCGGCATTTTTAATCATCTAATTTTTTTTTATTTTTTTAAATTTGGGTTAGATTTGGATTGGGTTCTGCTCCTCTTTCCGTCATCTACTATTGCGGGGAGTGGGGAGAGAAAAGTTCGTCTGGCGTTTCGGAAATGGTGATGGCTACGTGTACACATGGAAGTAGGAGAGTGACAAGCAAGGCTACCGACTGAAACTGAAAGTGGCTGCTCGTCGTTAGAAGGCGACATTTTCATCTTCTATCAACAATTACAAACTGGAATTTTAAATCAAGGTTTTTCTCTCAGAAAATGAGATGATGCAAATACTTTTAATATAGTCATTATTAATCAATGTTAGTTGATGTGTTTGGTTTTGCTGAAGCTTGTAATAACTAGCTTATTATATAAGCTCCGCATAGAAGCAACTTATATAAGTTATTGAGAAAGCAGCTTCAAAGCGGTTAATATGTTTGGTAAGACTATTATTAATGATTATTATAAGTAAAATTAGCAAAGTACATATAATTGTAGCTTCATATTTATTGTTAGTGAAAAAAATTCAAATTTTAAAGAGTATATTTGCTATATAAACTACAAAAGTAGATCTTTGCTCCTCCAGTCGCTTAAAAAGCATCCCTTTAAAAGCGAAGCAATTTTAATTACCATGCAAAAATATTTTACCAAAATATATAAGAAAAACATCTTAAAAAGCAATACCAGATTGATCCTTAGTGATTAGACAGTGTAGATGGATTTTTATTAAGTGAAAAATGCAAGCTATCTCTACCCAATAATGAAATCATCTGCAATACCCACGAGTAATAAACATGCTATATTTATGAAACCATTTCATACTAGTCAGCATAATTCTCAGGCTAACTTCACTCGAACCTACCTTAAATTTGAAGAACCAAAATTGCTGATGATGGTTAAAAAGGATCCATTATCCTATGGAAAAGGAAACCAAAAAGAAAAGAAAATATACGAAGATAGAAGTATCTATTAACTAAGAACTTGTTTGTTGTCTCTAGTGGAGGAAAGTTAACATAGAATAAGTTAAAGTGAGGGAAGTTAATATATAAAACTTGTTTGGATATTTAGTAAAGAGAAACTATTTCACCCCATTAGGAAGCTTTAATAAAGCGGAGGAAGGGAAGAAAATATAAGTAAATTTAAATAAATAACCTCACATGTCATTAAATCGTTTTACTATTAGATCTTGACAGAATGGTGAAATTGTTTCGTGTAACATTCTTTTTTTAAAGTATTTTCCTTCTCCTTGGTTGTACGTTTATACCCCATTTTGAAGGGGAACAAAATCTTAGATTTCCTCATCTCAGTTACCTTAACTTCCTCTCCATTATTTATCATAAATGAGTCCCAAACAAAATTAATGAGTCCCCTAACGTTCCCTACCTCACATTAAGTCCAATCTAAACAGACCCTAAAGTTATTGAAGTTTGCAATGTAGCTGTGCAACCCAATACTTTCAGTATTAAGTTAAACTAAATATAAAGATGTATAAATAAAGGGTTTTTATTATGAACTCCAAGTGGTAAATTAAGCCTGTCCACTTTCAAAATGGCCCAAAATGAAAAACTAGAGAGACAAACCAGGCCTCTGTTGGTCTGTAGTAGTCTGTAAGAGTTAAAGAATGCGATAAGTAAAATAAAAATAAAACATATAATACTATCTTTTCACTCTTATGTCTCTATGTTGCATGATGGAACATGATGCCATATATAGCAAAATTTGAAAATACATACCAAAATTTGAAATGTTAGTGGGGATCACAACTCTGATTTCCTTTACTAGCTGATTTCCTCTATGGGTGTGTTTGGTTACATTCCTCCACTTTCCTTTCTCCACTTTCCTTCACTTTTTGATTTTCCATCACTTTCCACCCTTATAAATATCCCACACTAACCAATAATATGGTGACAACTCATCTCATTTCATCTCATTTCTACTTTTAAAATAAACTAAACACAAGAAATGGGTCACATCAATCAACTCATCCAACTCACTTTCCTCTCATTTTCCCCATCTACTATCATCTTTAAAATTACTCACATCATCCAATAATATGGTGACAACTCATCTTCTCTCACTAAAATTTTCCTTCCATCACTTTCCTCCAAAAAAATAAGGAAAACTCATCTCCTAAGTATGTGTCACATCATCCAATAATATAGTGACAACTCACTTTCCTCTCATCTATTTTCTTAGTTTTAAAAATGAACCAAACACAAGAAAATAAGTTTTCTTTAAAAATTACTCATGTCATCCAATAATATGGTGACAACTCATCTCCTTTCTAACTTTTCACATTCACTTTCCTTATTCTTCCCCACTTCTTCGTTTTTAAACGAAACAAACACACAAATGAAGGAAAATGAGTTCTTTCCCTCATTTTCCGCGTTTTTAAACAAACAGCCCTATATATAAAAAGGCCTAGAGGTGTTCTTGTTCACTTTTTATCGCCTTTTCGCCCTGAGATCACTGCTCACATTTCAATCGCTCATCGCCACAAAACACCTTTAACTTAACACATTTATGGAAAACACATTTAACTTTTAAAATTACAACCAACATCAAATTCAAGGAGATTTCATATCTAAAACAAATTCAAGGAGATATAAACAACCCCAAAAATTATAATTTATAAAAACATCCCCTAAAAGTTTTAACTTTGCAAAAACACCCAAAACTTTTAAAATTTAACAAAAAAGCTAAAAATTTAATACTTACAGGAAAAAGCTTAAAATTTAAAACATACACTAAAATCTATAAATTGCAACCAGACCCATAAAATTTTAGATTCTGCAAAAAACACCCAAAACTTTCAAATTTGCAACAAACACCCTCAAAATTTTAAAATTTACCCCAACACCCTGAAAAACTAAGTTTAAAAAATAAACTTAAGATTTCAGATCTGAAACATTACAATGAAATTTCATAAGATACAAACAACCCCAAAAGATTTAGAATTTACAGAAAACACCCAAAACTATAAATACTTGTACAAAACACCATAAAAATTATAAATTTACAAAAAAATAAGAGTTTTAAACAGAAACCAATAAACTGAAAATCAACATCCCCTGAAAAGTTTTAACTTTGAAAAAAACAATACAAAACTTTTCAAAATTAGCAAAACTAAGCTCAAAATTTAAAACTTATAGAAAAATCATTAAAATTTCAAACCTACACTGAAAATCTATAAATTACAAGCATCCCCTAAAATTTTAGATTCGTAAAAACACCCAAAACTTTTAAAATTACAACCAACATCAAATTCAAGGAGATTTCATATCTAAAACAAATTCAAGGAGATTTCATATCTAAAACAAATTCAAGGAGATTTCATATCTAAAACAAATTCAAGGAGATTTCATATCTAAAACAAATTCAAGGAGATTTCATATCTAAAACAAATTCAAGGAGATTTCATATCTAAAACAAATTCAAGGAGATTTCATATCTAAAATAAATTCAAGGAGATTTCATATCTAAAATAAATTCAAGGAGATTTCATATCTAAAACAAATTCAAGGAGATTTCATATCTAAAATAAATTCAAGGAGATTTCATATCTAAAACAAATTCAAGGAGATTTCATATCTAAAATAAATTCAAGGAGATATAAACAACCCCAAAGATTTAGAATTCTGAGAAAACACCCTAAAACTAAGTTTAAAAATAAACTTAAGATTTCAGATCTGAACATTACAATGAAATCCAAGAAGATGCAAACAACCCCAACATATTTAGAATATCTGAGAAAACACCCTAAAACTAAGTTTAAAAATAAACTGAAGATTTCAAATCTGAACATTACAATGAAATCCAAGAAGATGCAAACAACCCCAAAAGATTTAGAATTCTGAGAAAACACCCAAAACTTTCAAATTTGCAACAAACACCCTCAAAAATTCAAAATTTACCCCAACACCCTAAAACTAAGTTTAAAAATAAACTTAAGATTTCAGATCTGAACATTACAATGAAATCCAAGAAGATGCAAACAACCCCAAAGATTTAGAATTCTGAGAAAACACCCTAAAACTAAGTTTAAAAATAAACTGAAGATTTCAAATCTGAACATTACAATGAAATTTCAGAAGATACAAACAACCCCAAAGATTTAGAATTCTGAGAAAACACCCTAAAACTAAGTTTAAAAATAAACTTAAGATTTCAGATCTGAACATTACAATGAAATCCAAGAAGATGCAAACAACCCCAAAGATTTAGAATTCTGAGAAAACACCCAAAACTTTTAAAATTACAACCAACATCAAATTCAAGGAGATTTCATATCTAAAATAAATTCAAGGAGATTTCATATCTAAAACAAATTCAAGGAGATTTCATATCTAAAACAAATTCAAGGAGATTTCATATCTAAAACAAATTCAAGGAGATTTCATATCTAAAACAAATTCAAGGAGATATAAACAACCCCAAAGATTTAGAATTCTGAGAAAACACCCTAAAACTAAGTTTAAAAATAAACTTAAGATTTCAGATCTGAACATTACAATGAAATTTCAGAAGATACAAACAACCCCAACATATTTAGAATATCTGAGAAAACACCCAAAACTTTTAAAATTACAACCAACATCAAATTCAAGGAGATTTCATATCTAAAATAAATTCAAGGAGATTTCATATCTAAAACAAATTCAAGGAGATTTCATATCTAAAATAAATTCAAGGAGATTTCATATCTAAAACAAATTCAAGGAGATATAAACAACCCCAAAGATTTAGAATTCTGAGAAAACACCCAAAACTTTTAAATTTGTAATAAACACCCTCAAAAATTCAAAATTTATAGAAATATATGTGAATATTTACATATAGCCCCTAAAATCACATTTAACAAGCATTACAGGTAAGTGAAAAGTGTATAACAAGAGAATTTCTTTAAAATGTGGTTGTACCGAACTAGAATAGCATACACATGGATTCATGCGCACACATGCACTCACACATAGCATGCATGCAAGCCCATATGTGTATAAGATAGGTAGTTACAAGTACTGTTTCAAGGTAAAAGATGACACTTGTCTAATGCAAAGGGTCCACCTCCAAAAGATGCAGCAACTGCAACAGAGCCAGCTGCAGATCCTGCAGCACTGGCTACTGCAGCAAAACCACTGCCAATAACAGGGACTAAGCTTCCTATTGTTGGAGCTATAGCACTGAAGCCTGCAGCGATTGCTGGAGCAGCTAGACCTGTTAAAAGAAAGATGTATAAGATGAAAAGAATTTGAGAGGGTCAAAATTTTGGTTTTTTTTTTGTTATCTTAAATCTGTGATTTCAGACCTCCAGTGATGGCCATCAAGGTTCCCCAGTCAATGCAGCAGCCCCAATGATACCACTGCTTCCATTTAGACCATCCGCTATCCTCTGATTCAGTTTCATCTGTTTGTGCTCCCTCGTCTTTCAAGAGAGCCATTGCAGAACAAGCAACCATGATCTCCATTGCTTCCTCGCAAAACAAGTTTTCAAACAGATATACTTAGCAGTTCTCAAAAATTAAATTTTATTTGTTGAGTAGCAGTGAAGTTCATACAATACCTACATAATTAACTATACAAAGATAGTTTTTACATTTATCTAAATTCAGTAATTTTCATTGCCAGGGAGTATTAAGCTCATATGACACAATGTTTAAAGGATCACGATGCCTTTCCAAAGTATTGGGTTGTTTCCCTTCTATGGCATATCCTCGATGTAGTTGTAGTTTTAATTTTAACCTTCACAACTTTCATAAGAAAGACTTCCCTATAGCAATCAAACATTCTCTCGTTACATTTACTTCATTCAAGAATTTAAACAATATTCTTAGTAAATAAGTGTGCAATGCGCTCCATGCACTCCTTATGTACAAAACAAAATTAAAAAAAATTATCTCGAAAGAGATGGTAATAGTTATCTATTTGTTAAGGGTTTTAAATATGAAGACAATCACTAAAGACAAAGCAGAGAAGAGACCTCAATCATATTTAATTAAGATGCATTTGGCTTAATAGAAGCAGTTTAAAACACAGACCACTTTTATCCACTCGACATCAAGCCAGGTTGCCAACAATCTTAGAGCAGCAGCGATGACGAGCATCATATCCTTTTTAATCGCGGACTTTCGTTTGAGAGTGTGTCAGCTACACAGGCAGAAAGAAGCTCAAACAGAAGTGTCATTCGCTGGTAATTGACCGAAACTTCCCCATAATCGAATATTTATTCTTAGACTGATTGCATTCTTCTTCTTTCTTGAACGCCGTCTTAGAATTAGTGACTTCAAGGTTTTCAGAATGTCCAGTTGTATCTTCAGAAATTTTATGCATCGTTTCAGAATCGCGGGCATCTTGGTTTTCGTGCTTCTTCTTGGATAATTCAGCTTGAGCAGTTTGAAGCTTTGTTGCCATAGAATCAACTGTTTCTGCCAACACTTGGTCTTCATTTGACCTTTCAGAAGGGGATTCACTTTCCTCTTCGGATATTATCTTCAGAAACTGGGACATCATACAAAGACATGAATAGAACCCAGAGAGGAATTAGCACACCAAAAGTTGTGAACAAGAAGATAAAGATATTGCTCACCACACAGATCCCTTTCAAGAACTTCTAAACAATTATTAACTGAAACAAGTACCGTTAACACATAACAAATGGGCTTGCAAAACACAGATAAAGGAAGCCTGCCTGTTTATAATGTAATTGTGGCCATGTAAGACCATGAAGAGATTAAATTAGTTAAAATCAAACTTCAGCATTTGACAGTAGAGATAGAGCTTAATGGGTCGAGCTGAAAGAAGAAAAAGGATAGGTGCAACTTATTATCGGTGTATGTCATATGTTGATTAACGTTGTACTGTTCCTTTAATATTCGTTTCAGTTGGCAAACTGTGTCATCATTTTTCTTTCGTCGCGGGAAATTGTGAGTCCAAAGTTGTGTACTTGAAGGGACTTAGTGGATTTTCAAGATTGGTTTCGAAACAAGGAGACATCCTGAAGGCTACATTCACGGTCAAGATCGATCTTTTCATCATCTATATATGTGCACAAAAAGAATTCTTTCCTCCAGCATTCTCCCTTGGTTGGACCTTCTCTATCGCAATCACAAGTTCATTACTTTCTACATGCTTTCTAGAATCTAAAATACTAGTACTAATAAATAATATGGAAAATTAAAAATTGTCAAAATTTCAAATAATCACAAAATGCAATCAGCACAACATATTAGTCATATAATTTTTCGTGTGACCGGAGTATGCATAATAAACATAGGGAAAGGAGAGAATGACATACGGTGACGGCTTGATCCTTGGCGGGAGAAGATCCCGCCGCCTTTTCGAGGCCCGGCCATGACTTTCGATCAATCTCCAAGAATCTACAAAGAAGAAATAAGTGGATAAATAAATAAAATTACAGAGACAGAGGTAAATAGAATTTATATACTGGAAGATGGGGCGGAGAAGGCCGTGGGATTTGTGACTCCAGAAATGAATGTAGTCGGAGCTGCTGCTGCCCACGGGGGCTTCTTCTTCATTTGGTAAATGGTGATCTGAGATGGTGGGCCGGCCCTGGTCGATCTGGGCCTGACGAAGGGCGAGGCCCAGCAGCGCTGCCGCTGCATAACTCCGCGACGATGTCAGGGAGGAGTCCGGCATTTTTAATCATCTAATTTTTTTTTTTTTTTTTTAAATTTGGGTTAGATTTGGATTGGGTTCTGCTCCTCTTTCCGTCATCTACTATTGCGGGGAGTGGGGAGAGAAAAGTTCGTCTGGCGTTTCGGAAATGGTGATGGCTACGTGTACACATGGAAGTAGGAGAGTGACAAGCAAGGCTACCGACTGAAACTGAAAGTGGCTGCTCGTCGTTAGAAGGCGACATTTTCATCTTCTATCAACAATTACAAACTGGAATTTTAAATCAAGGTTTTTCTCTCAGAAAATGAGATGATGCAAATACTTTTAATATAGTCATTATTAATCAATGTTAGTTGATGTGTTTGGTTTTGCTGAAGCTTGTAATAACTAGCTTATTATATAAGCTCCGCATAGAAGCAACTTATATAAGTTAATTGCGAAAGCAGCTTCCAAAAGCGGTTAATATGTTTGGTAAGACTATTATTAATGATTATTATAAGTAAAAATTAGCAAAGTACATATAATTGTAGCTTCATATTTATTGTTAGTGAAAAAAAAATTCAAATTTTAAAGAGTATATTTGCTATATAAACTACAAAAAGTAGATGCTGCTCCTCAGGTCGCTTCTAAAAGCATCCCTTTAAAAGCGAAGCAATTTTAATTACCATGCAAAAATATTTTACCAAAATATATAAGAAAAACATCTTAAAAAGCAATACCAGATTGATCCTTAGTGATTAGACAGTGTAGATGGATTTTTATTAAGTGAAAAAATGCAAGCTATCTCTACCCAATAATGAAATCATCTGCAATACCCACGAGTAATAAACATGCTATATTTATGAAACCATTTCATACTAGTCAGCATAATTCTCAGGCTAACTTCACTCGAACCTACCTTAAATTTGAAGAACCAAAATTGCTGATGATGGTTAAAAAGGATCCATTATCCTATGGAAAAGGAAACCAAAAAGAAAAGAAAATATACGAAGATAGAAGTATCTATTAACTAAGAACTTGTTTGTTGTCTCTAGTGGAGGAAAGTTAACATAGAATAAGTTAAAGTGAGGGAAGTTAATATATAAAACTTGTTTGGATATTTAGTAAAGAGAAACTATTTCACCCCATTAGGAAGCTTTAATAAAGCGGAGGAAGGGAAGAAAATATAAGTAAATTTAAATAAATAACCTCACATGTCATTAAATCGTTTTACTATTAGATCTTGACAGAATGGTGAAATTGTTTCGTGTAACATTCTTTTTTAAAGTATTTTCCTTCTCCTTGGTTGTACGTTTATACCCCATTTTGAAGGGGAACAAAATCTTAGATTTCCTCATCTCAGTTACCTTAACTTCCTCTCCATTATTTATCATAAATGAGTCCCAAACAAAATTAATGAGTCCCCTAACGTTCCCTACCTCACATTAAGTCCAATCTAAACAGACCCTAAAGTTATTGAAGTTTGCAATGTAGCTGTGCAACCCAATACTTTCAGTATTAAGTTAAACTAAATATAAAGATGTATAAATAAAGGGTTTTTTATTATGAACTCCAAGTGGTAAATTAAGCCTGTCCACTTTCAAAATGGCCCAAAATGAAAAAACTAGAGAGACAAACCAGGCCTCTGTTGGTCTGTAGTAGTCTGTAAGAGTTAAAGAATGCGATAAGTAAAATAAAAATAAAAACATATAATACTATCTTTTCACTCTTATGTCTCTATGTTGCATGATGGAACATGATGCCATATATAGCAAAATTTGAAAATACATACCAAAATTTGAAATGTTAGTGGGGATCACAACTCTGATTTCCTTTACTAGCTGATTTCCTCTATGGGTGTGTTTGGTTACATTCCTCCACTTTCCTTTCTCCACTTTCCTTCACTTTTTGATTTTCCATCACTTTCCACCCTTATAAATATCCCACACTAACCAATAATATGGTGACAACTCATCTCATTTCATCTCATTTCTTACTTTTAAAAATAAACTAAACACAAGAAATGGGTCACATCAATCAACTCATCCAACTCACTTTCCTCTCATTTTCCCCCATCTACTATCATCTTTAAAAATTACTCACATCATCCAATAATATGGTGACAACTCATCTTCTCTCACTAAAATTTTCCTTCCATCACTTTCCTCCAAAAAAATAAGGAAAACTCATCTCCTAAGTATGTGTCACATCATCCAATAATATAGTGACAACTCACTTTCCTCTCATCTATTTTCTTAGTTTTAAAATGAACCAAACACAAGAAAATAAGTTTTCTTTAAAATTACTCACATCATCCAATAATATGGTGACAACTCATCTCCTTTCTAACTTTTCACATTCACTTTCCTTATTCTTCCCCACTTATCGCTTTTAAACGAAACAAACACACACAAATGAAGGAAAATGAGTTCTTTCCCTCATTTTCCGCGTTTTTAAACAAACAGCCCTATATATAAAAGGCCTAGAGGTGTTCTTGTTCACTTTTACTGTTCCTTTTCGTCTCGAGATCACTGCTCACATTTCAATCGCTCATCGCCACAAAACACCTTTTAACTTAACACATTTATGGAAAACACATTTAACTTTTAAAATTACAACCAACATCAAATTCAAGGAGATTTCATATCTAAAACAAATTCAAGGAGATATAAACAACCCCAAAAATTATAATTTATAAAAACATCCCCTAAAAAGTTTTAACTTTGCAAAAACACCCAAAACTTTTAAAATTTAAGAAAAATAAGCTCAAAAATTTAATACTTACAGAAAAAGCTTTAAAATTTCAAACCTACACTGAAAATCTATAAATTGCAAGCAGCCCCTAAAATTTTAGATTCTGCAAAAACACCCAAAACTTTCAAATTTGCAACAAACACCCTCAAAAATTCAAAATTTACCCCAACACCCTAAAACTAAGTTTAAAAATAAACTTAAGATTTCAGATCTGAAACATTACAATGAAATTCAAGAAGAAACAAACAACCCCAAAGATTTAGAATTCTGAGAAAACACCCTAAAACTATAAATACTTGTACAAAACACCATAAAAATTATAAATTTACAAAAAATAAGAGTTTTAAACATAAACCAATAAACTGAAAATCAACATCCCCGAAAAGTTTTAACTTTGAAAAAAACAATACAAAACTTTTCAAATTTAGCAAAACAAGCTCAAAATTTAAAACTTATAGAAAAAGCTTGAAAATTTCAAACCTACACTGAAAATCTATAAATTGCAAGCAGCCCCTAAAATTTTAGATTCTCAGAAAAACACCCAAAACTTTTAAATTTGCAACAAACACCCTCAAAAATTCAAAATTTATAGAAATATATGTGAATATTTACATATAGCCCCTAAAATCAATAGTTACCACAACTATTGTACTTTTTATGTAACTTTACTTGGACAACTTTGCCCTCGAAGTTTCCACTCACATATGAAGCAAACACATGCAACGCACGTGCCTACTTACTATATATATCTCTATATCTCTATCTCTATCTCACTGTTCACCAGTTTTCACAAAACACCTTTAAATTAACACATTTATAGAAAACACCTTTAACTTATTAAAATTACAACCAACATCAAATTCAAGGAGATTTCATATCTAAAATAAATTCAAGGAGATATAAACAACCCCAAAAAATTTATAATTTACAAAAACATCCCCCTAAAAAGTTTTAACGTTGCAAAAAACACCCCAAAACTTTTAAAATTTAAGAAAAATAAGCTCAAAAATTTAATACTTACAAAAAAAGCTTTAAAATTTCAAACCTACACTGAAAATCTATAAATTGCAAGCAGCCCCTAAAATTTTAGATTCTCAGAAAAACACCCAAAACTTTTCAAATTTGCAACAAACATCCTCAAAAATTCAAAATTTACCCCAACACCCTAAAACTAAGTTTAAAAATAAATTGAAGATTTCATATCTGAAACATTACAATGAAATTCAAGGAGAAACAAATAACCCCAAAGATTTAGAATTTATAGAAAACACCCTAAAACTATAAATACTTGCAAAAGCACCATAAAAATTATAAATTTACAAAAAATAAGAGTTTCAAACGAAACCAATAAACTGAAAACCAACATCCCAATAAAAGTTTTAACTTTGCAAAAACACCCAAAACTTTTAAAATTTAAGAAAAATAAGCTCAAAAATTTAAAACTTATAGAAAAAGCTTGAAAATTTCAAACCTACACTAAAAATCTATAAAACCCTCAAAAACTAAGTTTAAAAATAAATTGAAGATTTCATATCTGAAACATTACAATGAAATCCAAGAAGATGCAAACAACCCCAAAGATTTAGAATTTACAAAAACATCCTAAAGCTGTAAATACTTGTAAAAACATAAAAATTATAAATTTACAAAAAATAAGAGTTTCAAACGAAACCAATAAAAGTTTTAACTTTGAAAAAAACAATACAAAACTTTCAAATTTAGCAAAAACAAGCTCAAAAATTTTAAAACTTATAGAAAAATCATTAAAATTTCAAACCTACAATGAAAATATATAAATTGCAAGAAGCCCCTAAAATTTAAAGCTTGAAAATTTCAAACCTACATTGAAAATCTATAAATTACAAGCATCCCCTAAAATTTTAGATTTTGTAAAAACACCAAAACTTTTAAATTTGTAATAAACACCCTCAAAAATTCAAAAGTACATTCAAAATCTTAGAATTACAAATAGCCCACTAAAAATCAAGAGAAACTTTTAAATTTGCAATAAACACCCTCAATAAACACCCTAAAATCAATAGTTACCACAACTATTGTACTTTTTATGTAACTTTACTTGGACAACTTTGCCCCCGAAGTCTCTATATATCAAATTTATAGAAAACGCTTTACCTTTTTAAAATTACAACCAACACCCTCAACCAAAATATTTAGATTTTATAAAAACATCCCCAAAATAAGCTCAATAATTTTATACTTACAGAAAAAGCTTGAAAATTTCAAACCTACATTGAAAATCTATAAATTACAAGCATCCCCTAAAATTTTAGATTCTCAGAAAAACACCCAAAACTTTTAAATTTGCAACAAACACCCTCAAAATTTTAAAATTTACTCCAACACCCTCAAAAGTAAGTTTAAAAATAAATTGAAGATTTCATATCTGAAACATTACAATGAAATTCAAGGAGAAACAAATAACCCCAAAGATTTAGAATTTATAGAAAACACCCTAAAACTATAAATACTTTAAAAACCATAAAAATTATAAATTTCTAAAAAATTAGAGTTTCAAACGAAACTAATAAAAGTTTTAATTTTGAAAAGCACACCACAAAAGCTGCTCAAAAATTTAAAACTTATAGAAAAAGCTTGAAAATTTCAAACCTACAATGAAAATATATAAATTGCAAGAGGCCCCTAAAATTTAAAGCTTGAAAATTTCAAACCTACACTAAAAATCTATAAATTGCAAGAAGCCCCTAAAATTTTAGATTTTGTAAAAACACCCAAAACTTTTAAATTTGTAATAAACACCCTCAAAATTTTAAAAGTTATAAAAATATGTGAATATTTCAAATCTACAAATAGTAGATTCAAAATCTTAGAATTACAAATAGCCCTCTAAAAATCAGTAGTTATAATAAAAAGCATCACAACGCACGTGCCTATGTACTAGTCATATAAAAAGTATCAACAAGTAAGTCGGTTCCTTAAATCATGGATATTTGCAAAATACTCTTCAAATCTTAGTATTTAGAAACTTACCCCTTAAATTATTAATTTTGAAAAAATTACTCAAAGCAATTAATCATCAACTTCAATAAGCTAATTTGTAATCGCAACGTAAAAATTATCAACAAAACAGTCAAAATTTTAGCACAAAGTTGATAATTTGTTAATTTTAAGAGTATTCTTCTCAAAATTGATGCTTTAAGGGGTAATTTTGCAAACACTGAGATTTAGAGGGTATTTTTTCAAATACCATTTAAGGGGTATATATGCCCAAAAAAGGGGGGAAAAAGCCAATCCGATTCACGAATTTATACTGTATACAGGAGGAGATACAGGGAGAAGATGGTTTGGGTCCGACTTATCTTTAAGCACTAACACCAAAAGGTGCCCCTCAAACCGACCCTCTCCTCCTCAGTGGGCCCCATCCCAGGAGCCTGTGACCGTGAGTCATCAGTGAATTGTTGGCATTAAAAAGGATTTTCTTTCTTCTTCTACAGAGAAAAAAGAAAAGAGGGGGGAAAAGGAAAAAGGGAAAAAAAAAAAAAAAGGAAAATAGAGAGATGGAGGGATCGCCGGACGGCGGTGGCGATGGCCAGAATCATGCAGCGAAGTCATCTCCGGCGACGGGAGTGAGCAAGGGGAAGTCTTGCAAAGGCTGCCTTTATTATTCGTCCGTTCTCAAATCCAACGGCCGTAACCCTAGGTGCTTCGGCATCTCCCGTACTCTCCCTCAAGGTTTGCACTACCTTTTTCGATCTTCAATTATTTGTTTATAATGAATTGAAGCTTTGGGATCTCTGCTATTTGGTTCTAGAATGAATTTGTAATTGGGGTTCTTTCCATATTGTATTCTTTAGATTAGTAGACGTGTGATTAGGTTTGATATTTTTTCTTAAATAATAAAGAGTGATAATATCCAGGGATTATTTAGGTTCAATATAGATGTTTGGAATCTTATTTCATAAAGATGGATGCTATTAGAGCCGATATTGATCAGTGTAATAATAATACTTGCAAGCAGAGAGTCAACGAAGACACGGAAAACCCTAGAAAAGTGCTTGCTGTTGGGGGCAAGGTTTCAAACAGATCTCGCATTATAAGTACCCAATTCGGTATTGGAAAAAAGCAACTATTCTAGAACAATAACAATCACAAAGAAGCTATATGGAGAATGAGATAAAGCAATTAAGAGCACGCCTATGTAGCAGATGGAAAGATACAAGTGGTAGAAAGATACGGAGATGGAGATGAACATGTCTAGTTGTTCAAGAAAAACCCTATCCACTACGTAAACATCCCTTGTATAGATATTTTCACACTTCCTCTATTTGCTTCTTAATCTTTTCACCACCTGAATATGAATAATCAATCATCCCCGTCAGCCTTTTATATAGTCTCACGCCTGCAAAATAGTGAGTATGATTAACTTAGTTATCGTAGGTTTAAAAGGATCAGATCTCTCGTCAACGGTAGGTGTTTTGCACATGAACTACATTGTTAGCCCCTAAAATATGAGTTCGGCAAAAAACTTTCAGAAGTCGAACCTGAAATGCGAGGTACTACATTTCAAGTACATGATTTCTCGTTTGTAATTTCATTTTCTTCCCAATTTGGTTATGTGCTTTTGATCAACATTCTTTCTGAAAATAGAGATTTTCATCGGTGAGCCATGACCTGACCAGTAACTTGATTTTTTTTTGTTCCAGTTCCTCTTCATATAGTGGGAGAATCTGAGATGGAGGCTAATAATGAGGGTCGTAACCTGTCAGACTTCAAGTATGCATGCACAGGTTACTCAGTGTTTTTGGACAATACAAATAATCCTGATGTCAAGGGAGAAAACCGAGCGGAGTTGCCTTTTTGTGCTGGCATTGAGGTTTTGCTCATACCACTAATTCAGTTCCATTTTTTACGTGTTAATTTTGTTGCTTTCCCTATAATTTGTTTGGTGTTTCTCTTTAGATTCTCAGCGAATCAGTGTTTCCTTAAACATAGAACTTGATATGATATGAGCATTAAAAACATGTGCTATCAGTTGTAACTGCTATTGTAGAAAGAAGATTTTGTGAGTTTATTTTGTAGCTGATAATTGTCTACTTACTATAGTTAGCAGATCCCAAAATAAAGGCTTTACTATTGCTGTTGTAGAATTATCTACCTACCTTTTTTGTAAGTTGGCTAGTTGGTGGGTCTCATCACCAGTCTTATCTCTTGGTAGCTCATTTGTAATGAGCTGTCACCTTACATTTTATCCTAATATCATTTAGGAAAGTGTTACTTCATATTCCATTGGGAATTAATTTCTATACTAGACCATATTTTTAAAAATGATCATAACCATATCGAGGTCTAGTCCTCGGATTTTAAAATTTGAACATCATTGGTAGTTGCTTGCAATCCCCTTGTCAACTTCAAGTTATTTAGTATGTATCTCATTAGTGACATGGCGAATAAATTGCAGTAGCTGGAAATTAATCTCACAGAGAAAGCAAAGGTTGAAACTCAAACATAAATGTTGATAAATTGGAATAAATAAGGAAAGGAAATGACTTGTCATTCATTTCCAAGAAAACAATTTGCCATCCATTCCCAAGAAACTGCACTTATGTGCTAAATGAATCACAAATCTCCCACCCTCCCTCCCTCCCTCTAGATTTCCAAGCTTTTCATCTAAGAGTTACCAAATAGATTGCAAACAATAGTACTAGTGATAATTTTATGCACACTGTATAACCTTTCAAAACGTATGATTCTATACTCGTTCATGATGCATATATCAAGATGAGCAGTGTGGACTACCCAAATGGTTAATGTTGTGGTTTCATATTCGGAATGAGCTTTTATGTTTTTTTCCCCCTTTTCTCTTTCCCAGAGAACAGTAAAAGCCTTATCATCACATATGTATGTGGTGGATATAATTTAGCACTCATGCTCTCCTCTTGTTGTAAGTTGTAACAAATTTTTTTTTATTCTTTTGTTCGTTCATTTGCTTCTCTGTTGTGATGTACACCTTTGATGATTATTATTTTGCTTGGCAGAACCATAGAGAACACGGGATCCCTTCTGTTGGCCTTTAGCCAAATGGACTGTCCTTTTCACACAGTTACTATTATTTCTTTTGTTAATGCTGTGAATGATATGTATGACTTGTGCCTCAAGATTCTTCCTCTAAGTTTGTCCAAGCACAAAATTTTCAACTTAAAAGAATGTAGATTAAAGCTAACGTCTGTCAAAGGGAAAATCCATCTTGTAATTTAGCATTTTGTTCAATATATTCTTGTGGAGGTTTTATTTAGCCGACCCCAGAAATTTGGGATAAGGGTTTTGTTTTGTTTTGTTCTTTTTCATCTTTCAACCTTGTTTAACAGCTATAGAAATTCGTTGCAGCTATTGGTGGACAGAAGAGCATCAAACTCTACCCGTGTTCCTGCTCACGCTCATAACAAAGAAGGTACTGTAGTCATCTGTTGTATATCATTTAGCATGTAAATAATGCCTTCTTCTGTCAAAATGTAATGATCAAAATCTATTTTACCATCATTTTGTTCTTCTGATTGCTGCAATTCCATCTTTGATGATTTTACTACATCTACCTGGGAAGTATGTGTTCTAGGATATCAAATGTAGTTTTTGAGGCATGCTCTTTAATGATACTCTATCAAGAGAAAGCAGTTTTCTGATTGATACAATTCCATCGTTCATTTTAGTCTATCCATGTTCCTGTTGCTTTATTATGCAACTTATCTATAGCTTATCATTACTATATTACCAAGGATGTTAGGTTTGTAGAAAATTTGAGCAAAAGATAATGAGAGTATGTATGTGATGGGGTTGATTTTCATAGCCGGATGTTGGTCAACTGTCAATTACTCATCAAAGCATCCGGAGCATAAGCTTTCATTTGCATCATGTACATTCTTTTGATTGAAATCTTACTGGTTTATGTTTATATTCCTGTAGATGGTGTTATTCGTTCTCAACCACAGCCACACAAGCCAGCACACTCCACCATTGACGATTTCTACACGAGGAAAGTGTTCAGTTCTATTTTCATTTTGGCCAACCTTGTTCAAAAGCAATGATAGTAGTGGATATTGAAGTCTATTTTGATTATGCAGGTTTGCAAGGAATGCTGGACTGGTGGCTTCTGGAGTTGCCAAGAACCTAAACAAAGTGGGTACCTACATAAAAAATACCGTTGATGACATGATGTATCCTTATCGCCGGCCACCCAAGTAGTAGAAAGGAGCTTTTATTGTCAGTCGGAACGGAACCTGTCAGTTTGGAGACAAAGTAAGCTCAGGGATCAGCAAGATAATGTATGAATTCTTTTGTGCTGTATCTGTTGGATTTTGTTACCTGTTTGCAAAATATTTTACGCTGTATCAGTTAAACTGCCAGATTATGCTTTTGGTCTGATCCCCGTCTTTCTGTTGATAAGGGTCAGGAAAGTGGCAGAAAATAATCAATGCCCTCAAAATAAGTTCTTTTGTATTATGATTGTATATTTTGTCGGATATTTGTTTAGGCTAATACTACTGATGCTCCACGTTCAGTGGGTGTGATAGTTATACGTACATATTTGAATCTTTGGCATA
The DNA here is from genome assembly GCA_012295165.1 of Asparagus setaceus. NCBI lineage: Eukaryota > Viridiplantae > Streptophyta > Magnoliopsida > Asparagales > Asparagaceae > Asparagus > Asparagus setaceus. The sequence continues at coordinate 82,015,454 of CM022704.1, read as the reverse complement.
TGTTTCCTCTAGTCATTGGGTTCTTAGATAATAACCAGTCTCATCTTTATAGTATTTAGCTATAGATGCAGAAGAGAACTGTTGGCATTCTTTTATAAGATCTTCAAAGTCTTAAGCATGGTTGTAGCGCACCTAGACTCGTGATTTCGAGACTGTTTCGGACTGTGATATAGAATTCTCATATAATGTTATTCTGAACTCAGTTGTATTATGGTTATGTAAATTAATTCTGAACTTGAAGCCGGTGTTTGAGTATTAATATTACTTATGAAAATTTCTATTTATTTATTCCTAATATTTCTTTTCTTTGTGAATGATTGTCATTTTGTAGAACTCTTTTTTTATGTTCAGACAACCTGATCCAAGCTGAATTATTCATTTTGGAGGGAGGATTGGGTGAGGGCTGGTTAATTACTAGTATTGTGGTGTGGATTAGGCTGGGTAAGGACTTCGTATTTTGAAGCTTTTGAGTATAATGGTCAATTCATTGCCATCCCTGTGATTTGCATCTTGACGGTGGGGGCGGGCCAAAATGGTAGAGGAATCTGCGTTGCTGTATTGTTTGTGCTGACGACCTGTCCTCCCTACCCACCTCAATGAAATGAATGGGCTTTGGCTGGAGTGGTTGATGGTCTCAACGTTCATCACGTGACGAAGCGATATGTTGGATGTTTTATAGTTAAAAATGTTGCATATGTAGATAAATGATTACCTAATAACTCAGTCAATTCTTCTCTGGTGTTCTTGGTTTTTTTTCTTTTCCCCCCTTCCATTCTCCTTAGTAGTCCTGGTCGATACGACCGGAAAAAGCCATGACCGTGGCGTGCGCGTTGGGTCAACAGCGCAGCGCGATGGCAAATTAATACAAACCGCACGTTTCATCGGCCTAAACAACTCAACGCCATCAATTAATAAATAAATAAAGCAAAGAAAAAAAAGCCAATCCGATTCACGAATTTATACTGTATACAGGAGATGGTTTGGGTCCGACTTATCTTTAAGCACTAACACCAAAGGTGCCCCTCAAACCGACCCTCTCCTCCTCAGTGGGCCCCATCCCAGGAGCCTGTGACCGTGAGTCATCAGTGAATTGTTGGCATTAAAAGGATTTTCTTTCTTCTTCAACAGAGAAAAATAAAAGAGGGGAAAAGGAAAAAGGAAAATTTCAAACCTACATTGAAAATCTATAAATTGCAAGAAGCCCCTAAAATTTAAAGCTTGAAAATTTCAAACCTACATTGAAAATCTATAAATTGCAAGAAGCCCCTAAAATTTAAAGCTTGAAAATTTCAAACCTACATTGAAAATCTATAAATTGCAAGAAGCCCCTAAAATTTAAAGCTTGAAAATTTCAAACCTACATTGAAAATCTATAAATTGCAAGAAGCCCCTAAAATTTAAAGCTTGAAAATTTCAAACCTACATTGAAAATCTATAAATTGCAAGAAGCCCCTAAAATTTAAAGCTTCAAAATTTCAAACCTACATTGAAAATCTATAAATTGCAAGAAGCCCCTAAAATTTAAAGCTTGAAAATTTCAAACCTACAATGAAAATATATAAATTGCAAGAAGCCCCTAAAATTTAAAGCTTGAAAATTTCAAACCTACATTGAAAATCTATAAATTGCAAGAAGCCCCTAAAATTTAAAGCTTGAAAATTTCAAACCTACATTGAAAATCTATAAATTGCAAGAAGCCCCTAAAATTTAAAGCTTCAAAATTTCAAACCTACATTGAAAATCTATAAATTGCAAGAAGCCCCTAAAATTTAAAGCTTGAAAATTTCAAACCTACATTGAAAATCTATAAATTGCAAGAAGCCCCTAAAATTTAAAGCTTCAAAATTTCAAACCTACATTGAAAATCTATAAATTGCAAGAAGCCCCTAAAATTTAAAGCTTGAAAATTTCAAACCTACATTGAAAATCTATAAATTGCAAGAGGCCCCTAAAATTTAAAGCTTGAAAATTTCAAACCTACATTGAAAATCTATAAATTGCAAGAAGCCCCTAAAATTTAAAGCTTCAAAATTTCAAACCTACATTGAAAATCTATAAATTGCAAGAAGCCCCTAAAATTTAAAGCTTCAAAATTTCAAACCTACATTGAAAATCTATAAATTGCAAGAGGCCCCTAAAATTTAAAGCTTGAAAATTTCAAACCTACATTGAAAATCTATAAATTGCAAGACAAAAAAGTGTAATTTAGAAATAAATAAAACTTGGAGTCCAAGATTAGAAAAACCCTAAGAAATAAGAATCCCCGAATCCCATATCGAGGTACAGCCCTCCTCCAATCTCTCGTCTCTCCCCAATTTCAAAAGATCATAAATAAATACAGAAATCAAAGAGGGAAAGCTTATATAGATAGACAGATAGAAATTCTCCATCATTTTATCACTTGCCTTTTATCGAGAAATCGAAGCTAAAAAAGAAGAAGAAAAAAAAATCTTCCAAAACTCCTTTCATGGTTCTTCATCAATCCGGTTTGTTGCCTATCCTCCATTAAATTTGCGTTTTAGATTCTCCGCGTCAAACAAATCGCTCGATCGATCGGTCAAAATGTCTACTGCTGGCATCGTCTGCAAGAGGGGAGGGGCTCTCCTTGGATTGAGATCGCTGCAGTCGAGATCGGTCCTCTCCTCACCCTCCGCCCTCAACAGCCGCACCATCACCACCCTCGATTCCTCTCCCTCCTCCGCTTCTTCTTCTTCTTCAGGCGGCGGCGGCGGCGGATCGTTTCTCTACAACAACCGACGAGGGCAGGTCCTCCACATCTCTCAGCTCGTCAAATCCAATGGCCGTAACCCTAGGTGCTTCGGCATCTCCCGTACTCTCCCTCAAGGTTTGCACTACCTTTTCGATCTTCAATTATTTGTTTATAATGAATTGAAGCTTTGGGATCTCTGCTATTTGGTTCTAGAATGAATTTGTAATTGGGGTTCTTTCCATATTGTATTCTTTAGATTAGTAGACGTGTGATTAGGTTTGATATTTTTCTTAAATAATAAAGAGTGATAATATCCAGGGATTATTTAGGTTCAATATAGATGTTTGGAATCTTATTTCATAAAGATGGATGCTATTAGAGCCGATATTGATCAGTGTAATAATAATACTTGCAAGCAGAGAGTCAACGAAGACACGGAAAACCCTAGAAAAGTGCTTGCTGTTGGGGGCAAGGTTTCAAACAGATCTCGCATTATAAGTACCCAATTCGGTATTGGAAAAAAGCAACTATTCTAGAACAATAACAATCACAAAGAAGCTATATGGAGAATGAGATAAAGCAATTAAGAGCACGCCTATGTAGCAGATGGAAAGATACAAGTGGTAGAAAGATACGGAGATGGAGATGAACATGTCTAGTTGTTCAAGAAAAACCCTATCCACTACGTAAATATCCCTTGTATGGATATTTTCACACTTCCTCTATTTGCTTCTTAATCTTTTCACCACCTGAAAATGAAGAATCAATCATCCCCGTCAGCCTTTTATATAGTCTCACGCCTGCAAAATAGAGAGTATGATTAACTTAGTTATCATAGGTTTAAAAGGATCACATCAATGGTAGGTGTTTTGCACATGAACTACATTGTTAGCCCCTAAAATATGAGTTAGGCAAAAAGCTTTCAGAAGTCGAACCTGAAATGCGAGGTACTATATTTCAAGTACATGATTTCTCGTTTGTAATTTCATTTTCTTCCCAATTTGGTTATGTGCTTTTGATCAACATTCTTTCTGAAAATAAAGATTTTCATCGGTGAGCCATGACCTGACCAGTAACTTGATTTTTTTTTGTTCCAGTTCCTCTTCATATAGTGGGAGAATCTGAGATGGAGGCTAATAATGAGGGTCGTAACCTGTCAGACTTCAAGTATGCATGCACAGGTTACTCAGTGTTTTTGGACAATACAAATAATCCTGATGTCAAGGGAGAAAACCGGCGGAGTTGCCTTTTGTGCTGGCATTGAGGTTTTGCTCATACCACTAATTCAGTTCCATTTTTTACGTGTTAATTTTGTTGCTTTCCCTATAATTTGTTTGGTGTTTCTCTTTAGATTCTCAGCGAATCAGTGTTTCCTTAAACATAGAACTTGATATGATATGAGCATTAAAACATGTGCTATCAGTTGTAACTGCTATTGTAGAAAGAAGATTTTGTGAGTTTATTTTGTAGCTGATAATTGTCTACTTACTATAGTTAGCAGATCCCAAAATAAAGGCTTTACTATTGCTGTTGTAGAATTATCTACCTACCTTTTTGTAAGTTGGCTAGTTGGTGGGTCTCATCACCAGTCTTATCTCTTGGTAGCTCATTTGTAATGAGCTGTCACCTTACATTTTATCCTAATATCATTTAGGAAAGTGTTACTTCATATTCCATTGGGAATTAATTTCTATACTAGACCATATTTTTAAAATGATCATAACCATATCGAGGTCTAGTCCTCGGATTTTAAAATTTGAACATCATTGGTAGTTGCTTGCAATCCCATTGTCAACTTCAAGTTATTTAGTATGTATCTCATTAGTGACATGGCGAATAAATTGCAGTAGCTGGAAATTAATCTCACAGAGAAAGCAAAGGTTGAAACTCAAACATAAATGTTGATATATTGGAATAAATAAGGAAAGGAAATGACTTGTCATTCATTCCCAAGAAAACGATTTGCCATCCATTCCCAAGAAACTGCACTTATGTGCTAAATGAATCACAAATCTCCCACCCTCCCTCCCTCTAGATTTCCAAGCTTTTCATCTAAGAGTTACCAAATAGATTGCAAACAATAGTACTAGTGATAATTTTATGCACACTGTATAACCTTTCAAAACGTATGATTCTATACTCGTTCATGATGCATATATCAAGATGAGCAGTGTGGACTACCCAAATGGTTAATGTTGTGGTTTCATATTCGGAATGAGCTTTTATGTTTTTTCCCCCTTTTCTCTTTCCCAGAGAACAGTAAAAGCCTTATCATCACATATGTATGTGGTGGATATAATTTAGCACTCATGCTCTCCTCTTGTTGTAAGTTGTAACAAATTTTTTTCATTCTTTTATTCGTTCATTTGCTTCTCTGTTGTGATGTACACCTTAGATGATTATTATTTTGCTTGGCAGAACCATAGAGAACACGGGATCCCTTCTGTTGGCCTTAGCCAAATGGACTGTCCTTTTCACACAGTTACTATTATTTCTTTTGTTAATGCTGTGAATGATATGTATGACTTGTGCCTCAAGATTCTTCCTCTAAGTTTGTCCAAGCACACAATTTTCACCTTAAAAGAATGTAGATTAAAGCTAACGTCTGTCAAAGGGAAAATCCATCTTGTAATTTAGCATTTTGTTCAATATATTCTTGTGGAGGTTTTATTTAGCCGACCCCAGAAATTTGGGATAAGGGTTTTGTTTTGTTTTGTTCTTTTTCATCTTTCAACCTTGTTTAACAGCTATAGAAATTCGTTGCAGCTATTGGTGGACAGAAGAGCATCAAACTCTACCGTGTTCCTGCTCACGCTCATAACAAAGAAGGTACTGTAGTCATCTGTTGTATATCATTTAGCATGTAAATAATGCCTTCTTCTGTCAAAATGTAATGATCAAAATCTATTTTACCATCATTTTGCTCTTCTGATTGCTGCAATTCCATCTTTGATGATTTTACTACATCTACCTGGGAAGTATGTGTTCTAGGATATCAAATGTAGTTTTGAGGCATGCTCTTTAATGATACTCTATCAAGAGAAAGCAGTTTTCTGATTGATACAATTCCATCGTTCATTTTAGTCTATCCATGTTCCTGTTGCTTTATTATGCAACTTATCTATAGCTTATCATTACTATATTACCAAGGATGTTAGGTTTGTAGAAAATTTGAGCAAAAGATAATGAGAGTATGTATGTCATGGGGTTGATTTTCATAGCCGGATGTTGGTCAACTGTCAATTACTCATCAAAGCATCCGGAGCATAAGCTTTCATTTGCATCATGTACATTCTTTTGATTGAAATCTTACTGGTTTATGTTTATATTCCTGTAGATGGTGTTATTCGTTCTCAACCACAGCCACACAAGCCAGCACACTCCACCATTGACGATTTCTACGAGGAAAGTGTTCAGTTCTATTTTCATTTTGGCCAACCTTGTTCAAAAGCAATGATAGTAGTGGATATTGAAGTCTATTTTGATTATGCAGGTTTGCAAGGAATGCTGGACTGGTGGCTTCTGGAGTTGCCAAGAACCTAAACAAAGTGGGTACCTACATAAAAAATACCGTTGATGACATGATGTATCCTTATCGCCGGCCACCCAAGTAGTAGAAAGGAGCTTTTATTGTCAGTCGGAACGGAACCTGTCAGTTTGGAGACAGAGTAAGCTCAGGGATCAGCAAGATAATGTATGAATTCTTTTGTGCTGTATCTGTTGGATTTTGTTACCTGTTTGCAAAATATTTTACGCTGTTTCAGTTAAACTGCCAGATTATGCTTTTGGTCTGATCCCCGTCTTTCTGTTGATAAGGGTCAGGAAAGTGGCAGAAAATAATCAATGCCCTCAAAATAAGTTCTTTTGTATTATGATTGTATATTTTGTCGGATATTTGTTTAGGCTAATACTACTGATGCTCCACGTTCAGTGGGTGTGATAGTTATACGTACATATTTGAATCTTTGGCATATGTTTCCTCTAGTCATTGGGTTCTTAGATAATAACCAGTCTCATCTTTATAGTATTTAGCTATAGATGCAGAAGAGAACTGTTGGCATTCTTTTATAAGATCTTCAAAGTCTTAAGCATGGTTGTAGCGCACCTAGACTCGTGATTTCGAGACTGTTTCGGACTGTGATATAGAATTCTCATATAATGTTATTCTGAACTCAGTTGTATTATGGTTATGTAAATTAATTCTGAACTTGAAGCCGGTGTTGAGTATTAATATTATTTATGAAAATTTATATTTATTTATTCCTAATATTTCTTTTCTTTGTGAATGATTGTCATTTTGTAGAACTCTTTTTTTATGTTCAGACAACCTGATCCAAGCTGAATTATTCATTTTGGAGGGAGGACTGGGTGAGGGCTGGTTAATTACTAGTATTGGGGTGTGGATTACGCTGGGTAAGGACTTCGTATTTTGAAGCTTTTGAGTATAATGGTCAATTCATTGCCATCCCTGTGATTTGGCATCTTGACGGTGGGGGCGGGCCAAAATGGTAGAGGAATCTGCGTTGCTGTATTGTTTGTGCTGACGACCTGTCCTCCCTACCCACCTCAATGAAATGAATGGGCTTTGGCTGGAGTGGTTGATGGTCTCAACGTTCATCACGTGACGAAGCGATATGTTGGATGTTTTATAGTTAAAAATGTTGCATATGTAGATAAATGATTACCTAATAACTCAGTCAATTCTTCTCTGGTGTTCTTGGTTTTTTTTCTTTTCCCCCCTTCCATTCTCCTTAGTAGTCCTGGTCGATACGACCGGAAAAAGCCATGACCGTGGCGTGCGCGTTGGGTCAACAGCGCAGCGCGATGGCAAATTAATACAAACCGCACGTTTCATCGGCCTAAACAACTCAACGCCATCAATTAATAAATAAATAAAGCAAAGAAAAAAAAAATATATTAGAATTCTATCTCTTCCCTCTCTAATTCACACGCGTTAAAATAGGATTATCATCAGGCCGACCAAAAAATCTGTTCCTTGCGTCTAAAAGCCTCTTTCCTTATCAAACAGTTTCCTCTCTCTTTCTTTTTCCTTCCTTAAAAGCAGTAAGAAAATGGTATATCAAGATATATAAGCCAACCGCTACTTTGAATTTTTTTTTTCCTCATCAAATCTATTATTCAGAATTTATTTATTTATTTATTTATTTTAGAAGTAACCTTGATTAAAAATTACAAGACAAAAAAAAGTGTAATTTAGAAATAAATAAAACTTGGAGTCCAAGATTAGAAAAACCCCTAAGAAATAAGAATCCCCGAATCCCATATCCCGAGGTACAGCCCTCCTCCAATCTCTCGTCTCTCCCCCCCAATTTCCAAAAGATCATAAATAAATACAGAAATCAAAGAGGGAAAGCTTATATAGATAGACAGATAGAAATTCTCCATCATTTTATCACTTGCCTTTTATCGAGAAATCGAAGCTAAAAAAGAAGAAGAAAAAAAAATCTTCCAAAACTCCTTTCATGGTTCTTCATCAATCCGGTTTGTTGCCTATCCTCCATTAAATTTGCGTTTTAGATTCTCCGCGTCAAACAAATCGCTCGATCGATCGGTCAAAATGTCTACTGCTGGCATCGTCTGCAAGAGGGGAGGGGCTCTCCTTGGATTGAGATCGCTGCAGTCGAGATCGGTCCTCTCCTCACCCTCCGCCCTCAACAGCCGCACCATCACCACCCTCGATTCCTCTCCCTCCTCCGCTTCTTCTTCTTCTTCAGGCGGCGGCGGCGGCGGCGGCGGATCGTTTCTCTACAACAACCGACGAGGGCAGGTCCTCCACATCTCTCAGCTCGTCAAATCCAATGGCACTAGGGCTTTTCTTGTCGACACCCTCGCCCTTGTAAGCATCAATTTCCCTTTGCAAATAAATAAATGTTTCCCTCCTCCTTCTTTCTCTATTGATGCGGAAATGGAAATAACTTATTTTTATTTTTTAAATTAGGTGAGGAGGTTGGAGGCTCAGGGAGTTCCTTCAAAGCAAGCGGAGGCCATCACCTCGGCCATCACTGAAGTTCTGAATGATAGCTTGGAGAATGTGGCGCAGTCGTTCGTCTCCAAGGGGGAAATGCAAAAGGTATGCACACAAAGCTGTTTGATTGATTTTACCGACCCATTCGTTTCTTCTTCTTCTTCTTCTTTGATTGTGATGGTCAAATGATGGTTTCTTTTTTCAATAAATGCTCTTAGAGCGAGATGATCCAAGATGCTAACCTCTCCAAGTTCAAGTCTGAAGTGCAGAGCTCGCAGGTACGGCTTGCTTCTCTTACCCTACTGAAAGTTTTAGTACATTTCTAATGCATTTCTCCCATTATTTCATGATTGCTGTAATTTCTTCATATTGTGTGTGATCTTGTAAATAAAACAAGCCTTTATTACAGTGACTTACATAATTCCCTTGTGGGGGCACAAATGATCATTTTTAATGCCAACAGTTATTCTTAACTGCTTTTGCTAGTGTTTCCAAAGCACATTGCTAAGCTGATGAATGGAATATTTGTACATCTGATATCCTATGGTTATCCTTTATCATGGTTGCTGACTTTGTAGACAAGGACTTTGCGGTTATGTAGTCGAAGACATGGTGCAGTCAGTTTGTGGTTTTGAGTCATAGGCCACTCGAACCCAAAAGGTTGTAGTTTTGAGTCATAGGCCACTTGAACTCTAAAGGTTGTCGAATCGGATAGCATCTGTTTTTTCATTGAGAAACACTCACAACATTTTTGTGATAGGCAAGTGCAATCTAATCATCCGCTATGGTATGGTAAGATAAACAAGGTAGGTACTTGACCAGTTTGACAACTATGAGCCCTCCAAGTTATGTAATGTATGAATTTTATCAATCTGAAGGTGTTGTGAGTCACTATTCTTGGTTTTAGAACAAGTCGTTGTTTTTCACCTCATTCATACTTTCAACTGAATGTTGATCATAGCCTCAAGTGATGTTGGCTTCCACAAACCCTAAAGATAGATAATATGCATCTTTTATAATGAATTTATACTGTTATATGTCAGCGTAGTCTTAGACTGAATTGAGGATATATTGAAAACTAATATGAAAATTGAAAATATAAGAACAAACAATCTACTCTATAATTGTATCATATCTTACTGGAAACTACACTGATTATGAAAGATGAGAATGACTTCTCTACAAAGTAAAACTTCTGTTCGGGAGATTGAATTGAAATAACAAATTTGGTGAAGGGTGTTCGTGAAATCTTGAATATTACATTATTACCTACCAGATAATAAATACTATTACTTCGGATACAAATCAGCATAGTGAAGGAAGATATTGGTTGAAAACTTGAAATGATGGTTATTTATTGTTGGCTAGGCTATTCTTACAGAAGACTACCTTAAGCCTGACTATGCCCAGAGATTTTCCATTCCAGTTTTGCCTATGTCCAGACATGTTCCAATTGCAGTTTTGCTATCTCAAAAGCTCACATTCCATGTTATGTATGTTTTCCTCTTGGTAATAGGAGCCATATTTTATTTTTATACCCAGGTTGGTAAAGTAAAAGTTTATAGCTACTAGCTAGTGGTACATCCAAGAAGGTACAAGACTATTGCCGCCTGGTGGAAATTTGGGCTAATTTTTTGTCTTTAAGTAGTCCTTGCCTCTATTATGTAGTTGAGATTTTGCGAGATCCTAAAAAATGAATGCAACTATTTGATTACCCTATCCTATGGGTTATCTCTACTTAAGCTTCAACTTCGGTTTTATGCTTCCTTGATTTGTGCTTAAACATAAAGGTATCGGGAATTGGTTCTCATGGGCTTCCGTTCCTATTTGGAACAATCCACTGTGTAGATGCATGGCCTACCTAGTGTTGATGTATCCCTATTTCTAGACACCCAATTGCAGAGGCTTCAGGGTTGTTTAAAGTTCACTCGTCTTCCCATAATTATGGTGAATTTTGTAAAACTTTGCAATGTAGATGGGAGTCTGGTGATCTATTTTTAGCCTACACCTATAAGCAATGAGTTGGACTATCGATGCGCAAACTCGATATACCATTTCTGTATTGTAAAAGATTGTTCTTCGAGAGATGCAATTCCATTAAAATCTTTTTTTTGTGTGTTATTTGTTTTAACTTCACATTTACCTTCTTTTCCATTGGAATCTGGGGGATTCCCTTGTCTATGTATAAGATATGTGTGGAAGTGAAAGATGATAGTTACATGATTAGCTACTATTTATGCATTTAAATGATATATAATTGATCTGTAATGAGCTTGTTAACGCTATTACTTGTAGAACAAGTACACTCCAGTTTGTCCAGTTAGCTAAATTTTTTACTAATTATGATCCAAATTGTTGTTGGAGGTGTTCCATGGTAGGATAAGCATGACAATTAAACTTCCTAGCAGAGGCTCCTTTGGGTAGAAATAGGCATGGCAGTTATCAGCTATTTGCATGGAGGCTTATAGTCACTGATTTCCTGTTTCTCCAATCAAGGGGCATGATGAAGAGAGATGACAACAAGGTTTTTCTATAGAGAATTTCGTTATCCATCAATAGTGCTAGTAAACAAATAAAGGTATCACTTATAAAGAATTGACCTGTTGTTCTTCCTGTGCGTCCTGGGCTCACTGGTTAGAATGTCTTAGGCACTAACAGTCCATTCCAATACCAATCAGTCTTACCCTTCTGGGTTCTAACTGTTCCTGACCTGCCTTAAACCATGTATGCTACATGGATGGTCCAAGAATATACTACTTGACACTTCTCACTTCTGCATACTCTTCAAGCTCACATTTATGTCGATTCAGAAAATTTGAAATGTTCCTCAACTATCTCTTCAGTTTGTGGTTCTTATCCTGGTTCAATCTTCTTTCTTTGTGCTATTGGTATTATTATTTTTCCAAATCAAATAAGAAGTTCTAGTTTTGCAGCCTCTTTCTCGGATTTTTGTAGAGATCAGTTATATTCATCAAATATTTATTGTGGCCTTAAGATAGCTTTCCTGCCAAGTTTTTTTTTTCTTTCCTTGCTGTTGAGTCAATAAAAGTCAGTTCAATCTTTTCTTGGGGTGTCAGGTGAGTCTGTGCATGCAGCAGCAACATTGACAAAGCTTTTAGACAATGTTTGGGTTTGACTATATAATTCTATTTGTCCATTTAGCAACAGAAACCAACTTTATGCTTAAGTATTACTTGGGAATGTGGTTCTTAGTTTTCCGGTTTCATGATTAGGCTGCATTGTTAGTGATATGTTTCACACAGTTCTTTCTGCTAGTTAGCTCATCTATGGACTAGTGATCTCATTATATTTAAGTTCCCCGTGAGCTTACTAGGTGAAATGGATTCTGTTAAGCATATGGTTTCAAGTCTTCATATTGAAGCCTTTTCCTTTGTAGCTTTGGGCTGACAATCATCAACTGCGAATTATATAATAAAGTTCTTACATGGATGAGGGTTCAAGTACTTCATTGCTCTTCCAAAATCATCTCTAGTGTGTTTCTTTATAGATGTATTAGTAACACCTAGGTGATATTCTGTGTTGTTAATATATGTGAAGTCAAATATTTTCATGCAGACATGCATGTTTTGGAATTAGGTATTCCTCTCCTTTTTCTGAAGTTTACTATGCTTAGAGACAAGCAGCATCATAAGCTGATATGCTGAGTCAGGTAGGATATCAATTTGACAACATCGATGTTCTTAATTTCTTAAAAGTTTGTGTGATCTGGATGCAGGAGCACCATTTCTCTTTGTTGCAACGTGAGACTGAAAAGCTCAGGGGTGACATTGAGAAGATGCGTAGTGAGTTAAGGTCTGAGTTGCTTTTCAGATGCTGGTTTATCATGATTAATTTTATATCATTTCTTTATATACTCCACATCCTGAAAGGCAGTACTGATAATATGACAAACTTTTTTCCTGTGATAGGTATGAAATTGACAAAGTCACTGCGGGGCAACGCTTGGATCTGAACCTTGAAAGAGGGTAAGGGATGATGCTACCTTAAGCTCTCTCTTGGTTTTACTTCATAACTTAAGTTCCTTCCTAGCGTTAGAAAGGGTTTCTGATATCTTGCTTAGTCTGGGTTTTACTAAAGGTGCGTTAGTCGAAACTATTTTGTGTGTTAGGCTGTGAATAGATGATTGAACAGAGATTTTGCACTTCAGGCAGTTAATTGACAATAATGGGGTTTTCCCTTTTGTTTTAAACTAATGTATGTGGCGCTTAATTACCTTTACTGTCCTATTGTTACTTGATCCCAACTGTGAAATGTTCTTGTAACTTGCTTTATTAAACTGTGAGTGATCATAGTTTTGTTTCGGATGTAATTATTGGTTCAGGGCTGAGATTGATGTTTATGTCATATTAGAAGTTACCTCTATCATTTTAGCTCCTTTTAGGAATTTTAATTATGTTGTGGATAAATTTCAGGCGCATTAGAGATGAGCTAGCGAAGCAGAATGCGGAAACTACTGATCTGACTAACAAGCTTGACAGGGTGAGGAACTAAACAAAAAGGAGAAAGTTTGAAAAGGTCATTGATATCAGTTTGTAGCATAACAAATCTTGATTATATTACAGGAAATCCATGCATTGAGGGCCCAGCTGGAGGCGGCAAAATACGACGTCATAAAATACTGCATTGGTACCCTTGTTTCAATATCTGCCGTCGGCCTTGCTGTTCTTCGCATTCTGATGTAAAAGACAGTTATTCTTTATCTGATTGATCAAATGGGATACCCATAAAAAAAAACCACAATCCATACATTGTTTTTGAAAGCAAAGTAGTTGTTGGAGTTTGTAACATTTGGTAGAAGATTCTAACAATTCTTAGATTGCTTAACAGAGAAAGCTTGTAACTGATTACTCATAAGCATTTGTTCTTCTTCTTCACTGTTGGCGTGTTTATTGGTTCTGCACAACCCCATAGTACAAATCAAGTGGGAGGCATAGGCATTTATCTGTTTGAAAAGTAGCAAGTGAGGCATTTATTATGTCTGTTGACAGCAACAAGTTGGTGATGTGGAAGAGGTCACTCACACTTGTTATTTTGCAAACAATTATTAATGGTGGAAGGCTAATGCACTCATCCACTATAGCTGTATCTTTCTACTTTATTGTCTTGCTCCCTTTGAAAGTAATCTAATCTAATGTTGGAATGATGTATTTTTGGGTTCCCCACCGCTGCATTGCTCAAGAATACAAAGCACGTGACAGAGTTGGCCAATATGTTTGATTAATTCTTCGATTGTGGACCGCTCTATCAGGGAACAAAACAAGAAGATACAGAAAGTGGATGGTGAAGTAGTGGGGGGTCCATTTCTATTTCTATTTCTATTTCTATTGGAAGTAATATTGGAAGTCGCTGCGGTTTCACTCACTTGCTGAGTGTTATGTCTCGGTCCGTTTGAAGCGGTCAAACCTCACGAGTCATGGTACCTGACGTACCCCAACCCACTTGAGTGAGCGTGAAAGTGAAAGTCTCCTCCTTCCCCTGACACAGACAAGTCAATGAAATAGAGAAAGGTCATATATAAACAGTGATGAAAGGGGATGGAAACAGCCAGCACTACTGGCTATCTCGCTGTTTCAATTCGTAGTTCCTGATGAAAGAGAAATCCCAACGACCGCAATGAAAACAAACAAAGCGAAAATCACAAGCCCTGATTCCCGAATTCAGCTGAGAAGACAGGCCCCCCGAAAAAACTAAAAAAAAGGAAAATTCAAGTGGGTCCCTACGGAAGGAACAAGCCCATGATATATTTTCTGCTGCTCACTGCCCAACACTCCCATGCCTCTCTCTGCCTCTTCCAGTAGTTCTTATCCCCAATCTCATGGCTCCTCCTCCTCCTCTTTCTCCTCATCTTATAAGCCTTCTCCTTATTTGGGTTTTAATTCAACAGTCCCTGCTCTTTATCCCCATTTCTGCTAGCAATGTGAGCTCTTTTAACTTATATAGATATAATATTAACCTTCTCCTTCAAAATGCTCTGTTATTGATTTTGTTGATGTTCTTGCAGGCCTACATTGTATACATGGGGAAGAACAAAGCTCATGGGGACATGGAAATGCAGGATGTTCAGGACCTCCATCACGGAATCCTTTCGACCGCTCTCGGCAGGTTTTGTTCTCTCACTCCACAAAAACCTTTTATTTTTAGTAGAGTTCTCAATTTAATTAGACTTTACTAATACACCTTCTTTTTTTTGGTCATTGAAATTGTTGTTGATTCAGCAAAGAAGCAGCTGCTTCTTCAATCTTGTACAGCTACAATTGCGGGTTCTCGGGGTTTGCAGCTCTTCTGACTGAATCCCAGGCTAACCATGTCGCTGGTAGTATGCATCATTTTGGATTATGCATTTATATGTGATATCTTAAATTTGTGTTCTGATTTCAACGGCTGAATTCAGATTTCCCTGGAGTAGTTCGGGTTATTCCCAACAGGATTTTTACGTTGCACACGACTCGGAGTTGGGATTTCATGCAACTTAATCCCAGGCTTCCAAATGGGCTCCTTTCGAAGAGTAGGTGGGGTGATGGATCGATCATCGGTGTTTTAGATACCGGTATGTTTATTTGTCTCGATGCAACTAATCGTGATAGTTAATTTGACATATAGACGTAAAGAATTCATTAAACTTTGGTACCCTGCTGTTGAAGGAATATGGCCGGAGTCTGCAAGTTTTAATGATCATGGAATGGGTGAAGTTCCGAAAAGATGGAAAGGTATATGCCAAGAAGGAGAGAAGTTTCCCATTTCTACATGTAATAGGTCCGTCATTTTGCCTCTTTACGTGTTAAGAGTTTCTCTCATTATGCTTATATGTACTAATCAATGTATTGGCATCACTAGTTCTTTGAGTTTACTGTTTTGGTAATCTTTCAGTTTCCAAACTATGTGTTATTATGTCAACTTCACTTTATTGATTTTATCAACAATTTGATGTCACTTTAGTCAGTGAAAATTACTTTGTCAAGGATTATTGACCCTTGTACTATAGAACTATAGTAATCTTGTATAATCATTATGCATGTTTGGATGATCATTGGTGTTTGACCCCAGTGGAGAAGGGGGAAAAAACAATTTGGACATCATTGACAAATTTCTGCCAGTGAACAGATCTTTTTTGTAATACATAAAGTTCTTGGAGATCCATGATGTGCAGGCGCACTAATACTTGGGAATCTGACATAAAACACATGCTAGACTTTGAAAGCTTTTGCTGTCCTATTGTACTGGGAATCTTTCACATCATGTTTGGCCTTAATCACCATGGTGCATTTTGAATAATGCTCGTCTTAAGTTCTTTGTTGATTCTTTTTCCCTTTTTGCTAATGATTCCAAGATGACTTACAGTTTCTTGGTAGGGCTCATTCTGCAGAAAAATAATCGGTGCACGCTGGTTTGTCAAGGGATATGAAGCCGAATTTGGAAAGTTGAACACAAGTGATGTCACCGAGTTTCTATCTGCTCGTGATGCAGCTGGACATGGAACTCACACATCATCCACTGCTGCTGGTGCTTTTGTAGGCAATGCAAGCTTCATGGGCCTTGGCCAGGGCATAGCTAGAGGAGGTGCTTCTAGTGCTCGATTAGCTATTTACAAAGTTTGTTGGGCAACTGGCGGCTGTAGTTCTGCCGACATCCTAGCTGCTTTTAATGATGCAATTCATGATGGAGTAGATGTTCTTTCGGTTTCCTTGGGATCACCACCACCACTTGCTGCTTACGTTGATGATGCTTTGGCTATTGGATCCTTTCATGCGGTGGCTAGAGGAATTACTGTAGTTTGTTCTGCGGGGAATTCTGGCCCTTACTCACAAACTGTTATCAATACTGCTCCGTGGGTTGTTTCCGTTGCAGCCAGCAGCATCGATCGGACTTTCCTTATGCAAGTTACACTTGGAAACAACCACAAACTTGTGGTATATTTCAATATATTTTGCAGACATAGCTATTTCTTTTTCCCACATGCCAAAAGTGTTTTTTTTTTCCTCCTTTTGATTAAAAGACTAATTACTCATTTGTTTCAATTAAAGCTAATTTGGCATCTTTTATTTACTACAATGATCATTAAGCATTCATCTGCCTAGTACGACCCTCATGAATTTTAATAAACCTTTTTGATTAATTTCTGTGTTACGTCCTGCTGAAATGGTATTTGTACTCATTATCTCTTCTGGGTAATTCTCATTAATAAGTACCATTTGTTAAGCCTAAAACTAGAATCAGTTCATTTCAGAGCCACTTGCGTCATTTCGACTGCTGTTTAACGCTTAGATCCAGACACAACAACAACAACATCATCAGCAGCAACCACAGAGCCTTTATCTTGAATTTTGAGGGTCAGCTACATGTATCTTATTCTATTCAGTAAACACCGATAAGTAGAAATAAAATGCAGCTTGAAGTTCATCCAAAATAAAGAAAAGCAATACCATTATTATTGTGGTTAACATCTGACAATGATGCCTATAGGAGAGTAAAATAAGTGCATATTTTCTCATAACCAGAAAAATTTTCAGGGTCAATCACTGTATGTTGGAAAACATGTAGACAAAGTCTACCGAATAGTGTATGCTGAAGACATAGTTGCGGATAATGCAGAAGCAGATAGTGCTAGGTAATCTATATATTTTTAGTGACGGAAATAGTTCCAATTGCACTAAGATGAGAATTTGACATCCATCATCGTTATCTCCTTTCAGAAGTTGTGATACAGGTTCTCTAAATGCTACTTTAGCGAGAGGGAATGTGATAGTCTGCTTCCAAACCCGAGGACAGAGGTCACCTGTTGTTGCCGCAAAGTCAGTGAGTAGTGCTCATGGTGCCGGTCTCATCTTCGCTCAATTCTTGACTAAAGATATCGCTCCTGTATTTGAGCTCCCTTGCGTCCAGGTGGATTTTGAAACTGGATCTTCTATCCTCACTTACGTGGAGAGCACAAAGTATTTCCTCATTGCTTTAAAAATGTTTATTCATTTATTTATTTATTTTATTCTTTTTTTTGGGGGTTGGGGTTGGTCAGGACTTTAATCTAATATGATCATAGTTGTTATCAATCATTATAACAAAGTGATTTTGCCGATTTTTCTGTGTGCTTCTTATACCACAGAGATCCAGTTGTCAAATTTGGTCATACAAAGACAGCCATTGGAGCTATATTTTCCCCAGAAGTGGCTTACTTCTCATCACGAGGACCAAGTTCATTGTCTCCTTATGTATTGAAGGTGCTTCTCTTAATAATTTAGTGATTTCTTGAGTGTATAGTTTCTGCGTGTAATTTGGTGCTCATTGATCCTAGAAAACAGTATCTTTCTACAAACTCGCACTATTGCAAAAATTCCGATGGTTTTCTGTTCTAACTGTTCACACAAAATACTTCTGTTTTCCATGGCAGCCTGACATTGCTGCACCAGGGGTGAATATCTTAGCCTCATGGTCTCCAGCTTCCACTCTCTCGACAAACATGCCTCCTGTTAACTTCAAGATTGAATCTGGAACCTCCATGTCCTGCCCTCATGTTTCAGCTATCGTTGCACTCCTAAAATCCATTCATCCTAATTGGAGTCCTGCTGCAATTAAATCTGCACTGATCACAACAGGTAAACCACTCCGTCTTCAATAGAAATATTTCAAGCTCCTTCTGGGCAGATCTGTGGTTTGACAAATCATATCTTTATTTGACCATTAACTGCTTCATTCGGGGTATCCATCCAAATTTTGAGTTAACTCCTTCGTTAGGGGTATACACTTCATCTTCAAAGCATTTGAATGGATACGTTTAATCAAAGGCTATAGGCATCCTCCATCTTTTCCCCTAATCAAATAAATATAATTGTAATTTGTGGTCATAAGTTTCGTCTTTTGGCCTGCAGCCTCCACAAGTGATGAATACCATCTAGATTTAGTAGCTGAGGGAGCACCACAAAAGAAAGCCGACCCATTCGACTATGGAGGTGGGCACGTCAACCCAAATAGAGCCATAGACCCTGGTCTAATCTATGACATGGGCATATCAGAGTACACTAACTTCCTTTGTTCGATGGAATACAACAACTCAGCAGTGAGTTCAATGACCGAACATCCCACTTTGTGCCACAATCAAACACCTGAATCACAGAGGAATCTCAATCTCCCATCCATCTCTATTCCCCATCTAAGAGAGAGGGCAACCGTTGTGAGAACAGTAACAAATGTTGGTTCTGTTACTTCAGTTTACAGTTGTCGGGTAGAAGCACCTGCTGGGATCAATGTGAAGGTTAAGCCATCAGTGTTGTCATTCAATTCTACTCTCAAGAGTTTGTCATTCAAGGTGATATTTTATTCGAGGTTTAGAGTGCAGGGGAGATACTCATTTGGTAGTTTATCGTGGGAAGATGGCGTTCATTCAGTGAGGATCCCCATTGCTGTTCGCACTGTAGTCGATGACTTCCTTGATAGCAGATTAGATTGAAATGTATGTGATTGATTTCCTGACAAACTGTGTATGCATTTTACTTCAATCTAATGTGTTGTGCAAAGGGATCTTCAGGACTCAATGTATATCCCCAAACATGTATGTTTGTTCTAAGTCAATAGATCACTTATTTTCCTCAGTATTTTAATGGGTAATTATTATGAAACTCTCTAACATTATCTTTTTCTTTACAAAATACCCTACTACTAAAAAAAAATGGTAAAACCTATTTATATTCCAACACTACTCTCTTCTTTTTCCTGTTGACATGCACCAAATAGATGCTAAAATCAGAGGATTAATTTCCTCCTTTATGACTTCTCTTTGATCCTTTCTCTGTTGCAGTTCCTAGTTACTTGTTTCCATGAATGGGCTTAGTTATCATGTAATTTAGGCCACTGATCGAACCGCTGCTGCGTCTTTTCTCCATCTTTGATTGTTGATATCTTCTTCTTCTTCTCAGGTTTCTTTTCTTTTAATTGCATGATCCACTGTCTTTCTTGGTGTCTTTTTCTCCTGTCGGCTGAGTTATTTGTCTTGCTGCTAGTGCTTGTGCCACGCTTGAAGCATTGGCCATTGCAGTAGACAAAGATGATGGAAAAGTCTGGCCACTTATATAATAGTTCATTTACTGCTCTTTGCTCTTGTTTATTAGTTTTTTTATTATTTAATATATAACATTAAACCTGTTTAGAATTTCCAATTATTCAAGTTACCATTGAATTGGCAATCCAACAAAACTTGATATTCATTAGTCATTAAAAGAGAGGTAAGTTAATCCAAGAGTTCCCATCTTCTAGGATTACAACATTACTCTGATCTTCTATTAATTTTCTCTTTGTTGATGGTTGCGGTTGTTTGGGTTTGACGTGAATCAAGGGAAGATGAGTTTTGCAATAATTTGAGGAAGAAGAGAAGCATTATGATGGGTATTTTAAAGAAAAGTAGAAATTAAATGAGTTTTATCTGTTTTTTTAAATAACATCATAGGGTGTTGTAATGAAAAATAATGTTAGGGTTTCATAATAAATTGTCAAACCTGAAGAAGGTTTCATAATTATTACCCTATTTTAATTTTCAGATGAAAATTTTCGTTATTGCATCTTTATTATGATTTCCATTTTTGTTATATTATGGAGTAACTATATCGAATGGGCTAGTCCATCTTTTGGCTTTTAATCATCTTAGTAAGTCTTATTTTCAGAGTTCTTAGCAACTATTATTATATTCAATCGTTGTACAAAGTACAATCTAACATTTTTCTGTAAATTGTTTCATGAAGATGCATTGGCAGTAAAGAAATTCTGATTCTTTGCTTTTTTTTTACATATATGACTCAATCTATTTTTTATTTTATTTTATAACTCAGTGTATGATTCATTTTGCAGCCTTCCTTTATTTTGGTACCTCACACGTCCTTATCTCAGTTACATTACCCCCACATATTTATCATGGAAGCCGGATTATCATTATCTACACACTACTAATAGTAATAATATTATACAATTGCCGGCCAATCAATTTCTAATACAAACACTAATCACATGTTATAGCCATTTGCTAGTTGCTACCAAAGCAAATTACAGTGCAAGACAAATGAAAGTGGTTAAAAATTTTCGCTATGAGTGCAGCAAAGGGAAAATAAAAAAAAAAAAATAGAAGACCTTGGTGTTGGTGAAGCTGCAGGTGAAATTATATCACTTGCTGCTCACTTTCAGACAAGAGCAGCAAGATGCTTCTGTGCTTTTGGCATCCAAGGCTAATAATATCACCAGTACATGGCTGCCTCTTGTTTGCTGAACTTTTGACAAAATGAATGAGAGCATTCTCTGAGGAAAGCCGGCTCTAGCACAGAAATTAAGAATAAAAGGAGCTATATACAAACAAAAAGGTGACTGTTTTGGTCAAGTAAGGAACAATAAAATCTAAAACAAGTATTATAATTTGGGTGGGAAGCAATTCAATTGTTGTGGACTTGTTATTCAAATATAAGTTGGGAAAAGTGAGTTCCTTCATTGCTCCCACTAAAACAAGGAGCTTCCTTCCTTCTCTGCTAAAACTTCAGGAAGATACAGAGATGGAGATGCTTGCTGCTTCTGACAGGGCCTTCGGCTTTCTCGGCGATGATTTCTCTGTTGATGACCTTCTGATCGAACCAGAAGGAAGTGTTGATCAGGAAGCCGAGGAAGCTGTTTCTTCAGAGGGATGCAACCTGCATACTTCTCCCACTGCGTCCTCGTCTGCCGCTACTTGTGATCAGTCACTGCAAAATCCGGCTGTGGAACTCGACTTTCACGTAAGTGCCTATTCTGAAACTAATTTCATGGTCTTTGGAAGACTGTCAATAAAGAAGTACTGGATGTTTTGCAATAAATACAGACTGAAGATGGAGCGGAGCTGGAGTGGTTGTCTCAATTTGTTGATGACTCATTCTTTGAATTTCCGTCTTATGGAAGCGAGAATAATAGTCAATCCGATCAATCTTCTGCAAGTCCAAAAACCAACCTTTTAACCGAAAGACGGATCATAGTGCCCGTCAGAGCTAGGAGTAAACGATCAAGAAAATTCTCCTCAGCCTGCACAAAGTCTCCCGGCGTGATCATGTTTGAGACCCAGCCAACAAAAGAAAAGAAGAAAAGGGGTCGACAGAGGAAACATCAGCTGCAGTCGGATACCAGG
Organism: Asparagus setaceus; assembly: GCA_012295165.1. Lineage (NCBI taxonomy): Eukaryota > Viridiplantae > Streptophyta > Magnoliopsida > Asparagales > Asparagaceae > Asparagus > Asparagus setaceus. The sequence goes on along the minus strand of CM022704.1, from coordinate 81,993,617 downwards.
TGCAGTCACTGCGGAGTAGAGAAGACGCCACAGTGGAGGGCGGGGCCGACGGGGGCCAAGACGCTGTGCAATGCCTGTGGGGTCCGGTTCAAGTCGGGGAGGCTGCTGCCGGAGTACAGACCAGCGTGCAGTCCGACTTTTGTCAGCAGTATTCACTCTAATAGCCATAGGAAGGTACTGGAACTTCGACGCAAGAAGGCAGAAGAAGAGGAGCGGGTAGTTTAGTCTAAGTTGATCAGAGTAGGCTTCAGTTTAGGAAGAGGCTTGGAGATTTAGAGGAGTGCAATGCAACCTTTAGGTTCTGATCTTACAAATATTAGAAGATTTTTAGAAGGTTGTTTAGATTCAATGACAATGCCGTATTCATCCTATCAATGTAAAACACTCATATCGAACAGGGGTATGAATTTACTGTGGTGTATTGATGATGTGAATGGTTTTAGTCATAAAAATGTTACTAGACGCATATTTGATAGTAGCAAGAATGTTTTGTCACCAAAATCATGATGACGAGAATGTTGGCATTGAACAGGTGTTCATCATGAAAACTACGACTCAGTATTCCGTCCGCATATTCTAACAGCAACAGAAGAGTTATTTTAATATCAAATAATGAAAATGAGTAGAAGAAAGAAATTATCTGGGGATTGTATACAAAATGAGCACGTACATGATACATTGTGACTCCTGTGCGGTCCAAATGGAGCGCACCCACCCCAATTTTCCATGATAACTAATAAATGAAATTGACTCGGAACAAACCGGAGCTTTCCAAATTCAAACCCACCGTCTCTAACTCCACTCAATGACCATCTCTTTCCCAAGACTCGGGCGATAAAATTTCACCCAACAAAATGGAAGCCCTCAATCTCTCCATCCCCTTCACAAACACAAACCTCTTCCCCCTGAAACCAAAACCCTCGCTAAACCCCACCACCAAGAATCACAAACCCAAACCCTCCCCCTTCGCCTTCACTTGTAATTCCAGCAAATGGGCCGATCGCCTCCTCCCCGACTTCCATTTCCCCTCCACCTCCTCCTCCTCCTCCGCCGTCGCCGACCCTCCTCCGCCGCTCCTCCCTCTCATCCCTTCTCCTCTCCTCCCCACCTCCGACCGCACCGTCCCCCTCCCCATCGATTTCTACCAGGTAAAATGTCCCTTTTTTCTTTTTTTTATTAAATTTTTTTTTTTGGTTAATTACATTCTTAGGGCAGTGTTTGTTATTTTAGGTGCTCGGGGCGGAGACCCATTTCCTTGGGGATGGGATTCGAAGGGCGTTCGAGGCCAAGGTATCGAAGCCGCCGCAGCTAGGGTTCAGCCAGGAAGCCCTTGTCGGCTGGCGACAGATTCTGCAGGCCGCTTGTGACACATTGTCTAACCCTAGCTTGCGAGGGGATTATAACCGTGGCCTTCTCGATGAGCCGGAGTCCACACGAACTACCCATGTTCCTTGGGACAAGGTTTGATTTTTTTTATTTATCTTTTTAGATTTTTTTTTCGGCATGCCATTTGTTTGTTATTTAGTTTCTTGTGAAATTTCAGCTAGTTTACAGTGAAGTTTTGAGCAAACGTCTGGGTTACTGGTGCCTGAAATGGTAGAATTTAACTCTTGATGCTTATGTTAGTGTCTAGTAGGGGTTGTTAGCATGGATTGATTAACTTATTTCATGATGTAAAGTTTCAAAATCATTCTATATTAACTTCATAACTCATAATATTGTCTAAATCTTTAAAGTTTTAACCTTTATAGTTGATTTTATTGAATTATGTTTAGTTGTGTTCTTGATTTCTAAAGTTTCTAATAGGTTCCAGGCGCTCTCTGTGTGCTCCAAGAGGCCAGGGAAACTGAAGTGGTGCTTCAAGTAGGACAGAAACTCTTGAGGGAGAGATTGCCAAAGAATTTCAAGCAGGATGTGGTTCTCGTGATGGCACTTGCATATGTGGATCTCTCTAGAGATGCAATGGCTTTGACCCCACCGGATTTCGTTGGGTGTTGCGAGGTGCTCGAGAGGGCACTGAAGCTCCTACAGGTAAAATAGAAGTTTCATCATCATCTAATCATCATCTTTGTCTTGTAAGTAAAGATGGATCTTTCCATATGAAAGGAGGAATGCAGTTTTCAGCTATTTGATTTACTACTTAAATTACTAAGTTAAAACTGTAAAAGGGGACCTCAAACTTAACCGCCAGCAGGTATTTTTTTCTCTTTTAACCTTGCCTCTTATAATAAAAGGAGAAAGAGAGAGAGGAACAAATAGCTTGCATGAATGCTGTAAGACATCCTTTTAAACATGGACACATTATCAAATTTTTCGCTTGTAGCATTGTGAATAAGACCCTGAATAACTAAACTAGTCTAGTTCATATAATTAGGAGGAAGGAGCAAGCAACCTTGCACCAGATTTACAAGCACAGATTGATGAGACATTGGAAGAGATTACACCTCGTTGTGTTCTTGAGCTTCTAGCTTTACCCCTTGATGAAGAGCATCATGTGAAAAGGGAGGAAGGCCTTCGTGGGGTGTGCAATATACTATGGACTGTGGGTAAAGGAGGTGCTTCCATGATTGGAGGTGGGTTTACTCGCGAAGACTTCATGAATGAAGCATTCTTACGGATGACGGCTGCTGAACAGGTTTGTGATTCAGTACTCTTGGAAAATTTTATCTTCCATTTTCTTTCTTCTCTTGGTTTTCCTCGTTACTCTTTAGCATGACCTCTTGGTTTCATACTTTTATTGCATGAAGGTTGATTTATTTGCTGCCACACCAAGTAATATACCGGCGGAGAGCTTTGAAATTTACGGGGTGGCTCTTGCTCTGGTTTCCCAAGCTTTCTTGGATAAGAAACCCCACCTTATCAAGAATGCGGACAATCTCTTTCTCCAACTTCAGCAGAGCAATGCCACCACAATAGGTTCTATCCCTGTGTATGCTATAAAAAAGGATCATGCAACTGACTTTGCACTTGAAAGAGGCCTTTGCTCACTTCTTGTGGGAGATCTTGATGGGTGCCAATTGTGGTTGGGCCTTGATAGTGAGAACTCACCTTACAGAAATCCATCTATTGTAGAATTCATTGTGGATAGCTCAAACTTCGACACGGATGGTGATCTTCTTCCTGGTCTCTGTAAACTGTTGGAAACATGGCTTGTGGAGGTAGTTTTTCCAAGATTTAGAGATACTCAAGATTTGCGCATTAGGCTCGGAGATTACTATGACGACCCCACTGTCTTGAGGTATCTGGAAAGGTTAGAAGGTGGCGGGGGATCACCTTTAGCTGCAGCTGCTGCCATAGTGAAAATTGGTACAGAGGCTACTGCAGCACTTGGTAACATGAAGTCAAGTGTTCTTCAGGCATTGCAGAAAGTTTTTCCATCAGGCAACACAACGGAGAGGGATAGTAGAGAGGAACAAGATGATGGATATGATTCTGCTTATGACATGCAAACTGAGGAATCTGTGGAAGGAGCTGAACAAAATAGTTCTGCAGCTAAGGCTGAGGTTTCTATGGATTTCAGTCCTGCTGATTTAAATGAGCAAGATTGGACATACCAAATAAAAGATGCAAGTGTTAAGCTTATGGGTGCTGGTGTGGTGGTTGGGTTATTGACTTTAGCGGGGCTCAAATATTTACCAGGTAGAAATGTTTTTCCAGTTACGGGTATGAAAGCAAGTAGAGGAATGACTACTGATGTTTCCAGTCAGGGTAAGTTTCCTACACGCCTTTTTTTCTTTATATAGCTGTAAGAGCTCCTTAGACACCAATTCAATTTGCTAATACTATCTTCTTTAAGAAAGACAATGCATTAATATTTAACATCTCCTTTCCTTTCAAGTTCTACTTGTTTCATATCACAGGGATCTTATTCAATTAGATTCTCTTTCTTTTTTGTGTAAACTCTGGCATTCCCTGGGCAATTTTGTAACTCGAGATTCATGGTTATTATAAACCATGACACTGAGATGGTGAGGTAGCAAAATGCTGCAGCCATTTGTCAGTTCTGTTCTGAGTAATAAAAAAAAAATAAAATCTGGTAATGGCTTTGCAGAGTGAGAAAGGGGCTAATCAACCTAATGGTGCCCAGTCTTACGATCTCCTTTGTCTCAAATGTGCATTGTTATGAACAATTCTGGTGATGGGTATTGGGTGTAATCATTACCAACTTATCCTAATAGTTGCAGATAGTCTTGTCATATATATTTGAGTTTCAACACAAGATTCACATAGCTATCTTTCATATTGCTTCAATTACTGAGATATTATGGTTCATTATGCCATATTTGATTTCATGTTTACTGGACACGATGTTACTTAGAGACTAACAGTGGTAGGAACCTTGTTTTGTTGAATACTGGAAAGAAATCATTACAGTTTAATTGTTCTATAATTCTTTAACTGCTTTCATAAAGTTGATTTTTTAAAAAACAAATTTTAGGACATATGGTATCCTTTCATCTTGTATTACTTAGCTTTTGCGGGAAAAATTTAATCTCGTCTTCCATTTCATGGTTTAGATTTATCTGGAGATGGAAGCTTGGTGCAGGACATACCTAAAATGGATGCCAGATTTGCTGAAACTCTCATTCGCAAGTGGCAGAAAATTAAATCCCAGGCCTTGGGACCTGACCATTGTGTTGCAGAATTCTCAGAGGTGATTATTTTTCTTTCTGCTGTCATTGAATGACTGACCTCTGCACTTAAGAAAATATTGATTTATGAAGCCCATACAGAAGTCTTGATACAAGAATGAGCCCCAATATGGCTGAGATTTTACATATTATAATTCACTTCAACCGAGTCATAAAACGACAAATTATACTACTGTCTCCTTCATAAACTTTACAGCACTATTTTTCCATGACATGCATGATCTTGTTATCGGACTGATCTTCAAGTATTTACAGGTTTTGGATGGTCGGATGCTAAAGATATGGACAGATCGTGTGGCTGAGATTGCACAGCAACAATTGTCTTGGGAATACACCCTATTGAGTGTGACAATCGATAGTGTGACTGTATCCATGGATGGCCAGCGTGCAATGGTGGAGGCAACAATTGAGGAGGCAGCTCGGCTGACTGATGCTGCAAACCCAGAGAACCAAGACTCTTATAGCACTACATACTCCACACGCTATGAAATGGTGTATGCTTCAAGTTCAGGTTGGAAGATAACAGAAGGTGTGGTTCTCAAATCGTAAGAGTGGCCAATGCTAGCAGTATCATTTACCCTTCACACCCATCTGTCTGTATGTAGATAATCCATCTCTTCCTTTTGCAGAGCATCTATTTTGTTTATTTTTCCACCAAGTCTAATGTAAGCCAATGTGTTTCCAAATGCCCAAGCGGTTTTTGAATATATCTAGAACTTTCATCACATGAAAATGTCCTAAATGGAGGTGATTTTGTCTAAAAAAGTGTCTACCTCTTTCTTTTCTTTGTGTTTGGTAGCAAACTGACATTTTCTGCTCTTTCTTTAGTCAGTTATGGATGAAAATCTATAAAGTTGCCGATGTTCATTGTATATAGAAATAAATAAAGTATTAATAAGGAGTAGTCATAACTAAAGACATGAGAATGAATAAAAAATGAAGGTGGTAGGTGATTTTTTGCATGTTAAGTCATGTGAAATCTGTCATAACCATGTGTTTGGGATTTGGCTTCCTACATTGCAAGATAGTATACCGTTAAATAACTAAAAAGCATAAAGGCAATGCAATGTTTTTTAAGTAATGTCATTGTATCTATTATTTATATGTTTACAACTAATTATCCAAACCAATTTCCCATCAACGTCTAGAAAAATCCATAGTGAATGTTTTTTTGGAAGGGACAACGGCAACATGCTGAGAAATCAATATAAAAGCTAAACTAGGATGTGGAGAAGATTTTAGCTTTGAGAGGTGGGTACAGTGACATGATAATGGTCGAATCTTTTATCTACTTGCAGAGTACTTGTTCTTAGCTATAATCTTTAGTTTATCAGAATTGAGCTAATACCTTTTCCATAAGAAGTGAAAAGGGAAGAAACCTGAACTGATGCTGTCCATATGAAACGGTAGCCCATGAACTTTGAGGCCTACCAGATTGCAGTACTTGCACAAGTTCTGGCAGCTGCAAGGCAACGCGTAACCTGATCACTAGACATACATTTCAATTGAATCAGGCAGCACCAGGAACAAATAACAAGTAAAACAACATCCATTCAACATACTGAAGTTTGGACAAAGTAAAGTTGTACAGAACTCAATTTCTTGATGTCAAATAACTTCAGCAACTATCGAAGGACCAGGGTAACTAGAGCCTGTTAGCTTTTTATTGATTAAGTGGGTGAAGCATATATATAACAGCTTTATACCATATCATGTTAATACCAGTTAAGTTACAAACCATATCTATATTGAGGATACATCAGAACAAATGAATCACAACAAATGATCAAATAAGGACAAGAAATGTCATTAGTTAAACTCAAAGCCATGGATGGATGGAGTTCTCTTCTCAAATTATTGACCACCACCACCCTCTTTGTCATAGGTGGGAAGATGTCCCATGCTTCCAGTTGAAAGATTTCCGAGAAGATAGCTGAGGTGTGAAACTAAGTCCAAACATCTCCTTGGGCACTAGGCCTGGCTCTAGGAATCCAAAGAGTTTGGCCACAAGCATGGCACTTTCTCTCACATGATCCATGTTCTTAGTTTCAGTCCATACTCTACGAGCCAGCTGCATCCTTCTTTGCTTGGAGTCCAATGCAATACCCCACTTGTTATAGAGACTCTCTCTTTCAGCTACTGGCAACCGGTTCATTAACCTCGATAACTTCTCTCTCTCCCGACGAAGCTTCTTCAAACTGCAACCAAAAAGAAATATGGTGTATTAAAAACTGACTATTTGTCTATTCAATAGAACTGAACAATCCATGATATGAAACTTTGCATTTATCGCTAATAGAGTATAGGCATGATTTTCAATAATAAGGTGATTTTGATAATAAGAACAAGGCTATACCTTAAGTCATGGACGTTATTGTCTGCTGTGGTTTTATTAAGATTTCCTTGAGAGGAAGAGCTTCTTATAAAGGATAGCCTCCTGTGTTCTACTTCCATGTAAATAGAGTCTGTTGGATCTCCTTTGATAAGAAGGAAGAAGTAACTCCTGTGGACCAAGGAGACATTGCATTCATGCCACAACTCCACAATTTCTTGTTGCTTCTTCAGGAACTCCATTTTCCATCGGGAGGGTGATTCTGGAGATCTTAATACTGGTTTAAGACATACATCCTTTATGGTTATCTTCATTTCAGAGTCTCCGTTGGCAGTATACTTCGTTTCCTGAAACTGTGGAAGCTATATTAGTTTCACAAATGAATAGCTACAGGACAGAGTGCACTAGTGGGGAAAAGGAACAATTAACTACAACAGTTTGCAACAATTCACGCGTTACATGCCCGTGCAAGCACACACTTCAATTATCCAAAAACACAGACGTTATAACCCATCCAATTGCAAATGTTAGGGAAACGTTTTTATTATACACCTAGAAAGAGAAAAGAAAACACTGCTTTTGTTGTGGATTTGTATATATAGACAAATTTGTCAAAGCTTTGTTGACATGTTATTAATGTTTAAACATACAGATGAGACTTTACAAGTCTTTTATGATTACAAATGGCTAGTATATACTGTCAAAAGTAGAAGTAGAAAGTCCGAGTAAAACTTGAGATTGGAATATGCTATCAAACGATTAGATAAACAATAACACATTTTTGTAATGCAAATAATTCCTATAACAGAAATCAATTTCTGTGAGCTTATCTCACCTGGTCAGCAGCAAATTCTGTCTGATTCTGAATGTGGATCATTTCCTCCAGCTGACCAACGGAATTAGAATTTCTGGTAATGCTTCCATCATGAGAAGTCTTGGCATTCTGTGGTTTAAGAACATCACTGGAAGGACTTAGTTCAGAATGTCTCTCCTCTTCAGCACCATAGTTTATTGCAAAAATTCTCTTATTCAGCCCTCCAAGCCCTGCAGGGATACCTTTCAAGATGTAATTAAGTGGCGTGATTTTGTCTTCTTCCGCATCTTCGAACCAAGGAGAAGATGCAGTCTCCATCAAAGTTCCCCTGCAGCTTCTACTCCTAATAAGTACTGGGCGTCTAGAGATACTTGAATCTCTTGCTGGAGGCGGTAATCGTATTGGTTCATGTCTCAAGCCTGTCTCTCCTTTCGATTTTTCTGAGAGCAATCGTGATGATTCATTTTTCAGGTCTTCCTCTCCATTAGTTCTTGGTTCACGATCAAAATGCTCTTTCGTAGTCGTAGTCGAAGGTAGCAGACTGTCAATTTCCTCGTTCAGCAAGAAATCGAAATCTTCAATTTTATTCAAGCATGGCTCAATCATCTCGATATCACGGACTTTCTTAAAGTGGTCCTCAGAATCTAGAGATGTTAATGAAGAAGTCTCTTCCTGCTTTGATAAAGTAGGAGCACTTGTTGAGTGATACAGAGGTGAGTGTGCATGCTGCTCCTCTGGTTTCCCATAATTCTGCAGATTGTACTTGGTACAATCACCGAGCACTGGAGATTCATCACACATCTCAATGGCACACTCTGGAATTTGGTAAACAGCACCTGACATATTAGATATTGATAATTTATGTTTATGTGAGTTTGGTATGTGATGCATCGAAGATTGGCTGAGTTCCTCCTGAAACAAGGATCACTTTTTAAGTTAGAGAATGTGAAATCTTCTTGGCAACTCAAAATGAAAAGCATAATACCCATTGTTCTGAAGGTTGATCATCCCCTACGGTTCTGAGCAAATCTTCAAGTCGAGATTGAGCAAGATCTCGTTGTTTCATCAGCTCCTTCATCTCTTTCTCCATCTAGAAAATATTGATAAATCATAAAAACAATAATAAACAAATCTTGTAAAAAATTTCCTGCTCGTATATAGTTAGATTAGATGATTGTCATTTCAATACCTTTTTTATCTGGGCCTCTTTCTCCTTTAATACATCAGAGTCACTGGTTATAGAGGCTGGCTCAATGTATCTCAGTTCATTTTCCAGTCGAGCAAGTTCTTTGCGCAAATGCCTCACTAATGCCTTATCAGACATTACCACATTAACACGTGCACTGGTAACCACTTCTTTAGCACAACTTGCAAATTGAAGGGTATTCCTTGACTGCTCAATGTGGCTTCGGGCAGGGCTCATTGTGCAAATTATGGCAGTTCTCGCATTTCCTCCTAATGATGATTGCAGTATGCGTGTCAGCTTCGAATCTCTATATGGAACATGCCCATTTCTTCCCTTGCTGTATCCAAAACACACAAAATTGCCTTCAATATTCTCAAAATCAATAAAATAAGAAGTACATAGCTGATGCAGAAATCCAGTAAAAGGTAACAAATGGAGTTACTGAAAATTGTTGGTGTCAACCTTAGCTTGCGGATAACTGTTCCCAGAGTAAGCAAACTTCGATTAATATGACAACCTTCTTTCAACCTTGAACCAGCAGTGTGTGCCTGAGATGCACGCTCACTGCCAGCCAGATCAACAAAGTTCTGCATCCCAAATGATAAATTCAGTCTTATACATTTCTGGTTAACACGAGTAATAGAATCTAAAGATTGACCCATTAGAGGAATTCTTACCACAGTGGCTGTAAGTGTGCTGAAATTGTCCCTACTTGAGATTTCTCTTGCTGAACTTTCAATACTCTGTACAATCCATCAAAAACAGAAAATAAATAATCTTTCATGTTTTTCAACAATAATTATTAACCTGAGAAATATGAGGGCCAACCAGTCTGAGTATTTGATGAGATCTGGAGCTCATCTCATTTAAGGAGGTCTCTCCTATCTGTCGTTGAGCTACAAGCCATGCAGAGTGTCAGATGAATATACAAATAATTAATATGAAGAGGCTACATTATCACTATAACTATAATAGCTTTACACCTTCACAAAAAGAAAGAAGCTCCCTAAGATGTTCTTGATCCCTCAGTGTTTCCTCTGTAAGCTTCTCCACAACTGTCCCTTTCTATCAAAACAAGAAGGTAAACACAAAAGGTCATATAATATCCATTGAGCATAACACTGTGCATGCAGATCAAATGATGAGTAGGTATCTCACCTCAGGATCATCGAGAAGCCTAAGTTGTCCACTATCTGGGTTGAGGAGATCCTTGACAGCTTCATTGTAGATCTCGATTGCTGAGAATTTCAAAACAAATTCTCTTTCTGTATGCTGCAAAGGAAAGAAGGTGGACATGTTTAACTAATGCAAAATGTATGATATATCCACTTCAATGGATAGTCATGAACTGAAGTACCTTGTTAATATAGTCATAGATTTCTGACACACTATACTCTGTTATTCCAGTCATCGTGTATGTCTTTCCACTGCTTGTTTGTCCATAGGCAAATATACTTGCTGCAGAATAAGTAAATCGCATATTATATGTTTCGTAACATCCTAGTGCGAGCTGAACAAGAGAGAATCTGGAAAGAACAGGGAAGATGAACTCACAGTTAATGCCACTGACGACTGAAAGAGCAACTTCCTTGGCTCCCTCTTCATAAACTTGTTTGGTGCTGCTATCAGACCCGAATACTCTGTCTATCAACCATAAAAAGAACAAAGGAGACTTTGAGTATGAAAAACATGCATAGAAAATAAGATGTTTCAGGTTCCTGCTGAAACGTTGCACCCTATGAAGTCCTTTTCTTATCTCCCTTTTTTGTTACTATAGTTCTAAGAAGATTATAAAACAATACTGGAACTTTATCAGCATGCTTAGTATTTCCAAGTTACAGGTTCAATGGAGGAAGTTTTCTGTTTAGAGAAAAAGATGTAAGACATTCAGTTCGTTCGAAGTGTTCAGCATTTACCTGAATTTACAAGGAAAAGCTCAATTCAAGATCAGCTCTGCAATTATCCTCAATTGCAGAGTAAAAAGGTTCCACAGGAATGGTAACCATATTGTTACTATAATGCCTTCATTTGCAGTTGTGAAAATAGAAATCAGGATGCGTAAATCGCAAAATGCAGCAGAGTTCTGAAAGACGAATTCAAATTTGATAAAGTTTGGAAGGCATGAATAAGGGACTCAAGATCCTTGAAAACTTAACAGAAGAAAAATCATTAAACTGTAATGCATTGTGAAGAGGGAAATCAGGAAGCAGAGCTAGAATTATGTATTACTAGTTCACGGTATTCACAACAATGCACAAATAAGAGTACCAAAAACAAACCAATATCTACTACCAAAACATATCAAGAACTAATGTATGGATTGAGGGGGGAAAAGAAAATGTTGATTTCTTGCAGGAAATCCAAGAGGCAATTGAAGAACTCACCAAATGTGTGAGCACTAGGTGACATTGCTCCTGGAATAGTATTCTTGAAGATGATGGTGTTGCTATTGATGCATTCCCAATCTGATGCATCATTTCTCTCAATCTCCTTCTCATTCAGCGGTCGGAGCCTCACCGATACCAATATTCTCTCCTCGTTCCCACCTCCGACACTTGCCACATCATCTCCGGCAATCGAACCCATCTCCTTCCTCTCTATACCATAAAACAAAAAACCCATACGCTTAAATACCAATCAAAACAAACGAACTACTAAAAACCCATCATTATAAATACCCATTTTACTCTAAAAAAACAATATAAAAATAGGGGTGAGAAGTAGCTGTAATTGTTAGGGTGGAGGTCGTTGGGGGATGGGCACTTAACAACATTCTACCGTAAAAAGTTACGATTTTGTAATTGTTATTACAACGTTTGTTTTGTCCACAGCCTTATGATAGTGTACAAAGTAAAGGGACGCTAAATCTTTCAAATTTTTAACAAGTAACAAGTCAAAGCACCGCCCCAAAGTTTGGAATTTTCTTCCAGTCTTTCATGGCCCAACAGTCCCCCACCCCCATTTTGTCGCCGTTTTCTAATCAATAATTTCACATGGTGGGTTGAAGTGCATGGAGCTAGAATGAGTTGGAAGTTCTTAGCTTCTAGAGAGAGAGAGAGAGAGAGAGAGAGAGAGAGAGAGAGAATGTACCTATGTATCCACCACCGAGATTGCAATTCCACAAAATTAAGTTCCTGTCTGTTAGAGGAGATGAAGAGATGGGTCTTTAGGCATTTGAGAAATAAATAAATAAATAAAGAGAATAAAAAAAGGGAAATGATTTGCTTTTAGCAGAGAAAAGAAAATAGGAGGAAGAAGGTGGAGAGCGAGAGAGGAGAAAGAAAGAGGAATGGCCTCTGCTCTTTCTCTCTCTGACCACAAAAAACAACCGCTACCCTTTCCTTTGTTGGCTCTTCTCTCTAACTCCGGCCTTGTTTGAGATTCTTGTTATCTTGACAGTTGTTTTTGTAATATTTTTATTTTTTATTTGTTAGAATTAGAAATTGAAATTTAGAGCATTAGGCTTAAAAGTTGATTAAAGCAGTAATCTACCCTCATAATAACGTTTTTCTCAAATAAAGGCCCTGCTTAACTGGTGCGAAGTTTACATCCCCCATTCCTTTTTCTATTTCTGGTGGCCACACACAAGCCTCAATCTCACCATAACTTAAAAAAGCTTAAATTTGGTTTTGTTTTTATTTTGGATCTTTTCGCAATAAACGTACAATTGGTGATGGATAAACCTCCACGAAATTTTGAGAAAAAAAAAATACAAAACAAAAAATATCTAGGTTATGTAGAAGTATAATTAAGATAGATATAAGTCGATGTTATCTCTCTAAAATTACTGTATGGGGGGGTCTTTCACTAATGAATAATTATACAACAAATATCCATAGTATTATGAAAATTTATTTGATGACTTGTTCAAGTGCTTTTGATGTGTTTAGTACCAATATTTGTGATCTAAATTTATAAGATATTTAAGCCCGAGACTGCAAAATGGCCGTTGAAAACTAAAATTGCTTTTTTATTCATATAATTTGTTTGTTTTTCCCATCTATATGTATTTGTTCCATTAATTAGTTTTATCGAAATTTTAGGGACAAAACGAGAGCTTTTTTTTTCCCCCTGTTATGAACAGGACACATGATCTGCTAATCACGCGGTTAGTGTTAGAGAAAAGAGGGGACATGCATTATTTTTTCCGCACGTTGCGTTGGCCCCCACTTCCCTTTTGACCAGAAAAACATTGGCCATTGCCTTTAACCATCTCATGAGAAATTTTTCAACTCAATTATATATTTTAAATTAAAAAAAAAGCGATTATTACTTTTTTATTTATGGATACTTGTCCGAGAATAAATGCTTTTTAAGCATTATTAAGAGACAAAATTCTAAAAGTGTTTAATAAGTAGTTAATTTAAAGGTCTCTTAATTAAAAGTGTTAATTAAGGAAGCAGTTGATAATCTTCAGAAGATTATGATGGGGTTTGAGGGAGCATTTAATTGCTAAGAGAAGTGGAAGCACTAGTTTGTTTGCATTAAAATTATGGAACAATGATCTGTAGCACGTTCCTTACAATCTAAACGCACCCCGTAATTCAATTCTTGCATTCTTATAGCATTATTAATAATATAAGGTATGGGCATGTGATTTTGTATTAGCAAATTTCTCTATAGCATCTTCTTAAATAAATTTAAAAACGAACTTCGAGGTAAGTAGTTTGGTTAATGTCTACATGTCAATATAACATTTACGTACTTAATATTTTGTTTACAGCATCTTCAACAATGCATATTTGACATATTCCTAAAACAGATCATAATTTATGTCTCTATATTTAACCTTTTATTAGACTTCATCTAAATAATTCACTTCTGATGAATTTCACTACTATCTCTAATAAATCTTTGGTGTTATAATTAAATAGAAAGGTTGTGTCTAGATCAACAGGGTACATCAACATGATAATTACTGCTCCTAATTATTTACATAGAAGGTAGGAAGAATTTCCGAAATATATTTATCAGTCATCCCGTAATGTTTTTTTAGCAAGAGAAAGGTTTCTTATATAAAATAGTCACTGTTTTTGCTAACCAAGTGTATGTTTGAGCTAATTCAGTGTTAAGTAAACAGGTCAGGCCCGCCCAGTATTTTTAAGCCCAAGCTCAAATCATTTTTCTGATGGGTGAGTACTTTAGGCTTTAAAAGAAGTTTTGATTTGGGATCAGCCCACAAATTGGTTAGGACTAAGAATAGGTCCAATTAAAGCCCAAAGCGTCCAGCAGAATCTAAGAGAAGGGGCATGAGCAGCATCTGAGGAGAGCAGAGGGATCGAGAGAGAGAGAAGGCGGGCGATGAGCTTTTTAAGCAACGCGGGGTATTTGGCTCGAAGGGCGGCGCAAAAGGAGAGGGTACGGATCTTATACCGGAGAGCCCTCAAAGACACCCTCAACTGGGCCGTCCACCGCCACCTCTTCTATCAAGATGTATTCTTTTCTCTTCCCTCTCCTCTTTTTTTTTTTTCCTCATAATTATTTTTTACATCTGAATCTTGTTGATTCTCTACTTAATCCCTAATTTCCCCCTCTTTTTATAGATGATGATTGCGTGTCTTCCGATTCAGTCAAAACTAGGTTTCGTAGCGAATTGATACAAGCGCCCAAATTAACCCTAACTATTATTATTATTATGTGATTCCAAGATGTATCATTTTTATTGATTTATCAGAATCTCATTTGCCCTCTTTTCCAAAAGAAAAGATCACCAACTGGGGAGCTTCCTAGGTTATTTTGGACCTCCTTTTTTTAAAAGAAATTATTTATTTACATAAGTTTGAGCTTCCTTTGTTATTTTTCGCCATAGTAATGGAGCAAATCCTCCATGTCGACTAAAGTTTAGATCTTAATCATCCGTATCTGCCGTACCGTATAATGCATATTCACATTCAAGTGATCTTCACATTTCTATTATATTCGTATTATTCAACGGCATGCCACGTTCTTCTCCATAAATTTCAAAGAATTTATTTTCCTATTCCACATTTTTTGCTTGGACGCACGTATAGTATGCTAGCTTTGATGTCAGGGTCCTGATACCAAGGTAGCGATATATTACTTTTACACTATATTGATTTTTCTTTTTTCCTTCCAAAATTTTGCGTCCTTCTGGATTTTTTACTTCATTTTTGTTTTTATTTTGTTAGTGAAAATTTAGTTGTTGTTTATAGTCAGAATCATCAAAGAAACCTCACAAAGGGAAAAAGCTTGTAAAGCACAAGAAATGTTGTTAACACCAGCTGATGCATGATTTGCCACCATGTCATGCTTGTATTTTAGGCCATAGTTTTACTATTTTCGTCTTTAAGAGAATGCATTGAAACATCATTTAGCTAAGATTTCCTAATGTCTCAAGAGCACTTACTTTCTCATTGGAGATAAAAATTTTAGCTCACACGCTGTTCTTTTCCTTTCAGGCATCAGAGCTAAGAGAAAAGTTTGATGCCAATAAACATGTGGTATGCGATGTTTTTCTTTTTGAAATTTTAATTTTGTTCTCCATGTTAAAACTTTGTTGATGCCTTATTTGATTATTTCTAACCACCAAAATTACTTTCATTTTCGTTACATGAAAAGCTTAAACTGATTCCCTTTTATTTGGTAGAATGCTTACTTGATTTATGACTATTACCTCTTCCTAACTAGTCTGATGCATAAACCTGCGTGCTACATGTTCAGCTAAATTATATTATGTGACTAGAATATGCTCCTGGCATCCTTTGAGATCATAAATGTTAAGGTGGAATATTTTTAAACATATACTATGTACTTATATGTACTTCAACTGTATATTTCTTCTCATATTAGTCAATTTCTTAAGACACAATAAATATCTTATGGTTCAGTAACATATGCAGGAAAATCGATAGCTATTATCTGGGGTGTGAACTTTTTGGTCAATACATCTTAATTAAGATACACATAGTGTACTTATGATGTGGTTCCTATCTTATGATAAGTCATCGAGACTTATAAAAGGATTTGGAGTCCATTTAGAAACACCTTTTAGGTTTAACTATGGGTTGCAAGTTTCAAAGTGGTTATAGTCTTTTATCAACGACAACATCAAAGCCCAAGATCCCTATTAGTTGGCAGAATTGTACAAAGTACAAACTTGTTCACATGTCCAATTTTCTTTCTCCACCCATTACTGGAAAAACATAAATAATGCCTTAAGTCCAATTTCAAATATGCAATTCGGATTTTTAGCATCATAAACCCTAGGAATAGAGAAGTAGTTTGGGAGAAGAAAGTGCCAATGCCATAACTTTTATTCAGTACAAGTGTGCAACTCACTATTGGAAATGAGAAATGAAGAGGGATAAGCAAGACATGCATATGGTGTGTTTTTGTTGTCACAAATGGATTTGATGTTAAAAACATATGAAAAGCAAAAGAAGATATTGTATACAGGAAGTGAACTCCTAGATAGATATTGATCAGTTCTTTGAATTTGAAGGAAGACAACGTAGCACTACCCAAAATGAAAAATGAAGAGAAGAGATATACCTATTAATCTTTGAGTATTTTTAATGGTTCATTTGTTATTTATAATTTTCAAATAGTCGTTAAGTTTTTATGGTTATGCCAATTATCAAGAAGATCTCGATACTTTGATGCAATTGGACAGAAGGAAAGGAAAAGGAGTTTGTGGATAAGGAAAAAGATAAAGAATAAAAAAGGTAGATTTTATTTGTGTGCTAGGCTAAGATGTCTGAGGTGTAACATAGTCGTTGTAGGTTTGTGGGCTAAAAGCATAAATAAATAAGTTTCTTACCAATAAAAGATAAGTTATATTACCAACTGTTTTTTCTTAAGGCTGACAATTTAATTATACTCAGATTGATTGACGTTTTCATTAAAGAAAGGTATACCTAGAACGACTAATGTTGTCTCTACTATTATAATGGGAAAGGATATACGCACGCCCAGGATCTCAGCTGTCTTTTTCTTAAGAACCTGCACCTTCATGGCATGTGCCCATAATCTAGTGTCTTTAATTGCAAAAAGATCAACGGATCTTTGAAAGGTCAACATTGTGGCATTTTTTTATATTACTTTGATATCTGGTGAATTTGCAGGAGGATTTAGACACTATTGACAAGCTCATTGATGAGGCAGAAGCACATTTTGAGAAGTGGAGGCACCCTGACCCTTATATTGGTAATTACTTCTGAGAAGCTCAACAAGAGGAATTAGTTATAATATCCTTCTTTGTTGATGATTACTTTTATTCTGTTAATATTCCAAAATTATACAATGCATGTTGAGTATTCTTATTTTTTCTGTTTCCTTTTTTTCTGGGGTAATCAACAGTTGTATTTGCACACACAACTTCTAATTTAAACTACTTATAGTTCAGAGTTTATACCTTTTATTCAGACATTGCAAATTTTAAGTTCTCCAGTTCCATGATTTTACATTCCCTATGAAATTGAGATGCCCCCTTCTAGACTTCTTTACTCTCATCGATACCAGTTGTGTACTTTGTTTTACAATTCGGTTCGTAATCTCTCCCAGCATTATTAATTTTCCTCTAGAAGGCTCTTTTGTCACCCTTCATACAGTTTAGCTGGTGTCTGCTTTCCTTTAGAGAGCAACATTTTTAGGCTTGGTAATTAACTTGTAATGCATTGACCATATATGATACATGTTTATCAATGTAAATGATCTGTGACCAAACAACTGCTGTCATACATAAACCTACTTGATCCACATTATTCATACATGAACTGTATGTACTAAAATATTTGTAGATAAAACATATGTAGTTTCTATACCTGTTAACCATGCATCACGTGCCTAGAGCACAAACTTATGTAGTTTTCAGAAAATGTTTTTTTTGCCGTTTTCTTCCCTGTCTTCTTTGGTTTGTACAAAGTTGTTGACAATTATTATGAAATTAACTTGCATGTCATGTGAATCTCTGGGAGAGAGTAAATTGAACAAAGACTAGGTGAAAGGAAAAAATTGTTCCGAAAGCCAATCTTAGGCTAAGATCTGCAACAAATTCACATATTAACTTAGTGAAAAGATTTAAAGAGTAGAAAAGAGATCTTCATAGTTTTCTTCGTTTGTTTTTCAAAAAGGTTGCATTGAGGTCCTTCAGGAGAGTACTTTGGTGGGTTCTAGGCAGAAAATTGCAGAGTAACTATGTTAATACAATTTATGAAGTGCATGATAGAGGACTGACTAGCATGAGAAATTGTTGGAGAGCACCTATGTTACCTTAGGTCGGCATTAAGTTCTTCCGCTGCTGCAATATTATGGATGAATTGAGAAGGCATATGCAGGATATGGTCCTAATGCTTATGTTATATATGCTAACAATGTTGATAAGGCTAGAGAATGGTAATTTCTGAAATAGAAATGTTGAGACATATGATCCAAAGATCAGAGTTGCAGTAGATAATAGGATATAAAAAAAATACTCGTAACAAATGATTACGAAGAGAAAGGAGGGTATAGTTCACTTCATGATGGTATAAAAGAATACTGAAGAGCAATCGTTTTCTTACTTAAGAAGATATTCATCATGACAAGAGATTGAAGCAGGCTAGGACCTATTCCTGACTCAACAATAATAGCTTCTTTCATGATCAAAATGCTATCGTTAATTGCAGATGTCAGGCTAACATCTTACTAAAGCCTTTTATATTTGATAACAAACCTTAGAAACTGTTGTGTGATGTTCTTATATTTCTCTTAACCTACAGTTCCTTGGGCTCCTGGTGGCTCCAAATTCACTCGAAATCCACCACCACCATCTGGGGTAAGATATTTTACTTACAAGTGACTTTTCCGTTTATTACTTCTCTTTTGGGAAAATCTTTTTCATCTTTGTTTTATAAATGTTCATCTACAGATTAGTTCCTGTAGAGCTTCTGGTTTGCTCAGATATAACTGATTAGAATTAGTATTATAGATTACATCTCCAAATGCATCATATTTACTGGGTACTCTTACATTAATAACATGGAAAAAGAAGTTCTCAACTTTAAATTAAAGCACTGTCATTTAGTTAACATTAAAGTTATAAGACACCTGACCTGCACAAATTGATACTGGAGTGAAGAATATAGATTGATAACCGAGTGCAACCATTTATCCTTGATCAGCAGTGAATTTAAATGAACCATAGAAGGTTAAGTACTTGTGCATATGTGATTCAGTACTTGCATTTTCGATATGTTGAATAGGGACCACCTTGTGGTCATTGCTGAATCGATGTTTGTGTCTAACTCCACTTATGATGTTTCATGTGAATTTGCATTTGAATTCACCCTTCCTATCATTATAAAAAGCTCTTCGACTTAGTTAGTAGTTGTCATGTGACATGTCCTGTATTATATCCATTTGTCCCGTATTACAGTGCAAAATCATGGGTTATACCCATGAAAATTGTGAATTTTAAAGAAAAAATTGTCATTTTGTCGAAACTAATAAAAATGGAAAAAAATTATGGGATATAGCCCATGAAAAGGGTGAATTTTCAAGCGCACATATATATTTGCCATTAGGTCGAAACTAACAAAATTTGACAAAAACTGTGGGTTATATGCAAAATTTGCAAATTTTGAAGTAAAAGACTTGATTCTTATTGGGTTAAAACGAACGAAAATGGATAATTTGTGGGTTATAATCCATGAAAATTACAAATTTTGAAGTGCTCATAATTAGTTGTCATTGGATAGAAATGAACGATAATGGACAAAAATCATGGGTTATTGTCCATAAAGATAAAGAATTTTAAAGTACGCACAATTATTTGCCAATGGGTCAAAACAAGTAAAAATGGACAAAAATCGTGAGTTATAGCCTAGTGGGTCGAAACAAACGAAAATTGACAAAAATCGTAGGTTATAGTCTATAAAAATACGATTTTTAAGTACGCATAATTAATTGTCATTAGGTTTAAACAAACAAATATTGACAAATCGTAGGTTATAACTCATGACAATCGCAAAGTTTGAAGCACACAATTAATTGCCATTGGGAAGAAATGGACGTTAAAGGACAAAAATTATGGGATATAACCCATGAAAATTGAGAAATTTGAAGTACGCTCCATTAATTGTCATCAGATCGAAACAAACAAAAATGGACAAAATCGTGAATTATAGACTATGAAAATCTCGACTTTTAAAGTTCGCATAATTGATTGCCATAAGGACTAAAGGAACGAAATGGACAAAAATTTTGGATTAAACCTATGAAAATTACGAACTTTGATGTATAATTGATTTCCATTTGGTTGAAAAAACAAAAATTGACATAAATCATGAGATAGTTTACAAAAACATGATTTTTGAAGCACGCATAAATATAATTAACTACCGTTAGTTTGAAACAAAGGAAATTGATAAAATCATGGGGTCTAACCCATGATTTTATCAATTTAAAATAGGGAATTTCAAAGTATATGCCTAAGTAATTGTGATAGGGTCGAAGCAGAAAAAATGTACAAAATGGTTATTACCATAGTTGCATAAACCCGGTTTGTTCCGATTCACAGGACGGGTATGGGAGCGTGATGCGCCACTTTTTAGGAATTGGGTACAACGAGGGTAGGCTTATACAGTAAGCTAGGGAACGTGTTACATTTTAGGTTTGATTCTTAAATGTCGGAATTGGAGGTTTTGAAATAGTCAAATTTAAGAAATATCTTAGTTGATATTAATAATGGTAAAGGAATCTTGAGAATCATGTTGCAATTAAGGTGTTGATACTTTATTTGCTTAATTTCTCACGTATTTATTGTTTATTCTTTTGAAAAAGAGTTTTTATTGTTCAAAATTTTAATCGAATGTGAATTCTAAATCGGATCGTTGGAGTTGGTGAAGCGGATCGTGTTCCACCTAAAATCCTGGATGATTGAATCCGGGTCGTGGTTTGCTATAACATCCCACATTCCCAACTTCTATGGTTATAACCCATAAAAATCATGAATTTTAGCCCGAGTATGTATTTGTCAGAGTCGAAACTTACATAAATTGATAAAAATCATGGGTTATATATCCCATGAAAGCTGTGAATTTCAAAGGAAAAAATTTAATTGCCATTTGGATCAAAACGAACAAAAATAGTGCTAAATTATGGGTTATTAACCTATGAAAATCACGAACTCTAAAGAAAAGACTTAATGGCCATTCGACTGCAACAAACAAGGTTGAAACGAATGAAAATGGACAAAAATCGTGAATTACGTCATGAAAATCGCGAATTTGAAGTACGCACAATTAATTACTATTGGGAAGAGAAAACTTAATTCGAAGTTGAATCTGTGGTTCTGTTTAAGTGAGTGTGTACACACACACAAACACGTGTACATCACTCATAATAAAGTTTTTGTTAGTGCAAACAATTTCAAGAAACAAATCTTATTCATTGCCAGATTGTTGTTACTGCTTTGTATCGTTCATATAAAGTTTTAATAATTTCACCTTACATCTTAAGGTAAATTTTTGGTGCAGATTGAGATCGTTTATGATTACGGCAAAGAAGAAGCTGAAGCCTAGAGGTGCTCTTTGCGAATAAAATCGCAACAAGTTTGAGGTTCTTAGGTTATCCTGTTTGTTGTAGTTTCAGACGAAAGTTTGTGTTATGAATAAATCAGTACTTGTTCAGATCATTTGATTTTCCACCAATGCATCTTTGTTCAAGATACCGTAAACTTGTGTTTGATTTATGTGCAACAACAATGAATGAAACCATATTGCTTTCCGTAGTTGACTGGCCATCTTCCAGCTGAATGTTAACGAAGCAACCTTTCAAATTGTAGAGATTATCTCAGACTTTGAGGTTCAAATTACGTAAGCAAAATAAGATAGCTGGGCGATGAATTATGCATATAAACACGTCAAGATCAAGACTCGTACAGTCGTACTCGTGGGCTAAATTGCTCAACCAACATGGTCATAACAACATCCGAGCTAAGCGTTACCATTGATCTGCACTTCGGCTGCAAGGTGACCATGGAGGCTTCTCAACCTTTTGAGAAGATGGCTTGGCTTTCTTCTAGCAGCTTTGAGATTGTGCAGTCCAGATATCAACCTAGCTGGGCATTATGAACAATTGTGGCTATAAATGTAGTGAGCAGATAGCAAAAGAACTTGCTGGTGTTAGGTTCGAATGTTGAGCCTTTAGTTGTGCAAGGTATTTAATGATTATAAGTGTTTGAAGGAATTTAATGGTTATATGTAGAGTGAGAGATTGAATTAGGAAGCAGTGAGATTGAATCAGGAAGCTGTGAACTCCGCTTGATTCTCACATTCCACAGAACACCCTTTCCTTTTCTTTGATAAAGGCGCATGACCCTATCAAGTATCAAAACACACGTGCATCACATTCTTTGAACACTAAATGAGAGTTTCCGGCTCCATAATTCATTAGAAATTGGACGAGAGTTTTGCCTTTCCCCCCTCCTATTCCTATCCAGAATGCCATGGACATCAATACATCACACTGCAGGTCAGAGACCAAATTCACAAATGAGCACTAGAACATTTTTCTCTCCTAGGAACAAAGACAATAACCCAGTCTGGAACAGAGGCACTGGCTTATTATTACACATGTACGAACAAAAACTCCAACAACTCTCAATTGTGACAACTATATGCCAAACTGAATCTTGATAGACCTATGGACTAAAACAGTCAACCATCATGGATAAGGCAGCCTCAGAGCAGAGCTTTGGCGGTGGCCGGTGCTTGAGCATCAAGGCCTGACTCAGGTGAACAGGATACTCAATACCGTTACTAGTAGAATGCTCCTCAAGTAGGCTACTATTTGTTGGCCTTGAATTGGTCGACGTTGACGAGAAGATGGCCTGACCTTTTTCTCGCAGCTTCGCAAACTCAGCAGTGCACATATCAACCAAGCTAGACATTGCTAACAACAACAGAGGACAGGTAATAAGAGAACTGTGAATAGAGTAGGTTCTATGTTTTATGTTGGATTGATGCAGAGGTGCATGTGTACATATATATAGAGGGAGAGAGAATGGACAAAGTGAGGAAGCACCAACTTCATGGGCCTTATCCACTGGAAAACAATGAGCCCCGTTGATTTAAAAAGCCTGTTGTTTTGAGTTTAAGCGGTTTCAGGGAGTGCACGCCGCATTGTTGAAGTATTCTCTGTGTGCTGGGAACTGGGTATTTATTCAGAAGCTGTTGTCTGCAGCCCCATACAGGACCCATGTTTTCTTTTTAAAAAAAATATAATAAGTGCCTCTTTGGATATGAGAGTTTGCAGAGAAGATGCAACTTGTATTTTCTTTTCTTTCCTCTAAAAATTTGGATGTTGTATTTTTATGTCATATTCACTTAGTTCTAAAGTAATTTATGATCTAAATAAATATTAATACCATACTTCTGTATGTTACACTCGTTCCTTTTCAGAAAGAATCAACGTATGTTTAGATTTAGAATGATTAGAGAATCAGAATCTAAATAAAAGGGACAAATAAAAGAAAATGCCTATGTTTGGATTAAAAAAAAAATCATATAGAAGGCTCTCTGTAAAAAATCTTATAGGAAGGTAGATCGAAACACCTATCTTTTTTAGACAAGCAAGAGGTGGTACGTTTCCTAGCGAAAATTTGAAGTTCTGACTTTCTGTAGTCAAATACGAAAATGTGATGCACGAGAGTAAAAAATATTGATGGCACATTGTGCACTAAATAATGAAGAATTTGGATAGCCCATTGCAAGGAATCACCATGCTTTTTTTTTTGAATTGCTAGTGTAGGAACATTCCCGTGTTAATTGACAATATATGCTTCCCTTCTGTGTGACAAATTTGAAGAAAATGCACAAACTTTGGAATTTTCATAAACTTTTTAGGTTCATGAATTAGTAACAGAATGATTCTACGAAACTAATTTTAGATTGAGCATTGACGCAAATAGACACTTGACATGACATACATGCACAAAGTGGCTTTCATACATGTGTCTTTCTTGAACTTTTACCATGTTTGTCAATTCAGCGCCACAAAAGAATATGTTACAAGCACTACGTGCTGTTGCCAACTATAGGAATGGATTTTATGTTGAGGAATAAATGCAAAGTTATACGGTGTTGGATTGCTTGCAAATATATATATGTATATGTTTTCAATTGTTCAAAGAATTTGTTAGATGGATCCACATTATAAGTAGATGCTCAGAGGAGCTCTTCAACCAAGAATATATATAATCTGTAATCTTCCCCCACAAAGTGTTGCTGAAGACAGTAAAAAAACAGACGATCTCTGGTTTCTTCAAAACTTCCACAAAGAGCACATGTAGGGCTTATTTGCGGGCACTTCTTGATCAATTGCACTTTAGTTTGTAGCCTGTCATGGCATGTAAGCAAAAAAATGAAAGCTTGTCTGGGCAAGCTCATCCTATTCCAAACCATTTTCTACCATCCAATTCTCCGAGTAGAAAAGCACAAGGCTTTATAAGTAGCACAACAAGAAAAGGGAGGAGGGGGACCTGCCCACACTACATCATTGCCATTTACATCAATAATGTGAGCAATCACTGCCTTAACTTCAAAAATTTTCTCAAACTCCATGACTGAGAGGACCTGATAGGAATGCTCCACAAATTATCATCTTTGATGTACACTTCATTAACGCATTTCATCCATAAAGAATATGTTTTCAGAGCTACATCCCATAAATGCTTGATCATCATAGCTTTATTTGCACAACTAACCTCATGCAAACCTAGACCACCATACCTCTTCGGCATAGCATATATAGGTCTAAAGTGAGAAGCAAGGGAAGGGTTCTGGACCTTCAGAATGAGTGTGATTGTTGTTGTGTTAATCTCACCGGGAAGTTTCCCTGAGCTGAAACAATTCCTCACAGCTTTGCATACATCTAAGCTGATAATTGGCCAAGCAACCTTATAGAATTTGACACCAAATCCATCACGTCATGGACTTTTGTTGTTTTTTATCTGAAATTATCTTGCATACTTCTATGCAACTGTGACCAGAAACCTTACATCCTCTATCAAAGGCATTGGCGGATCTACATTGGAGGAAGTGGTGTCATGTGACACCACTTCCTCCAAGGATGCCCAGTAATTATGAAGTTTTTTTTAGGTAATAAGTGGGATAGAATATTAACTTCAATGGCATAAATAGATTTTATACCACTTATTATCATTCATGTATTTATACTATTTCATACCTCAAACATCTGGTCAAAACTTACCATTTCACACCTTGAGCATATTGTTGACAACTTACCATTTCAAGCTTCAACCATGGTAAGTTGTTAACTATTTGGTAAGATCCATAATTTTATAATTTATACCTTACTTATTAGTTATTACCCATTTAAAACAATGGTAAGTTGTCAAACTATTCTATTCGTATGAAGTTTTTAGCATTTTACACCACTTAATACCTTAAGCATTGGCCAAAAAGATTCATAGTGTCCATATTGAGTATAAAATCGTGGACATTTTTTAAGTATAAAATAATTTAATTTGTAAATTTTTTAATTATTAAATATGTGGTAACACCACTTTTCAGAAATTCTGGATGCACCACTGATCAAAGGCCTTCAGATCAATATTTTGAGTATTATATGAGCTGACCAATAAATTCTGATAGAACTTCAAAATCTCATTTTGTATATCATCAGCATCAGTAAATTTCACCCCATCCTCTTTTGAGCAAATAGATACAATTCAACAAAAGAAGCATAAAAAACAGTTAACAGATGAGGATTTACCATCACTCTATCCAACTTTTCAAAGATCCTGTATCTGTCATGAGCCGTGTCAATCCAATTGAATTTACATCCCACATAATGCAGATCAGCAATGTCAGTATCCATGAAAAAAGATTTGAGTTCACAAACATCTCTCCTTGAGATAGACTTACCAATGAGCTTCTCCTCACAAATAGCAATGCAATTAAAATCACTCATGTGATCTGTTGGGCGCGCGGACCGCGGAACCGTCGAGAGAAACCACCACAAACGATAGCAAAAACACAATAAAAGAGTAAAGACACGAGATTTACATGGTTCGGCAAGTTGCCTACGTCCACGGGGTAAGGAGGGGGGATTTTCACTAATAGAAAGAGAGAATACAAATTAGGATTACAAGTTCTCACAAAGAAACCCTAAAAACAAACCTCTCAATCTCTCAAAAGATCTCCTCTCCAAAGATGCACAAAACCCTCTGAAAAGCTGCTCCAAAACGTGCTTCAAACTTCCAAATAATCAGGTTTAGGGTTATATATAAACTCTAAACGAACCGGGTTTAAAACCAAAACCCGTATTCGGAATCTGCCAGTTAGTCGACTAATACCTGTAGATTAGTCGACTACAATGCCTAGTAGTCGACTACTCTGTTCCCAGCCCGAAAACCTGCTTTCTGTCCGCTGCAGATTAGTCGACTACAATGCCTAGTAGTCGACTACTCTGTTGACAGAAACGCGCTTTACGTCATTGCAGTTAGTCGACTACAATGCCTAGTAGTCGACTCTTGACCTTGTCTTGTGCATGTTTTTGTGCATGTTCTACAATTCTCCACCTCGTACATCATTTGATTTACCTCAAATTTTGGACGAACACCAGAAGAACACCAAGAACATCTAGAGAGATCTCCATCAGCCAATCCAGGCCAAACCAGCTGCGCCACTACACCGCGGCTGCCTACGTACCCTCCATCGGGATCAAGCTCATCGTAGTTCACCTCAAATCATCTCCACCTTACCCATTACCGCCCCGAAGGGCCATGCCCTCTTGGGCAAATCAACACGGGTTGATATGAAGCAAGTCTAAGCAATGCTTAAACTTACTACCTGTGACCACCTTGGTTAACATGTCCGCGGGATTCTCATTCGTGTGCACCTTCATGAGAGAAATATCACCTCCCTCTATGACATCCCGCACAAAATGATACGACATCGATATGCTTGAATGCGAGCATGATGAACTGATTCTTCGCCAAGTGAATTGCGCTCATTTGTCACACCACAAGTTCCGTTTTCTGCTCAATCCCCAAATCGTCTAGAAGACCCCATAACCACGGTGCTTCCTTCACTCCCTCGCCATGGCCATGTACTCAGCCTCTGTAGTAGAAAGTGCCACTGTAGCCTGTAACATCGATCGCCAACTAACCGGAGCTCCATGTATCTTAAATACATAACCAGTAGTAGATCGCCGTCTATCTAGATCGCCCGCATAATCCGAGTCCACAAACCCGTCAATCTGACATGTTTCTCCACCAAAACACGGTGCGTGTGCGGTACCCTTTAAGTACGAGGACCCACTTCCTTTGCTTCCCGGTCGCCTTTCCGGATTCGCCATGAATCTCGACCACACTAACCGCCTGTGAAATATCTGGGCGTGTACACACCATTGCATACATTAAACTGCCAACTGCACTAGCATAGGGAACACGCTCCATGTGCGCCTTCTCTTCCGTTGTAGTGGGAGATTGATTACCAGAAAGCCTAAAGTGTGGAGCCAATGGAGTCACCACCGACTTAGCACTTTGCATCCCGAACCTCGCGATCACCCGCTCTATGTAGCCCTTCTGACTCAAGAACAATCGTCGATTCGCCCGCTCTCTTCTAATCTCCATACCCAGTATTTTTCTAGCAGCACCCATGTCCTTCATCTCGAACTCTTCACCAAGTTGAGATTTCAACCTATCTATCTCCACTCGCTCTTAGAAGCAATAAGCATGTCATCCACATCAAAGAAGATAGATAAAATTACCTCCGAAGCTTTCGAATGTAAACACAACAATCATGATTGCCGGAAAACCCATGCTTCGGCATGAAGGAGTCAAATCGCTTGTACCCTGCCGGAGATTGCTTTAATCCATACGGTGACTTCCTCAAGCGACACACATGATTCTCCTTATCCTCAACCTTATAGCCCTCAGGTTGATGCATGTAGATCTCTTCATCCAAGTCTCCGTGCAAGAAGGTGTTTTAACATCGAGTTGATCCAACTCAAAATCACCATGAGCAACAATACTCAATAGCACCGAATAGAAGTATGTTTCACCACCGGAGAAAATATCTCATTGTAATCCACACCCTCTTTACGTGCAAAACCCTTAGCCACTAGCCTCGCCTTGTATCTTACACCACCGAGCTCAGAAGATCTTCCTTTCTTTTATACACCCACTTACAACCAATAGCTTTTCTTCCTATGGGCAATGGGACCACCTCCCATGTATGATTCTTCAGAAGAGATTCCATCTCTTTCTCCATCATGACCAACCAACTCTCACTATCCTTGTCCCGAATAGCTTCCTTGAAGGAGACCGCTCGTCCTCCTCCACCGAGAGTCGTATTCAACCAAATTAACACGCCCATAGTGCTTGAGGGGTTGATCAGCCCCGACCTGAACACCTTGTATACTCGCTTTGGCCTAGTGGAAGCCAAATTATCCTCGAGCTCTTTGTTGTTGTAGTGCACGTGTATTTTCTGCTGAACCTCCTCTGCTCAAGCTCATCATCTACGACTTCCCACTTGAGCACGATTAGAACCTAGTTGGTCTTTAGGTTCTATTTCAATAACACGAGACTTAGAAGTCTCACCGGTCATAACACCATCATCCTTGGGCCTTCTAGCAATCATGGATTTCTCATCAAAGGTAACATCCTGGCGACCACGAACTTTGAATCTTCCGTACACCAAAGGCGATAGCCTTTTACGCCCCTTGCATATCCCAAGAATATTGCCTTCTTGGCCCTCGCGTCAAGCTTTCCCTCGTTGACGTGATAGTAGGCGGTACATCCGAAAATTCTGAGCCTATCATAATCTGCATGCTCCCCTGACCACACCCTATAGGGTGTATCACCATCCAATGTCGAATGTGGTGAACGGTTCACAATGTAACAAGCTGTAGCCACCGCTTCTGCCCACCATTCGTTGCCCAATCCTGCATAAGATCGCATACTCACTGCTTTCTCCCGCAGTGTTCGGTTCAGTCTCTCCGCGACCCCATTCTGCTGTGGTGTAGACTTTGTCGGTGTCGAACAATTCCCTCGATCACGAACTCCTTGAAAGCACCATCGTATACTGCATGCGGTTATCGGATCTCGGCGTCTTCAATTTCTTTCTGTCTGTTCTCGGCCATTGTTCTCCACTTCTTGAATGTCTCGAACACCTCATTCTTGTGCTTGAAAGTAAATCCAAGCATACCTAGAATAATCATCTATAAGCGAGACATAATACGGAACCACCCTTGGAAGTTGTGCGGCCGGACCCCAAACATCCGTGTGCACATAATCTAGTATCCCTCTGCTCTTAGACTTGCGTTGAAACTTGACCACGTGTGACTTTCCATACACACAATCCTGCAAAAATCCATGCTAGGTTCCTTGATTCTTCATGAGACCCTCTTTACCAAGCGAACTAGACCCTTCTCGACATATGCCCAAGCCGCCTATGCCATAACCGTGTGTGCTCACATGGGTCTCCACCACTTCGCCAGTTCCAGCCTGCATCTCCTGTCCTTTAGCATGCGAGAGAGAGTATATAGATTACCGTGGCGAACACCCTTCATCACTACTAAGGAATCACGAACAACCTTCTTCACTCCGTTTTCGTCACAATCACGCAACCACCGAGTCCAAAGCACCAAGCGAGATAAGATTCTTCCGCAAGTCGGGAACATGCCTCACATCCGTCAAGGTTGAACCACTCCATCATGCATCTTGATTTTGATATTACCTAGCCTTGTTTTACAAGCATGGTTATTCCCCATCAATACAGTTCCACCATCAATGCCTCGTAGGTAGTAAACCACTTCCTATTTGGACACATATGGTAAGAGCAACCGAATCAAGTATCCACTTCCGGAGATATCCTCGCCACCCGTGGCGACATAGCACTTCTTATCGCTCCCTTCCTCGAAGCGTGGCTCGCTTCTTCCTTGCCCTCTCTCCTCTCGGTCTTGTTGTTGTTCTTCTTTCCACCTACTCTCTTATTTGGACGGTCGACTTTGAAATGCCCGCTTCACGCGCTTGAAACATCCTTTTCCCGCAAGAGGTCTTGATTTGGATCTAGACTTTCCTCCCTTGCCTTTTCCTCGCTCATTGCTCCTTCCTCTTGCAAACAATCCTGCGCTTGTTCCTTGTTACGCCGATGGCCATGTCACTAGTTGCAATCTTCGAAGATCGTCCGCTAGAAGTGCCGTTCTAGTCTCATCCATCTTCAAATTTTCTCCCACAAGCCTCGGTGTTTGCACCAAGTTCTCATAAGACTTGGCAGTAGTAGAAGCGCTGATCCTCGTCTCCTATTTTAACATCTATGTCTTTCAAATCGATATAATCCTATCAAACTTGTTGATGTGTTCCGGATTGATGAGCCCTCCTCCATCTTGCAAGTATACAATTTGGATTTTAAGTAGATCCGGTTAGTTAGACTCTTAGTCATGAAGGTACCCTCTAACTTCTTCCACATGCCCTGACCGTTTCCTCTCCATCTACCAAGAAAGCTACATCCCTCTCAAGGCATAGGATAATCGGCCTGTGCTTCGAGATCCAACTCCTCCCAATCCTCATCGGACATATCCTTGTTCTTCTTCTCCTTTCCATCCAAAGCCTTGTGCAATTTTTGCGAAATTAGAAAGTTTTTCATCTGCATCCTCCAATAGGAAAAGTCGTTCTTCCCATTGAACTTTTCAATCTCGAATTTTCCCACTTTGGTGATTCTTGGTTGGCGCCATCCTCTGTTTGTCTTCGTGAATCCGCTTCTCTCGGGAATCACCGAACACCCCTCAAATTAGAAATTACACCACTTCCAATCGAACAATAGCTCGATACCAATTGTTGGTAGCGGACCGTGAACCGTCGAGAGAAACCACCACAAACGATAGCAAAACACAATAAAGAGTAAAGACACGAGATTTCGTGGTTGACAAGTTGCCTACGTCCACGGGGTAAGGAGGGATTTTCACTAATAGAAAGAGAGAATACAAATTAGGATTACAAGTTCTCACAAAGAAACCCTAAAACAAACCTCTCAATCTCTCAAAGATCTCCTCTCCAAAGATGCACAAAACCCTCGAAAATTTGCTCCAAAGCGTGCTTCAAACTTCCAAATAATCAGGTTTAGGGTTATATATAAACTCTAAACGAACCGGGTTTAAAACCAAAACCCGTATTCGGAATCTGCCCAGATTAGTCGACTACTACTGTAGATTAGTCGACTAATACACTGTAGATTAGTCGACTAATACACTATAGATTAGTCGACTACTCGTTCCGACCGAAACACGCTTTACGTCATTTGCAGTTAGTCGACTACAATGCCTAGTAGTCGACTACTGCTTCCGGCAGAAAACACGCTTTACGTCATTTGCAGTTAGTCGACTACAATACAGTTAGTCGACTACAATGCCTAGTAGTCGACTCACGGAACAAAGCTGTCTTGTGCATGTTTTTGTGCATGTTCTACATGATCCAAGGAGACGAAGCCTGAATATCAATGTGTTTAAGATCACTCCACATTTGCCTCTCATGTTGAGAATGTTGAAAGCATACACAAAGTAGCAAGAAAGAAGTTCCCCATAGGGCTCAACTCTGCAATGAATCAAGCGATCTGTTCTCAACTCGCAATGAATCAACTGATCTGTTCTCAACTCTGTTCGCGAGGAAAATTGTAAAATTGATCTATTCTATTTGAAGAATAATGAATACAATCTCTCGAATGCAATATCTCTCTCTAACTGACTTAGATAAAAAGAAATTACAACTTCCTCGATCGGTCGCCCGATTTACAAAAGAGAGAAAGGTCAACGGAGACCCTTCCCTTTATTTAATCTGGGTTCTTCACGGTGGCGGTGGGAGCTTGAATCTTGTATCCCGTTGACGATCCGACCGTCTTAACTCGTGGGACGAGGTTGGAAAAGAACTCGCAGGAGCAAGTCTAAGAACTCGCAAAGCAAGTTTATAACTCTAACGAGTTTGATAACTCAAGATATGAGTTTTGTAACTCTGCACGAGTTTGTATGCCAAGCCGAGCCGAAGAGAGGCCAATCCAAAGAAGCCTCCTCTAAGCCAACCCAACTTCCCTCCAAAAAGCCGCACCCATTGAGAGAGAAAAAGCCCCCTCTATCCCCCGAGCCTTTGGCTATTTATAGGGGTTTTAAGGGGTGTAACTGACCCCTATAATCGCTCCTAAATGAGGGTTAATGGCCCTCAGATCGTGCAAAACAGTTTTGGAACTGTTAAGATCGTGTTTGAACGAGTCAAAGCGCGTGGTTCGTTCGAGCAAGCCCGCGTCCGCGTTTGAGCTTGAGCGGGCCATGTGTGCCGCGTTTGAGCTTGAGCGGGCCATGTGCCGCGTTTTGAGCCGAGCAGCGAGTTGCGGCCATGTGCTCAGCGTTTGGGGCTTGAGCGCGGGCCATGTGCTCCGCGTTTTGGATTGAAACGGCCATGTGCTCCGCATTTTGAATTGAAAGCGGGCCATGTGCTCCGCATTTTGAATTGAAAGCGGGCCATGTGCTCCGCGTTTGGGGCTTGAGCGGGCCATGTGCTCCGCGTTTGGGGCCGACGCGGGCCATGTGCTCCGCGTTTTGGATTGAAACGCGGGGATAAGTCCGGCGTTTTGCTGAAAGAGATCAATACCGTGATCTCTTTTCACAAGGATTGTCAACTTGTAATCCTTGTACTCACGGAGACATTAGCCGATTCTCCTTTATTGTCGTGAAAGTCATCGACTTGTAACCTTCATTGATAGTGTTTCGGATATTGGCTCTTCGATTTTTCTGACCCTCTGAGAACCCCCTCAAAGTTTTCGAAGGTCGCGGTTGGTTGGGACGAGCTTTGGAATACTTTGGATATCTTCTTTTGTTTGATTTTGAGAAGGTATTGCTCCTCATTCTGTCTTCAAAAAAGTTGCGTTCTGCTTTTGTCCACGCTAGTCATTCGTCTTGCATTAGTGAACTCCGGCGTTTTTGCTTTTTTTTTAAAATGCGGAGTTCATCTTGAACTTTCACGTGAGGCCCGATCCTCGCGATTTGAGGTTGAAACACGAGGTGGCATCACATTCGTGTTTAAAATGCGGGAGCAACCTCGCTGGCGTGGGTGGTCCTTCGTTTCATGAGTAAAGCGTGGGATGAACCCACGTTTCCAACTAAGTCTTTTAGACTTTTCTTTAAGGTGCCAAAAGTATAGTGTTAACTTGGCATGCCTTTCATACTTGTTGTTTGAACAAGCTTTTGGGGACCTATCACTCTATTGTAAAGAGTTGATAAATTGGTTTTATCATCGAGGTGAAATTTTTAACTTGATGATGATTTTTGAGGACTTATCGCTCTATTGGAGAGTCGATAAGTTGATTTTATCGAGAGGTGTGGGGTTAACTTGATAAAGTTGGGTATTTGTGATTTGAACAAGATTTTGAGGACCTATCGCTCTATTGATGAGAGTCGATAAGTTTAGGTTTTATCGGGGGATAAAATATGAAATCAAGGTTTAAGGCCTGTGATGTGAACAAGGCTTACGTGGCTTGTGGTGTGAACAAGGCTTTGGGCTTGTGGTGTTAACAAGGCTTTGGGCTTGTGAATTGAACAAGGATTTGGGCTTGTGGTTTAAACAAGGCCTTTGGGTTTGTGGTTTGAACAAGGCTTTGGGCTTGTGGTTTAAACAAGGCTTTGGGCTTGTGGTTTAAACAAGGCTTTGGGCTTGTGGTTTAAACAAGGCTTTGGGCTTGTGGTTTAAACAAGGCTTTAGGCTTGTAATGTGAACAATGCTTGGGGCTTATCATCCTATTGAGGAGGATTGATAAGTTGATTGTCGAAGGTGTGAGGTTAACATGACAAGGATGCGTTGCGATTGGAGCAACTTTGTGGACTTATCATCCTATTGGAAAGGATTGATAAGTTGGTTATCAAACTTCTAGCGAGATGTGTCTGATTTTGATAGGATTGTGTTATAATTTGAACAACTTTGTGGATCTATCATTCTATTGGAAAGAAATGATGAGTTGATTGTGAGGTTTAGTTGTGATTTGAACAAGATTTTGAGGACCTATCGCTCTATTGGAGAGTCGATAAGTTGATTTTATCAGAGGTGTGGGGTTAACTTGATAAAGTTGGGTATTTGTGATTTGAACAAGATTTTGAGGACCTATCATCTATTGAGGAGGATTGATAAGTTGATTCGATTTAAGCAAATTTGAGGAGTTCGTCATGCGTGGCGTTGTGCTCTGATGTTGAATCACGTAGACTTTGTCGTCTTTTATGGGTAAAGAACTATGACAGCGGTTGGCGTTGACTTTAGGGTTATTGGCCTTGACCATCAGCGGACTTGATGAGCCTTTACGATGCTGTTTGAATGGGCTAGCATGCAGTGTCAAGAAATTAGTGCATGTGGCGTTGTGCTAAAAAATAAAAACTCTTTTAGGCTTAATGCTACGATGTTGAATCACGTGAACTTCGTCTTTCTCCGCGGGAATAGACTACCGGTATGTATTAGATGCGGGCTTATCTCTGGAATTTGAGATAAAATTCCCAGTTGGATCACGGTGTCTTCTTTGATCGGTAGAAGACTAAGCCGAGCAGCGTGTGTTAGGCGTTGACTTACCCTACTTAGGATTAGGGATAAAATTCCCCACCGTGTGGCGTGGATTGTGGTGTTATTAGAACAACCTTGAGGATTTATCGCTCTATTGAAAGAGTCGATAAGTTGATTGTCGAAGGTGTTAGGTTAACATGACAAGGATACATGCGTCGAACAACTTTGAGGACTTATGCTCTATTGAAGAGAGTCGATAAGTTGATTGTCGAAGAATTAAGCCTTGCTAATAGCGAGGCGAGCTAATCTTAACTTTGTGGGGATTGCGTTGCGATGTGAGCAACTTTGTGGGCTTATCATCCTATTGGAAAGTTGATAAGTTGATTGTCGAAGGTGTTAGGTTAACATGACAAGGATACATTGCGTCGAACAACTTTGTGGACCTATCATCCTATTGGAAGTTGATAAGTTGGTTGTCGAGGTGCATTGTTAACTTGTGGAGTTGTGTTACGATGAGCAACTTTGTGGGCTTATCATCTATTGGAAGGATTGATAAGTTGATTGTCGAGAAGGAAGTGCAGCTTGCTAATAGCGAGGCGAGCTAATCTTAACTTTGTGGGGATTGCGTTGCGATGCGAGCAACTTTGTGTTATCATCCTATTGGAGAGGATTGATAAGTTGATTGTCGTCGGTGTTAGGTTAACATGACAAGGATACATTCGTCGAATTTGAGGACTTAACTCTATTGGGAGAGATTGATAAGTTGGTTTTGGTGTCTTCTTTGCGCGTTAAAGTGCTTACATTGTCAAAAGTATTTTGTTAACTTGACAATATTTGGAATTTATTATTCTACTGAGAAAATAACAAAATCAACCCCATCTTTGGGATACATGGCGTCTTTTGACAAAATGGCGTGCTGTATTATCCTAGGTTGATACTAGCAGAGTCTTCGACCTCGCGATTTAGAGCGGGTCATCAATAGCCGGGTCTTTGGAGTGATCTCCTCTTCTTGACTTCAATCCTAGCAATAATTGATTGACACATTACAGGAGACTAGTTGTTTCGGGGCGACATTTTACAACCCATTCGAGCTAGAATTGGTTTGTAAATTGTCTTGCGGAGTGTCAATCCGGTGTCATACATGGCATCGAAGAGCCATGCCGAACCGTTCGGCGAAGACTTTGATAGGCTCTCCCTCCTTTTGCTTAATGGCAAGGAGAGAAGTGTGATGATCTCCGTGTCATCTTCAAAGAATCGTGGCGGAAGAGTCTCTCATCGCCCATTGGATACATCACGTGGCGGTTTCATGAACCATTCAAAGGCAACCCCTTGAGGGTGCCAATGAACAAACTATTATGGCATCGTTTGACATCTCATTCGTGTGACTTAAAATGGTAGATGTGTTGGTTCGGTGATCGTCTTGTTGAGTTTGTAGCGTCGGATTTTGAATTTTGGAGGATAAGAATAAGTATCCCGTGCGGGAATGCAGTCGACAACCCCACGATCTTGGAGCTTCGCACCTATTAGCCATAGCATTGGCGGGCTTCGGTTCTCATTATTTTTAGGTTGAGGACTTTGCTTTCGTTTTGGCCTCTTTCCTTTCTTGGGAGGATTCTGCATGATGAGCTTCTTGATGCGGGAGCTTCTTGATGGGAGCTTCATTCACTTTTCTTTCCGTTTGAGGATCGACCCCTCGCCATTGATGATTACGGTTGAGGTGTTGAGCGAACATGAACAGGCCCTTTACGCAGCAAGTTGGGCTACCATTTCGAAGTTGATCGATGGACTCTTGTTGTGTCGCAGGGCTTCTTGCATCATAACGATACTCTTGAGCCTCTTCTTGAAATCTTGACATTCTCCGTCATGTGAGGCAGCTCCACGTGCTCCAAGAAAGAACTAGAGGATTGAGATTGCGATGGTACGATGCTCATCATCGGACTCAATTCCTTTAGCCAACTTTTGGTAGTTGGCCGGGGTATGACCCTGTTAAGTCAGTATGTCGGTAAACTCCGTCGAGTCATTCAAAGCCTCTTCCAAGTCGGAGACGATTTGCCTACGGCTCATTAGAGCTAGAGATTGGCGATGCTACTCAGATCATGTTGAAGTGACTCCAAGGTATTGACCTCTGAAGCCTCCTTCTGTGAGAATCATGCGTTGGTTAGAGAAATGATATTTGTCAATTGGTCAAACAACGGCTTGGCATGTGGCGGCGTCGATATGCGATGATTTGGCACTTGGGCGAAGATCGGCGTTTGAGCATTTGAGCGAGGTTGGACCAGCGTTTTAGATTGTGACGCTAGGTCCGCATTTGAATGCTTGGGCGGAGTTTGAGACCGCGTCACCGGGATAGAGCGTGGTGCTTGCAACCCCCTTGACAGCGAGTTGGCGTTTGAAAAATTGAGCAGCAGGTTGTGACCAGCGTTTTATAATGAGGGCGCGAGAATCGCGTGCAACCCCAGCTGAGCGAGGTTGTTTAAGCAATTGACAGCGGAGGTTGTGACCGCGTTTTGGCTAATAGCGCCATTGAGGTTGCGTTGACTGGTTCTGCGAGGCTCGTGTTCCGGGCACATAAGCGCCAGGCTGCGTTACTAATAAAAAGCAGAAGCTTCGGATGCGTTTTGGCTCACAAGCAGTTGTTGTTGGTTGGTCGATTAGCCATCACCGGGGCGTGTTCCTCGGCGGGCAGCTCCTTTTCTCTGATTTGAGGCTTTTCGGTGACATCACCCTCTTCAGCGGTCGGGTTAGCCCGCGACCAGAATGGGCTTTGGCCTCCTTAGAGCTTTGTGGATCTGCGCTTAGCCTTGGGGCTAAGGGATCAGGAGGAGAGTGCCTCCTCGAACTTGGCGGTCGAACTCTCGGTCGAGTTTCAGCGGTCGTCCCATGAGCTTGGCGTCGGTTAAGCCACCACCTCTTCATCGGTGAAAGAAGTTGTCCCCAGTAGTCGCCATCTTTTGTTAGCGAGGAAAATTGTAAAATTGATCTATTCTATTTGAAGAATAATGAATACAATCTCGAATGCAATATCTCTCTCTAGCGACTTAGATAAAAGAAATTACAACTTCCTCGATCGGTCGCCCGATTTACAAAAGAAAGGTCAGCGGAGACCCTTCCCTTTATTTAATCTGGGTTCTTCACGGTGGCGGTGGGAGCTTGAATCTTGTATCCGTTGGCGATCCATTGTCTTAACTTCGTGGGGCGAGGTTGGAAAAAAGAACTTGAGGAGCAAGTCTAAGAACTTAAAAGCAAGTTTATAACTCTAACGAGTTTGATAACTCAAGATATGAGTTTTGTAACTCTGCCGCAGTTTGTATGCAGTAGAGGCGAAGAGGCCAATCCAAAGCCTCCTCTAAGCCATTAACTTCCCTCAAAAGCCGCACCCATTGAGAGAGAAAAAGCCCCTCTATCCCCAGAGCCTTTGGCTATTTATAGGGGTTTTAAGAGTGTAGCAGCCCTATAATGGCTCCTAAATGAGGGTTAATGGCCTCGGTCGTGCAAACAGTTTGGAGGCTGTTAAGATGCGTGTTTGAGCGAGTCAAAAGCAGCGTAGTTGCGTTACAAGCCACCAGCGTCGCGTTTTGAGCCGAGCGGGCCATGTGTCTGCGTTTTGAGCCGAAACGCGGGCGTATTGTCGCGGCGTTTTGAGCTTGAGCAGCGAATGCGAACCATGTGCTCGCGTTTGGGGCTTGAAACTTGAGCCGTATGCTTTCAGCGTTTTTGGATTGGCGGGCCATGTGCTCCGCATTTTAGATTGAAACGGACCTGTGCTTTCCGTTTTGGGCTTCGGCAGCGGGCCATGTGCTCCAGCGATTTGGGGTTCGAGCAGCGGAAAACGTGCTCAGCGTTTGGGGCTGAGCGAGCGGGCCAGTATTGCTCCGTTTTGGATTGAAAGCGGGGATAAGTCAGCGTTTTGCTGAAAGATCAATACACAGATCTCTTTTCACAAGATTGTCAACTTGTAATCCTTGTACTCTGGAGACATTAACCGATTCTCCTTTATTGTCGTGAAAGTCATCGACTTGTAACCTTCATTGATAGTGTTTAGCGGATATTTTACGTCTTCGATAATTTTTCTGACCTACAAACTCTGTGAAAAAATCGAGGGTTATAGCTCATAAAAATCACAAGTTTTGATTTACAAATAATAAATTTGCATTCATTTGAAATGAACAAAATTTTTACAAAAATATTGGTTATAGCTCATGAAAATGACAAATTTTAAAGTACATAAAAATTTAATTCATTTGAAACAAGTAAAGATTGACAAAAAAATGGATTACAACTCATAAAAATCAGTATTTTGATGTATAGACAACTAATTGATATTCGTTGGAAATGAACTAAAATTGATAAAAATGATGAGTTATACCTCATGAAAAAGAAAATTGATGTACACATAATAAATTTACATCGTCCTAAATGAACAACGTGATAAAAATCACGGGTTATAGCTCATAAAATTGCTACTTTTGATTTATAGATAATTAATTTATATTATCTAAAATAAAACAAAATTGATAAAATAGTGGGTTATATTTTGTGAAAATCGTGAATTTTGATGTCGTTAAATAAAGTTGTATTCATTAAAAATAAAGAAAAGTATAAAAATTGCAAATTTAGAGGTATAGACAATTAATTTACATTCTTTCAAAATAAACCAAGATTGATAAAAATCATGAGTTATAGCTTATAAAATCGTTAATTTTGTACACATAATAAATTTATATTTGTTTAAAATGGACAAAATTTACAAAATTAGTGGGTTATGTAGCTCTTAAAATCACAACTTTTGATGTATAGAAAATTAACTTACATTCATTTAAAAACAAACCAAAATTAACAATAATCGTGGGTTATAACTCACAAAAATTACAAATTTGATGTACACACAATAAATTTGTATTCATAAAACAAACCAATATTAATAAAATGATGGGTTATAGCATGAAAATCACAAATTTTAATGCACACATAAATTTCTAGTCATTGAAACAAACAATAATTTTAATGAATTGTGGGTTATAGCTCATGGAAAACATGAATTTTGATGTGCACATAATAAATTTATATTTATTTAAAATTAATAAAATTTACTGAAATTATGGGTTATAGCTCATGAAAATCATAAATTTTAATGAGCATAGAATAAATTTGTATTAGTTCAAAATAAATAAAAATGATAAAAATCAATGGTTATAGCTCATAAAATCATAATTTTTGATGTATATAGAATAAATTTGCATTAATTTAAAATAGAAAAATCAACAAAATATCAAATTATAGAAATTACAAATGAAAATGAATAAATAGATAATTAATTTACATTAGTTTAAAGCGAACTAAAGTTGATGAAAATTGTGGGTAATAGCACATAATAATTGAAATTATAATATATAGATAATTAATTTTCATCACAATGAACTAAAATTAACAAAAAGTGAATTATAGCTCTTGCCGAAATTGAACAATTAAAATGACAAAAAATAATGGGTTATAGCTCATAAAATCATTAATTGGACTCATGAAATGATTTGTTAATGAGTGAAAATAACTAAAAATGGAAAAATATTTATGGATTATACCTCATGAAATCATGAATTTAGACTGTGAAATTATTTTCTAATTGGTCAAAATGAATATAATGGCAAAAATCATGGGTTATATAGCCATGAAATGGTAATTTTGGTCCACAAAATTATTTGCTGGGGTTGGAACAAATAAAAGTGGTAAAAATTATGAGTTATAACTCATGAAATGATGAATTTTGACATCATAAATTTATTTTCAAAGTGGTTAAAATGACCAAAAATGGCGAAAAATCATGGATTATAGCTCATCAAATCATGAATTTATGCCTCCATGAAATTATTTGCAAGTGTTGGAATGGCTAAAATGGCCAAAATCATGGGTTATAGGTCATGAAATGTGAATTTTGGACTCTGCGAAATTATTTGTTAATGGAGTGAATGACTAAAATCATGGGTTATAACTCATGAAATGTGAATCTCGGACCCGTGAAATTATTTTCTAATGGGTCATAATGAATAAATGTGGCCAAAAATCATGGATAGCTCATGAAATTGTGATTTTGGACTCATAAAATATTGCTAATGGATTGAAATAAAACAATGGCAAAAATCATGGGTTATAGTTCATAAAATCATGAATTTTAGCCTCCACGAAATTATTTTGAGGGTCAGAATGACTTTAAGTGACCAAAATTATGGGTTATATACAATGTTCTGAGAAAGCAGCTGGCCGGACTAGGCGTTTGGTAGGGGCCTAAGCGTCTAGGCATCTAGCGATGCCTAAGCATTTGACTAGTTTCTTTTATTAAATAATTATAATAATTAACAAAAACATGAATCAAATTTCTAGAAAATTGCAAAAAAAAAAACTAAATAGCAATCTTAGATCCATAATCAACTATGCACAAATCTAAATAGCTAAGAATATAGTAACTAAATACTAAAATTACCATGTCCAACATAATAGAATCATATAATATACGTAAACTTCAGAAGTCTAATGCTCAAGAGGAAAAACACATGAAAGGAGAGGAGACTAAGCCATTGAATCGTGATGGTGGCGTGATTCTTGCGGTCTGGCCAGCTGCGAGGGGTTCATCAAGAGAGGGGTGGTTGGGTTCATCAGAGGAGGGAAGGGTGGATGAGGACATCGCGGTGGTGGCGGCAGAAGTGGGGGATCAAAATCGTCGTCAATCAAAATCATAAATCAAACAATCATGGTCCAATAAAGGATCAATCGATTCAAATCGGTCAATCAATAAATCCAGGATTCATCGTCAATCAATCGACAAATCCGGATTCGTCGATAAGATCAAAAATCGTTTAGGTTTAACCCAAGTTAAAGATTGGAGGTTGGGTTATGAGTTCGGGTTCGGGTTTTTAAATGGGCTTGGGTTGGGTTTTAACTTAACATTTGGGGGGTTTTGTTTTTAAAAGCTAGGTGGCCCGCTTAGCCCTGGCCACAAAGGCTGGATGTCGCCTAGGCTGACTCCGCAAAATCTAGAGGTAAACATCGCTATGCAGCCAATGAGACACCTAGGTATTTGCCTAGAGTGCTTTACAATACTTGGTTATATATTTGAAGAAGTCATGAATTTTGCCTCCAGTGAAATTATTTGCCAATGGGTCCTAATCGAAAAAAATGGCCAAAATCGTTGGTTATAGCTCACAAAATCGTGAATTTTGGAATCCATAAGATTATTTGTCAATGGGTCAAAATGAATAAAATGAACAAAATAGTGGGTTATAGTTCATGAAATGTAAAGTTTTGATAGCGTAAAATTATTTGAATAACATAAAATATAAAAAATTATGGGTTCTGACTCATAAAATCATTGGTTTTTGACTCCTTGAAATTAATTACAATTCCTCAAAATGAATAGAAATGTCAAAAATCATGGGTTATAGCTCATGAAATCATGAATTTTTAGCTTTACAAAATTATTAGCCGAGTTGTGAGCGACTAAAATGATAAAAAATGCGTGGGTTATAGCTTATAGCTCATGAAATCGTGAACTTTTGACTCCACAAAATTATTTGTTAATATGTTAGATCGACTAAAATGGCTAAAAGTCATGCGTTATAGCTCATAAAATCTTGGACTCAGTGAAATTATTTTGAATGGATCATAGTGAATAAAATGGCAAAAAATCATGGATTATAGCTCATGAAATCGTGAATTTTGGCATTTGTGAAAATTATTCTTGAGTGTTGAAATAAATAAAAATGGTTAAAATCATGGGTTATAGCTCATGAAATGCATTGAATTTTGCCTCAGCGATATTATTTCAAGGTATGAGAACAACTAAATTTGGCAAAAATCGTGCGTCATATAGCTCATGAAATATTGAATTTTGGACTCAGTGTAATTATTTGCCTAGGGATCGAGAAGAATAAAAAAATTAAAATCATGGGTTATTACTCATGAAATGGTAATTTTAGACTTCGGTGAAAATATTTTGTTAACAGGTCGAACAACTACAAATGGCCAAAAATCATGAGTTATAGTCCGCGAAATGGTAAAACTGGACTCTGCAAATATTTGGTTGGGTCATAATGAATAAGGTAAAAATTGGCTAAAATCAATGGGTGGAAGTGGACAACCTAAAATTATGGATTATAACTCATAAAATCATATATTTTGATCTCCGTGAAATTATTTGCGAGAGGTGGGAATGACTAAAAATGATAAAATATTATCGGTTATAGCTCATGAAATTGCTTTTGGACACAAAATTATTTGTTAATGGGTGGAACAATTAAAATGGCTCAAAATTATTAGTTATAGCTCATGAAATCATAAATTATGGACTCCATAAAATTATTTGTTAAAATTAAAAATGACCAAAAATCATGGATTGTTTGCCTTGCAATTGAACTTTTCTCTATCAAATTATTTCCAATGGGTCATAATGAATAAAAATCGCTAAAACCACGGGTTATAGCTCATGAAATCATGAATTTTGGCTTCCACGAAATTATTTGCCAAGAGGTCGAGCGTAAAAATTACTAAAATCATGGGTTATAGCTCATGAAATCGAAATTTAGCCATTGAAATTATTTGCCAAGGGAGAATGACTTAAAATGTCCAAATATTGTGGGTTATACAAGCTGCTAAAATCGTGAATTTTAGCCTTAAAATGCAATTAGTCTCGTCAAATAAAAAGGCTAAACTCGTTGGTCATAGCTTGTGAAATCATGGATTTTGAACTCCATTAAATTATTTGCATGGTGGGTGAATTAAATAAAATAAATAAAAATAGTGGGTTATAGCTCATGAAATCATGAATTTTGGACTTTGTAAAATTATTTATCAATGGGTTGGAATGACTAAAGGACCAAAAATTATGGTTTATAACTTATAAAATTGTGAACTTTGGACTCCATGAAATTATTTACCAATTTGTTGAAATGAATAAAAATGATAAAAAAT
The DNA here is from genome assembly GCA_012295165.1 of Asparagus setaceus. NCBI lineage: Eukaryota > Viridiplantae > Streptophyta > Magnoliopsida > Asparagales > Asparagaceae > Asparagus > Asparagus setaceus. Next base: position 81,950,177 of record CM022704.1, on the reverse strand, counting down.
TATGGGTTATAGGTCATAAAATCTTGAATTTTTGGCTATGCAAAACTTTAGCTAGAGGTCGGAGAAAGACTAAAATGCTAAAAATTATGCTTTATAACTCAAGAAATCATGAATTTCACACTCATAAAATTATTTGTTAATGGGTTAAGAATGACTAAAATGGCCAAACATTATGGGTTATAGCTCATGAATCATGAATTTTGGATTCCATGAATTTATTTTTGAGTGGGTCATAATGAATAAAAATGGTATAAAATTATGGGTTATAGCTCATGAAATCGTGAATTTTAGCCTCCAATTAATTATTTACCTAGAGTTTGGAGGCTGAAAATAATCATGTTACGTTTCATGAAATCATGAATTTTGACATTTGCAAAATTATTAACCAGTTCAAAACCATTGAAAAAATCATGGGTTATAGTTCATGAAATCGTGAATTTTGACTTCATGAAATTATCCAGTGAATTTGAAATGAATAAAAATGGTAAATAATGGTAGATTATATAGCTCATGAAATTCTAAATTTTGGCCTTCTAAAATTATTTACCATGGGTTGGAATGACTAAAAATAGCAAAAATATCATGGGTTATAGCTCATGAAATTGTGAATTCGGTCTCCACTAAATTATTTGCTAAGAGTCGAGAATGACTAAAATGACCAAAATCAAAGTTTATAGTTCATGAAATTATGAATTTTAGTTTTTGTAAATTATTTATTAATGGGTCGAGCGATTAAAATGACCAAAAATCATGGATTATATCTCATGAAATCATAAAATTTTAACTTCTGTGAAATTATTTTTAGTGGGCCATAATGAATAAAAAGGCCAAAAATAATGGATTCTGTTCATGAAATCATTAATTATGGGCTGTATGAAATTATTTGCCATTGGTCGAAATAAAAATAGCGTGGGTTATAGATCATGAAATCATGAATTTTGGCACATGCAAAATTATTTATCGAAGTCGAGAATGACTAAAATGGCCAAAATAGTGGGTTATAGCTCATAAAATTGTGAAATTTGGACTCAGTAAAATTACTTGCTAATGGATCTAAATGAAAAAGAATGGCTAAAATCATGGGTTATAGTTCATGAAATGGTGAATTTTAACCTTATGAAATTATTAGCGAACCGAATGACTAAAATTATAGTTCATAAAATCATGAATTTTGGCCTCTGTGAAATTATTGGCCATAGGGTTAGAGCGACTAAAATTTATAGTTCTTGAAATTGTGAATTTTAAGATTAGCAAAATTATTTGTTAAAGGAGAAACAATTAAAATGGTCAAAATATGGGTTATAGCTCATGAAATCGTGAATTTTGGACTCCATGATCTTATATTCAATGGGTCATAATAAATAAAATGGCCAAAAATTATAGGTTATACCTCATGAAATCATGAATTTAGGTCTCTATTAAATTATTTATCATGGAGGTGAATGACTAAGCTAAAATCAAGGGTTATAACTCATGAAATCATGGATTTTGATTTTATATTATTTGCCAAGGGGTGGGAATGGCTAACAATTATAGTTCATAAAATTATGAATTTTTAGCCTCCACTATTTGCTGTGAGAATGACTACAAATGTTCAAAAATTATGGGTTATAACTAATGAAATATTGAATTTTGCCCTCCATAAAATCATTTGCCAAGGGGTCAAAATGGCTTAAAATGATAAAAATTATGGGTTATATAACACATGAAATGCGTAAATTTTGGCCTCTATGAAATTATTTGCTAGTGGGTCTAATCGAATAAAATGACCAAAATCATTGGTTATATCTCCGAAATAGTAAATTTTGATTTCTCAAAATTGTTTGTCAATGGGTCAAAATGAATAAAATGAACAAAAGTAGTGGATTATAGCTTATGTAATCGTGAATTTTGCACTCTGTAAAACTATTTTCCAATGGGCCATAGTGAATAAAAATTATCAAAAATCATGGGTTATAGCTCACAAAATTATTAATTATGACCTAAGCGAAATTATTTGAATTAGAATGAATAAAATGGCTAAAATCGTGGGTTATATAGATCATAAAATCATGAATATTTGCCTTGAGAAATTATTTTTCAAAGTGAATGACTAAAATGACCAAAATCATGAGTTATAGCTCATGAAATCTTGAATTTTAGCCTCCATGATATTATTTGCCAAGGATGGAGCGACTTAAAATGACCAAAATTATGGGTTATATTGCTTCATGAAATAAATAAATTTTGCCTCCATGAAATTATTTACCAATGGGTCTATTAGAATAAAAATGGCCAAAAACAATTGGTTATAACTTCCAAAATTGTGAAATTTAGATTCTACAAAATTGTTTGCCAATGGGTCAAAATGAATAAAGTGAACAAAAATAGTAGGTTATAGCTCATGAAATTGTGAATTTTACACTTAGTTAAATTATATTCAATGGCCATAATGAATAAAATTCTAAAATCATGAGATATAGCTCATGAAATTATTAATTATGACTTACACAAAATTAATTGCAAAGTCGAGAAAAAGTAAAATGAACATAAATTATAGGTTATAAATCATGAAATCATTAATTTTCATCTCCACGAAATTATTTGCTAAGGGGTGGGAATGAATAAAATGACTAAAAATCATGGGTTATAGATCATGAAATCATGAATTTTCATGTACGCAAAATTTTGCAAAGAGGTGGAGCGACCAAAATTAACTAAAATTGTGAGTTATAACTCTTGAAATAATGAATTTTGGCCTATAAGAAATTGATTGCCAAGGGTCAAAATAACAAAAATAACCAAAAATGTGAGTTAAAGCTCATGAAATCATGAATCTTAGACTCTATGAAATTATTTGTTAAAATATTAGAAAATGGCCAAAATGTCATGGGTTATATCTCATGAAATTGTGAATTTTAGACTTCAGTGAAATAATTTCCAATGGGTCAAAATGAAAATTGTGAATTTTGGCCTCTATGAAATTATTTACAATGGAATCTGAGCGACTAAAATGGATAAAAATCATGGGTTATAACTTATGAAATCATGAATCTTGGCTACGTGAAATTATTTGCCTAGAGGTTAGAGCGACTTAAAATGACCAAAAATCATGAGTTATAGCTCATTAATCTATAATTTTGGGCTGACATGAAATTATTTGCCAAATGTCAGAACCACTAAAAATGGTTAAAATCATGTGTTATAGCTCATGAAATTGAATTGGCCTAAACAACAAATTGCCCAAGAAGAAAGAAACATTATAAATGGCCAAAATTAGTGAGTTATAGCTCATGAAATCATGAAATTGGCCTTTAAAATTATTGCGGAATGACCAAAATGGAGTTATAGCTCATGAAATCATGAATTTAGATGGCATGAAATTATTTATTAATGGGTTGAAAGCGATTAAAAATGGCATGTCGGGGTAATAGCTCATGAAATCGTGAATTTTGGCCTCCACAAAATTATTTGTTAAGGAATCGGAAGGACTAAAATAGCTAAAATTATGGGTTCTAACTCATAAAAAATTTAATTTTGATCTCTCTAAATTACTTGCCAAGGAATCGAGAATGACTAAAATAGCTAAAAATTATGGATTATATCTGAAATCGTGAATTTTAGCCTCCATGAAATATATACCAAGGAATCAAAATGGTGAAAAGTGGGTTCTGACTCATTAAATCCGCGAATTTTGGTCTCTATGAAATATTTGCCAAGGAATCAATGACTAAATGTGGGTAAAATGGTGAGTTATAGGTCATGAAATGAATTTTTGCCTCCATATTATCCTTTAACAAGAATAAATCTAAATGACAAAATATTCCTTATATATTCATGAGCAAAATTACCTAATGAATATATCCATAATTGTAGCATGAAACAACCTCATTGTTCGTTGACGGCTGGTAGGCGAGATCATGAAATTGTTTTTATGAGTTCAGAACACCCAAAATGGTACTGGCTGTTACCGGTCATTAATTCGCTGACAAATAATTTTTGTGGAGGCCAAAATTGCGTTTCAGGCTAATGCCGATTTTGGCCCTGCAATGGATTTCGCCGATGTAAAATGGTTCTGTAATCTGGTCATGATTTCATGAGCTATATCCTGATTTTGGTCATTCTGAAAATAATTTTTGAGCCAATTTCATGATTTAATGTTTGTAATAACGTTTTGGCCATTATGTTCTTCTTCATGAAATAGTAATGTTTGAGCGAATTCTATTTCATGACTATGTACATGATTGCAAAACTTCATTTTATTGGTTCTGTTCACTGACAATATTTCATAATCCAGAATTCATGAACATTTATGTCATGATTTTTGATTGGCTGCTTCTGAACAATATTTCACGGCTCCAATTCATGATTTCATGAAGTTATATTCCATGATTTTACATCCATTTTGGTCGTTCGAACTAGTGGCAATGTAATTTCATGGGTAATGTGCAATTTCGTACGACCCATTGGCGCGAGTCATTCACATTTCATCAACCCATGATATGGCCAATTTCTGTATTTAACAATAATTTCGCCAAGTCTAGATTCATTTCATATTTTAACTGGAGAATTTTGTTATTTTGACCCTTGACTTGTCAATTTTTTATGAGCAAAATTCCCGATTTCAAACTTATCTCACAGTACAACCAATACCTGGTCGTTCCACCTGTACCAAAAATTTTGCGGGCATGGTCATGTTCTGGTCAACTTACATTTTCATTCCGACCCTTAATTTCGTGAGATAATTAATGATTTCATGTTATAACCTATAATTATGTTCATTTTTCTGAAATTATTTGTGTGAAGTCATAATTAATATTTCATGGCTATATCTCATGGTTTTTAGGCACGTGGTTATGGCCATTGAAACAAAATTTGGCGGTGTGAAGTGCAATTTCAAATTTTATAACCACTGATACTTTGCTTCGGCTTTGACGGCCGGCGACGCGAATTTGGTACTGCGGTACGAGTTATAGGTTTGATTTTTGGCCATTTTATTCGGGTCAGGTGACTGTGAATATTTACCGATTAGGTCTAAATTCCATCGACGAAAATAATATCGTGGAGGCTAAAATCGAGACTTTCTGACTGCCAACTCATGATTTTTGATTAATTTTAGTCATTCGACTTCTTGAAAAATGTTCTAGGTATGATTTTATGATCTATATAACCAGCGTTTTAACCATTTTTATTATTGGACCCTGGCAAATAATTTAGTTTGGTCATGATTTCATTTTTATTTAACCGATTTGATAATTTTTATTCGTTATATTTACTGTGAAAATTCGCGATTGTGCTTAATCCTACTTTTGACGCCATGTTTTAACAATTTTGAAATCCATGAGATATAACCAATGATTTTGGTCATTTTGCCGAACCCACAGCAAATAATTTCGCCAGGGGCCAAAATTTCACGATTTCATGTGTTAACCCATGTTTTGTCATTTCGCCATTTTATTCCTTTGGCAAATGTTGTTATGGAGCAAAAATAATATTTCTGGTTATAACCCATAATTTTGGAATTTAGCCAGTCATTAACACTTAAAGAATGAGCTAAAATTCATAATTTTATGAACTGCTAATTGTTGGCCATCATTTTGGCAAAAATATTTTATAAAATCAAAATCCTGATTTCATGGTTATGGCTTAATTTTTAGCGGTTTTATTCATGCGACCTCATGATAAATATTTGTAATAGGCATGAAATTAATTTCATGAAATAACCTATGGTTTTGGCCATGACCCGTGAAATATGAATCATGAGTCCAGGCCAGCGATTCATGACTGGCGAATTTTTGACCATTTTATGTTACTGTCCTTCCAAATATTTGCTAATCTTCAAAAGAACTACCAGGCAGTGGATTCTAACCTATGTGCCATAATTCGCCGAAAATTTTTTATGAGCTATAATTTTTGGTCATTCTGACACCTTGGCTAATAATTCGCGAAGGTCCAAAATTCGCGATTTCTTCTTTCATTGATCATTAGCAACAATTTTTCGCAGTCTAAGCCTAAATTTCTATGAGCTTCTCTTCCGTTTTGGCTGGCTGATCATTACATTTTGCGCGGTGTGATTTCATGCCAAAACCGCGTTTTTCTTATTTTTGTGCGACTGGCCAAATGTTCACGGCCATAATTAATGATTTCTGGTGTAATCCATAAATTTTGACGGCCCGCTAAAATATTTGCGAGTAAAGGCGTTTCATGAATATAATCATGATTTTTGGTCATTTTATCGTTTTGACAATAAATAAATATACCCGAAAGCTAAAATTCGCAATTTCATGAACTGCTAAAACTTTGATTTTGGGTCATTTTAGTCATTCGACCTCTTAGCAAATAATTTAGTGGAGCAAATTCTGTTTCATAGTATAACCATGATATTTGCTCATTTTAGTCATTCCAACCCATGGTATAATTTTTGAAGGCCAAATTTCAGAATTTCATGAGCTATATAATCTACGATTATTTACCATTTTATTCATTTCATTAATTAACGAAATAATTAGGAAAAATTCCCGCGATTTCATGAACTATATGACTTATGATTTTCAATGGTTTTGACCCTTGGTTAATAATTTGCAAATGTCAAAATTCATGTTTCATGAACGAGCATGATTATTGCCGATGGCCTGGCTCTAGGTAAATGGTGGAGGCTAAAATTCCGTTTTCATGAGCTAAACATAATTTTATACCATTTTTATTCATTATGACTATGGGGCAAGGCATGATTCATGAGCTATAACCCCATGTTTGGCCATTTTAGTCATTACGTTCCAATTATTTCAAACTCAATTTTGGCAGTTATTGTGAAAATTCATGAGCATCTTGAGATTTTATTTAGCTAAAAGTTTGCATAGCAAAAATTAAAATTTTATGACCTATAACCATAATTTTATCGTTTTTATTCATTTCAACAAGGTATTAGTATAATTTCATGAGTCAAAGGATTCTGACATAAGCCATAATTTTGGTCCTTTTGTCATTCCAACCCATTGATAAATATTTTACAAAGTCCAAAATTCATGATTTCAAACCCACTGATTTTTATTTATTTTATTGAGCCCATGAAGCAAATATTGTGAGTTCAAAATCCATGATTTACCGAAGCTATGACCAGCGGTTAGCCATTTTATTGGCCGAGACTAATTGCATTTTCACCCGCGAAAATTCGCGATTTTGGGTTATTATAACCACAATATTTGTGCAATAAATTGACGACGGCAAATAATTTCGCGAGGCTAAATTACCGTTCATGGCTATAACCCATGATTTTAGTAATTTTGCGTTGACCTCTTGGCTTTTAACGTGGAAGCCATTCATGATTTCATGATATAAGGGGTTTTGCGATTTTTATTCATTATGACCCATTGGAAATAATTTGATGAAAAAGTTCACAATTACGGGCAAACAATCCATGATTTTGGTCATTACTCATTTTAACAAATAATTTTATGGAGTCCATAATTTATGATTTCATGAGCTATAACTAATAATTTTGAGCCATTTTTGAATTTCCGTCAACAAATACAGTCTTACAATTTGGTATAGTTATTTTACATTTGAGTCAACGACCTCTAACAAAATAGGAGATCAAAATATATGATTTTTATGAGTTATAATCATAATTTTTAGTCATTTGTATCGTTCCAACCACTTCCTACACCAGGACAAAATACATGATTTCATGAGCTACAACCCATGATTTTTACCATTTTTTATTCATTATGACCATTGGAAAATAGTTTTCTTGAGAGTCCAAAGTTTACCATTTAAGTGACTATAACTCATGATTTTTGGCCTTTGTAGTTGTTAGACCCGGTTAACAAAATATTTTCACAGGTCGCGATTTCATGAGTAACCAACGTGATTTTTAATTAACTTTTTCTTCTCGATCCTAACAAATTTTGCGGTCAAATTCGATTTCATGAGCTTATGACTTACGATTTTTCGCCAAATGTTAGTCGATACCTTGGAAATAATAGCGGAGGCAAAATTCGCGATTTCATGCTATAACCCATGATTTTAACCATTTTTATTTTTTGAACTTCGACAAATAATTTCACAAATGCCAAAATTCGCGATTTCATGCATAATCCATGATTTTTGCCATTTTTATTCACTATGATCCATTCAAAAATAATTTCGCGGGCTAAGCGCATGACTTTTAGCCATTTTAATAGATCTAACATATTAACAAATAATTTGTGGAGTCAAAAGTTCGCGATTTCATGACTATATAGCTATAACCGATTTTTTATCATTTTTTGGTAGTTACGACAACACGGCAATAATTTTGTAAAGGCTAAAATTCATGATTTCATGAGCTATAACCATGATTTTTGACATTTCTATTCATTTTTGAGTGGTAATTAATTTCAAAAGTCAAAACTTCCGCGATTTATGTTGCTGTAACAGCCATTGTAGAAAATAACGATTTCATGAACTATAACCCACTATTTTTGTTCATTTTATTCATTTGACCCATTGACAAATAATCTTATGGATAAAATTCGCGATTTTGTTATAACCAGCGATTTTGGCCATTTTTCGATTAGACCAATGGCGGAGGGCAAAATTTCCGACTTCAAAATTATGAACGGTGTTGTGAAAATAGCTGCAGGCGAGCTGGGTAATGCCCGTGTTTGCCAGGCCTGGCAGAGCTCCGATCTGGCGTCGGCACGGAGGTGGCCTGGGGCGGGCCACCTGCACAGCGAAAACCCATCGACATGTTGCGTAAAGAGCCTGACCCTTCCATTCCAGAATCCCTCTCCGGCAGCCTTCCACCTCTTCTCTCCACCACTGCACCCCTCCCTCCTCCAACCCACCATCTCCACCTCTCTCCTCTCTCTCTCTCGTATTCCACCACCCACCAATCTCTCCATTCCTTCCCATTTATTCCTGTCCCTCCCTCTCATGTTTGGCCACTGCCCGTAGCTCACTCGGCCACCCCCTCCCTCCTCGAACCCAATCACCCCTCTCGGCAACCCCTGGCATGCCGCCTGCATGTCCTCATCCACTTCCCTCCTCTCGATGAACCCGACCCCTCCTCTTGATGAACCCTGCTGTGCATTTGTGGGTCCGCAACCGGCTGCCACCATCCGCGATTCACGGCTTAGTCTCCTCTCTCTTCATGTGTTTTCCTCTTGAGCATTAGACTTGAGTTCACGATATTATTCTTGTTCTTGGTGACTTATTATGTTGGACATGGTAATGCTTCTTAGTATTTAGTTACTATATTCTTAGCTATTTAGGATTTGTGCATAGTTGATTATGGATCTAAGATTGCTATTTAGTTTTTTTTTTTGCAATTTTCTAGAAATTTGATTCATGTTTTGTTAATTATTATAATTATTTAATAAAAGAAACTAGTCAAATGCTTAGGCACAGCTTAGGCGATCTAGGCGCTGGGCCAGGCTCAAGCGCCTAGTGCGCCTAAGCGCTACGTAACATTGTATATAACCCATAATTTTTGGTCACTTAAGTCATTGACCCTTGGCAAATAATTTCGTGGAGGCTAAAATTCATGATTTTATGAACTATAACCCATGATTTTTTGCCATTGTTTTATTTCAATCCATTAGCAAATAATTTTGCGAGTCCAAATTCACAATTTCATGAGCTATAGCCCATGATTTTTGTACATTTATTCATTATGACCCATTAGAAAAATTTCATGGGGTCAGAGATTCCGCGATTTCATGAGTTATAACCCGATTTTTAGTCATTACGACCCATTAACAAATAATTTGCGAGTCCAAAATTCGCGATTTCATGACCTATAACCCATGATTTTGGCCATTTTTGCCATTCCAACACTTGGCAAATAATTTCATGGAGGCATAAATTCATGATTTGATGAGCTATAATCCATGATTTTAGCCATTTTGGTCATTTTAACCACTTTGAAAATAAATTTGCGGATGTCAAAATTCCGCGATTTCATGAGTTATAACTCATAATTTTTACCACTTTTATTTGTTCCAACCCCTTAGCAAATAATTTTGCGGGGACCAAAATTCACGATTTCATGGGCTATATAACCCATGATTTTTGCCATTATATTCATTTTGACCAATTAGAAAATAATTTCCGAGTCTAAATTCATGATTTCATGAGGTATAATCCATAAATATTTTTCCATTTTAGTTATTTTCACTCATTAACAAATCATTTGAAGAGTCCAATTAATGATTTTTATGAGCTATAACCCATTATTTTTTGTCATTTTTAATTGTTCCGACCCTTGGCGAGCTATAATTCACTTTTTTTGTTAATTTTAGTTCATTGTGAGTGAATGAAAATTAATTATCTATATATTATAATTCTCAATTATTATGTGCTATTACCCACAATTTTCATCAACTTTAGTTAGTTTTTAAACTAATGTAAATTAATTATCTATTTATTCATTTTCATTTGTAATTTCTATAATTTGATATTTTTGTTGATTTTCTATTTTAAATTAATGCAAATTTATTCTATATACATCAAAATTATGATTTTTTGATGCTATAACCATTGATTTTTATCACTTTTATTTATTTTGAGCGAATACAAATTTATTCTCACGTTCATTAAAATTTATGATTTTCATGAGCTATAACCCATAATTTCAGTAAATTTTTATTAATTTTAAATAAATATAAATTTATTATGTGCACATCAAAATTCATGTTTTCCATGAGCTATAACCCACAATTCATTAAAATTATTGTTTGTTTGAATGACTAGAAATTTTTTTGTGTGCATTAAAATTTGTGATTTTCATGTATATAACATCATTTTTATTAATATTGGTTTGTTTTAAATGAATACAAATTTATTGTGTGTACATCAAATTTGCAATTTTTGTGAGTTATAACCCACGATTATTGTTAATTTTGGTTTGTTTAAATGAATGTAAGTTAATTTTCTATACATCAAAAGTTGTGATTTTTAGAGCTACATAACCCACTAATTTTGTAAATTTTTGTCCATTTTAAACAAATATAAATTTATTATGTGTACATAAAATTAGATTTTATAAGCTATAACTCATGATTTTTATCAATCTTGGTTTATTTTGAATGTAAATTAATTGTCTATACCTCTAAATTTGCAATTTTTATGGGCTAATTTTTCTTTATTTTTAATGAATACAACTTTTAGCACATCAAAATTCCACGATTTTTCCTGACTATAACCCACTATTTTTATCAATTTTGTTTTATTTTTAGATAATATAAATTAATTATCTATAAATCAAAGTAGCACAATTTTATAGCTATATAACAGGATTTTTATCGGTTGTTGTTCATTTGGGGCCGGATAAATTTATTATGTGTACATCAGAATTTTTCTTTTTCATGAGGTATAACTCACGATTTTTATCAATTTTTAGTTCATTTCCAGCGAATATCAATTAGTTGTCTATACATCAAAATACGTGATTTTTAGAGTTGTAATCCATAATTTTTGTCAATCTTTACTTGTTTCAAATGAATTAAATTTTTATGTGTACTTTAAAATTTGTCATTTTCATGAGCTATAACCAATATTTTTTTGTAAATTTTGTTTTTCAATGAATGCAAAATTTATTATTTGTAAATCAAAACTTGTGATTTTGAGTATAACCCTCGATTTTCATTCTGCGAGTTTGTGAAAATAAAAAAGATTGATGATATCCGCGAAAACTATCAATGAAGGTTACAAGGATGACTTTCCGACAATAAAGGAGAATCAGAAGCTAATGTCTCAATTACAAGGATTACAAGTTGACAATCCTTGTGAAAAGAATCCTGGTATTGATCTCTTCAAAGCAAAAGCGGGACTTATCCGCGTTTCAATCAAAAGCTTGAAGCTATGGCGGCGTTCGAAATGTAGCGGAGCACATAGTGCGACGCGTTCGAACGAATCGCGAACATGGCGCGTTGAGCCAAAGCGAACCACAGGGGCCAGCGTTTCAATTCAAAATCGCGAACACATGGCCGCGTTTCATCAAAGCAGCACATGGCCGCGTTCCCTAATAGCGGAGCACATGGCTGCGGCCAGCGTTGAAGCTCAAAGCAGCGGCACACAGCCCGCGTTGAAGCTCAAAGCGGCGCATGGCCGCGTTGAAGCTCAAAGCAGCGGGCCTTGCGAGGCTTGCTCGAGCAGGAACTTCTGGCGTTTGGCTTCGTTCAAACCGCGATCTTAGGTTCAAAAGCTGTTTTGCCGCGATCGAGGGCCATTAACCCTCATTTAGGAGGCGATTATAGAGGTCGAGTTACACCTTAAAACCCACATAAATAGCCAAAGGCTGGGGATAGAGGGGCTTTTCTCTCTCAATGGAGTGCGGCTTTTGGAGGAAGTTGGGTTGGCTTAGAGGAGGCTTCTTTGGATTGGCCTCTCTTGACTCGGCAGCATACAAACTTCGTGCGAGTTACAAAACTCATATCTTGAGTTATCAAGCTTCGTTAGAGTTATAAACTTGCTGAGTTCTTAGACTCCTGCGAGTTCTTTTCCAACCTCGTCCAGTTAAGGCGATCGGATCGTCAGCGGGATACAAGATTCAACTCCCACCGCCAAGTGAAGAACCCAGTTAAATAAAGGGAAGGGTCTCCGTTGACCTTTCTCTCTTTTGTAAAGTCGACGATCCCGGGAAGTTATAATTTCTTTTTATCTAAGTCGGTTAGAGAATATTGCATTAGAGATTGTATTCATTATTCTTCAAATAGAATAGATCAATTTTACAATTTTCCTCGCGAACAAAGATGGCGACTCGGAGGGACAACTTCTTTCACCGATGAAGAGGTGGTGGCGCAATCGGCGTCAAGCTCATTGGGACGGCTGTTGAAACTCGGCCGTTTCGATCAAGCCATTCGAGGCACTCTCCTCGGATCCCTTAGCTTGTAAGATCACAAAGCCTCTAGGAGGCCAAAGCCCATTCGTTGGTCGTGGCTAACCTGATGATGAAGAGGTGATGTCGCTGTAAAGCCTCAAATCGGGGAGAAAAGGCTGCCGCCGAGGAACCGATCGAGATGGCCAATCGACCAACCAACCACGAACCCGGCGTTTGAAGCCAAAAGCGATCACGACGCAGCGTTTCTTTACGAGCACTTAAGCCTGCGTTTATGTGCTGAACCACGCCTCGCGAGAAACCGGTGAGCGCAGCCCTCATAAGCGTTTCACGGTCAAAGCGGGTCACAACCCAGCGTTCAATTGCTTAGCGAACCTGTTCAGCTGGGGGTTGCCAGCGATTCAGCGTCCCCACTATAAGCGGGTCACAACCCGCGTTCAATTTTCAAGCCGAACCTGGCGTTGAGGGGGTTACAAAGCGACCCTCCGCCCTATCACGAGCGGGTCTCAACCCCGTCAAGCATTCAAATCGCGGACCTAAGCGTTCACAATCTAAAGCGAGTCACGAACCTGGCGTTCAAATGCTCAACAGCGATCTTGGCGTTCAAGTGCCAAATCATGCGGCATATCATTTTGCTCACATGCGCCAGCCGGGTGTTTGACCATTGCAAATATCATTTGGTTGAGCGGCGGCATTCTCTCCACGAGAAGGAGGCTTGGAGGTCGAATACCTTGGAGTCACTTCTAACATGATCCGGGTGGCGGGCCGTCAATCTCTAGCTCTAATGAGCGACAATCGGTCCCCGACTTGGAAGAGGCTTTGAATGACTCGGAGGAGTTCACCAGCATACTTCCGGACTTCGAGCGAGGCATACCCACATCAACTACCAAAGTTGGCTAAAGGTGAGTCGATGATGAGCATTCAGCCATGTGAGAATCTCAATCCTCTAGTTCTTTCTTGAGCAACGTGGCTGTCTACATAGCGGAGAATGCGAAGATTTCAAGAAAGAGGCTGAAGAGTATCGGGGCTATGATGCAAGCCTGCGATCACAACAAAGTCCATCGATCAACTTGAGAAATGGTAGCCCAACTTGTTGCGAGAAAGGGCTCAAGTTCACATGTTCGGCTCAACACCTCAGCGAATCATCGAAGGAGATCCTCCAGCGGAAAGAAAAGTGAATGAAGCTCCCGATCAAAGCTCCCGATCGAAGCTCATCGCGTAGAATCCTCTCTGAAGAAAGGAAAGAGGCGCGAGCAAAGTCCTCAATCGGCAAAAATGCGAAAGCCGCCTCAATGCTATGGCTAATAGGTGCGAGCTCAAGATGGGGGTTGTCGGACCGTATCCTGCCGAGAATGGGATCACGATTCCTTATCCTCAAAATTCAAAATCCAGGCGCTACAAACTTTCAGCGGCAGGATCAGAACCAACATCTACCATTTTAAGTCCGCAGGCCAGAATGAGATGTCAAGCGATGCCATAATAGCTTCGTTTGTTCATTGCACCCTCAAGGGGTTGCCTTTGAATAGTTCATGAAGCGCCTGGGATGTATCGAGAAATGAAATGATTTAGAGACTCTTCTGTCCGCGATTCTTTGAAGATGACCGAGATCGCATCACTTCTCTCCTTGCCATTAAGCAAAGGAGGAGCCTATCAAAGTCTTAGTGAGCGGTTCGAAGCATGGCTCTTACGATGCTTTCGTAGGTACTGACGATACTCGGTGGCACCTTATTTCATTTACAATGAATCAGTGCTCCTGATTGACTGAAATGACTCCAAAGACTTTGGCTATTGATGACCCCGGCTCTAAATGTGAAGGCCCAGAAGACTCGTTAGTATCAACCTAGGATAATTCTGGGGCGTCGTCGATTTTGTCAAAGCGTCATGTATCCCAAAGGCTGGGGTTGATTTTTTGTTATTTTCGAGTAGAATAATAAATTCCAAATATTGTCAAGTTAACAAAATACTTTTGACAATGTAAGCACTCTTTGACACCACCAAAACCAACTTATCAATCCTCCCGATAGGCGATAAGTCCTCAAAGTTGCTCCAGATCTAATGTATCCTTGTCATGTTAACCTAACACCTCGACAATCAACTTATCAATCCTCTCCAATAGGATGATAAGCCCACAAAGTTACTTTCGCATTAGCAGCAAATCCCACAAAGTTAAGATTAGCTCGTCCGTTATTAGCAAAGCGACCTCCTCGACAATCAACTTATCAATCCTCTCCAATAGGATGATAAGCCCACAAAGTGCTCACATCGTAACACAATCCGTCGGGTTAACAATGCACCTCGACAACCAACTTATCAATCCTCTCAATAGGATGATAGGTCCACAAAGTTGCTCGATCGTAATGTATCCTTGTCATGTTAACCTAACACCTCGACAATCAACTTATCAATCCTCTCCAATGGGATGATAAGCCCACAATTGCTTACATCATAGCATGAGTCCTAAGTTAGATTAGCTTCGTCTGTTATTAGCAAAAGCGACCTCTTACGACAATCAACTTATCGACTCTCTTCAATAGGCGATAAGTCCTCAAAGATTGCTCGTCGCAATGTATCCTTGTCATGTTAACCTAACACCTCGACAATCAACTTATCGACTCTTTTCAATAGGCGATAAATCCTCAAGGTTGTTCTAATAACACCACAATCCGCATCCTGCGTGTGGGAATTTTATCCGAATCCTAAGTGAGGTAAGTCAGCGCTAACACGTTCTTGGGTTTAGTCTTCTACCGATCAAAGAACCACGAGATTCAAATCACGGGAATTTTATCTCGAAATCTAAGTAGAGATAAGCACGCATCTAATACATGCGGTAGGGTAGTCTATTCGAGTGAGAAAGGCGAAGTCAAGTATTCAACATCGTGGCATTAAGCTAAAGAGTTTTATTCTTTTTAGCGTCACATCTGAGCAATTTAATGTCGCATGCTAGCCGGATTCAAGCGGTAATGGTAAAGGCTCATCAAAGTCCGTTGATGGTGGGGTTGGCGATAACCCTAAAGTCAGCGCTAACTGCAGCGTTGGGTTAGTCTCTTACCCATAAAGGCGACAAAGTCTCATTATTCAACATCGTAGCACAGCGTCAAATGCAGCTGCGAACTCCTCAAATTTGCTTAAATGCAATCAACTTATCAATCCTCCTCAATAGGATGATAGGTCCTCAAAGTTGCTCCGTCATTGCATATCTTCATCAAGTCGACACTATACCTCACGATGATATAATCAACTTATCAATCCTCCCCAGCAGATAAGTTCCTCAAATTGTTCAAATCACAACTAAACCGAATCAATCAACTCATCATTTCTTTCCAATAGAATGATAGATCCACAAGTTGTTCAGAATTACAACACAATCCTATCAAAATGCATTACATCCTCGTGAGTTTGATAACCAACTTATCAATCCTCTCAATAGGATGATAAGTCCACAAATGCTAATATAGCGTATCCTTGTCATGTTAACCTCACACCTCGACAATCAACTTATCAATCCTCCTCAATGGGATGATAAGCCCCAAGCATTGTTTCATTACAAGCCTAAAGCCTTGTTTAACCACAAGCCCAAAGCCTTGTTTAGCCATATTAAGCCTTGTTCAAACCACAAACCCAGAGGCCTTGTTTAAACCACAAGCAAAGCCTTGTTCAAACCACAAACCAAAGGCCTTGTTTTAAACCACAAGCCCAAATCCTTGTTCAATTCACAAGCCCAAAGCCTTGTTAACACCACAAGCCCAAAGCATTCACACCATAAGCCTGTAAGCCTTGTTCACATCACGCCTTAAACCTTGATTTCATATTTTATCCCCAGATAAAACCTAAACTTATCGACTCTCATCAATAGGCGATGGTCCTCAAAATCTTGTTCAAATCACAAATGAACTTTATCAAGTTAACCCCCACCTACGATAAAATCAACTTATCGACTCTCTCAATGAGCGATAAGTCCTCAAATCATCATCAAGTTAAAAATTTCACCTCGATGATAAAATAATTTATCAACTCTTTACAATAGAGTGATAGGTCCCCAAAAGCTTGTTCAAACAACAAGTATGAAAGGCATGCCAAGTTAACACTATGCTTTTGGCACCTTAAAGAAAAGTCTAAAAGACTTAGTTGGAAGCGTGGGGTTCATCCCCGTTTACTATAAACGCGAAGGACCACCCGCGGTGCGCCGCATTTTAAACCTGAGCATGATGATGCGACTTCGTGTTTCAACCTCAAATCAGCGAGGATCGAGTCTCGCGTGAAAAGTTCAAGATGAACTCGCATTTTAAAAAACGCAGGAGTTCACTAATGCAAGGCGAATGACTAGCGTGGACCAGCGCAACTTTTTTGAAGCGAGAATGAGGAGCAATACCTTCTCAAAATCAAACAAAGAAGATATCAAAGTATTCAAAGCTTCGTCGATCCAACGCGACCTTCGAAAACTTTGGAGGGTTCTGTGGTACGTAAAAATTCGAAGGCGGCCAATATCGCGGAACTATCAATGAAGGTTACAAGGCGATGACTTTCGACAATAAGGAGAGAAGCTAATGTCTCCGAGTACAAAGATTACAAGTTGACAATCCTTGTGAAAAGATCCGCGGTATTGATCTCTTCAAAGCAAACGGGACTTATCCGCGTTTCAATCAAGCGTACGAAGCACATGGCGCGTTGAAGCTAACCTTGAACACATGATTACTGCGGCGCGTTCGAACCAAATCGCGAACATGGCAGCGTTGAAGCTAAAGCGAACCTGGGGCCCGTTTCAATTCATCACCGGGCACATGGCGCGTTTCAATCCAGCGGAGCACATGGCGCGTTGAAGCTAGCGGGCATGGCGCAAACGTTGAAGCTCAACATGACACCACGGCACCGTTGAAGCTCAAAGCGGCACACACCTGGCGTTGGCTCAAAGCGGTGCGAGCTTGCTCGAGCGAACTTCGGCGTTTTTGCTTCGTTCAAACCGATCTTAGGTTCCAAGCTGTTTTGCGATCGAGGCCATTAACCCTCATTTAGGAGGCGATTATAGAGTCAGATTACACCTTAAAACCCTATACCAAAGGCTCGAGAGGATAGAGGGGCTTTTTCTCTCAATGGGTGCGGCTTTTTGGAGGAAGTTGGGTTGGCTTAGGAGGCTTCTTTGGATTGGCCTCTCTTGACAAGCTGGCATACAAACTGCGTGAGTTACAAAACTCATATCTTGAGTTATCAAACTCGTTAGAGTTATAAACTTGCTTTAAGTTCTTAGACTTACTGCGAGTTCTTTTCCAACCTCGTCCCGAGTTAAGGCGGTCGGATCGTCAGCGGGATACAGATTCAAGCTCCCACCGCGGTGAAGAACCAGTTAAATAAAGGGAAGGGTCTCGTTGACCTTTCTCTCTTTTATAATCGGGCGTGCGTCGAAGTTGTAATTTCTTTTATCTAAGTCGATTAGAGAGATATTGCATTAGAGATTGTATTCATTATTCTTCAAATAGAATAGATCAATTTTACTCCTAAACGAGTTGAGCGGTCAGTTGATTCATTAGAGTTGAGCCCATGGGGAACTTCTTTTCTTGCTACTTTTGTGTATGCTTTCAACATTACGAACATGAGAGGCAAATGTGGAGTGATCTTAAAACATTGATATTGGGCCGTCTCCTTGGATCATGTAGAACATGCACAAAAACATGCACAAAACGGTTTTCGAGGTTGATGAGTCGACTACTAGGCATTGTAGTACTGTCTACAGCCAGACGAGCGGTAGGAGCGAGTAGTCGACTACTAGGCATTGTAGTCGACTAATGAATGACGGCGTTTGGTGGAACAGTGAGTCGACTAATCGTATTGTAGTCGACTAATCTGATGTATTAGTCATTAATCTAGCGATGATGGACTAATAGGCAAGGTCTGATCACGGGTTTTGGTTTTAAACCGGTTCGTTTAGAGTTTATATATAACCCTAAACTGATTATTTGGAAGTTTGAAACGTTTGGAGCTTTTGAGGGTTTGTGCATCTTTGGAGAGGAGATCTTTTGAGAGATTGAGAGGTTTGTTTTAGGGTTTCTTTGTGAGAACTTGTAATCCTAATTTGTATTCTCTCTTTCTATTAGTAGAAAATCCCCTCCTTACCAGTGGGCGTAGGCAACTTGAACACGTAAATCTCGTCTTTACTCTTTATTGTGTTTTGCTATGTTTGTGGTGGTTTCTCTCGGCGGTTCAGCGGTCCTTGCCTGTTAATTCAAGCTATTGTTGATTGGAAGTGGTGTAATTTCTAATTTGAGGGTGTTGGTGATTCTGAGAGAAATTCACGAACAAGCGGAGGATGGCGTCAACCCGATGCATCGGTCAAAGTGGGAAAATTGAGATTGAAAAGTTCAATGGGAAGAACGACTTTTCTATTGGAGGATCTGGATGAAAAACTTTCTAATTTGCAAAAATTGCACAAGGCTTTGGATGGAAAGGAGAAGAACAAACCGATGAGGATTGGGAGGAGTTGGATGCAGAAGCACGGAAGGCTCGATTATCCTATGCCTTGAGAGGATGTAGCTTTCTTGGTAGATGGAGAGAGAAGCGGCATGTGGAAGAAGTTAGAGGGTACCTTCATGGCCGAAGAGTCTAACTAACGGGATCTACTTAAAATCCAAATTGTATGCAAGATGGAGGAGGGGCTCATCAATCCGAGGAACACATCAACAAGTTTGATAGGATTATCAGTTGAAAGACATAGATGTTAAAATAGGAGGCGAGGATCGGTAGCTACTACGCATCTCTGCCGAAGTCTTATGAGAACAGATTGCAAACACCGAGGCTTGGGAGAAAATTTGAAGATGGATGAGACTAAAGCGGCCCTAGCAGACGATCTTGGAAGATTGCAACTAGTGACATAGCCAGCGGTAACAAGGAACATATGAGGATTGTTTGCAAAAGGAAGCGAGGAAAGGAAGGCGTCAAATCTAAATCAAATCAAGACCTCTTGGAAAAGGATGTTTCAAGTCTTGGTGAAATTTGGGCATTTCAAAGTCGTTGTCAAATAAGAGAGTAGGTGGAAAGAGAACAACAACAAGGTGAAGGAGAGAAGGAAGGGAAAGCTACGTTTGAGGAGGAAGGGGCGATAAGAGTGCTATGTCGTCCAGTTGGCGAGGATATCTCAGTGGATACTTGATTACGGTTTGCTCTTACCATATGTGTCCAAATAGGAAGTGGTTTACTACAGAGGCATTGATGGTGGAAGCGTATTGATGGGGAATATGCTTCCACCATCAATGCCTCTGTAGTAAACCACTTCCTATTTGGACACATATGGTAAGAGCAAACCGTAATCAAGTATCCACTGAGATATCCTCGCCAACTGGACGACATAGCACTCTTATCGCCCCTTCCTCCTCAAACGTAGCTTTCCCTTCCTTCTCTCCTTCACCTTGTTGTTGTTCTCTTTCCACCTACTCTCTTATTTGACAACGACTTTGAAATGCCCAAATTTCACCAAGACTTGAAACATCCTTTTCCAAGAGGTCTTGATTTGATTTAGATTTGACGCCTTCCTTTCCTCGCTTCCTTTTGCAAACAATCCTCATATGTTCCTTGTTACCGCTGGCTATGTCACTAGTTGCAATCTTCCAAGATCGTCTGCTAGGGCCGCTTTAGTCTCATCCATCTTCAAATTTTCTCCCAAGCCTCGGTGTTTGCAATCTGTTCTCATAAGACTTCGGCAGAGATGCGTAGTAGCTACCGATCCTCGCCTCCTATTTTAACATCTATGTCTTTCAACTGATAATCCTATCAAACTTGTTGATGTGTTCCTCGGATTGATGAGCCCTCCTCCATCTTGCAAGTATACAATTTGGATTTTAAGTAGATCCGTTAGTTAGACTCTTCGGCCATGAAGGTACCCTCTAACTTCTTCCACATGCCGCTTCTCTCTCCATCTACCAAGAAAGCTACATCCTCTCAAGGCATAGGATAATCGAGCCTTCCGTGCTTCTGCATCCAACTCCTCCCAATCCTCATCGGACATATCCTTGTTCTTCTTCTCCTTTCCATCCAAAGCCTTGTGCAATTTTTGCAAATTAGAAAGTTTTTCATCCAGATCCTCCAATAGAAAAGTCGTTCTTCCCATTGAACTTTTCAATCTCAATTTTCCCACTTTGACCGATGCATCGGGTTGACGCCATCCTCCGCTTGTTCGTGAATTTCTCTCAGAATCACCAACACCCTCAAATTAGAAATTACACCACTTCCAATCAACAATAGCTTGAATTAACAGGCAAGGACCGCTGAACCGCCGAGAGAAACCACCACAAACATAGCAAAAACACAATAAAGAGTAAAGACGAGATTTACGTGTTCAAGTTGCCTACGCCCACTGGTAAGGAGGGGATTTTCTACTAATAGAAAGAGAGAATACAAATTAGGATTACAAGTTCTCACAAAGAAACCCTAAAACAAACCTCTCAATCTCTCAAAAGATCTCCTCTCCAAAGATGCACAAAACCCTCAAAAGCTCCAAACGTTTCAAACTTCCAAATAATCAGTTTAGGGTTATATATAAACTCTAAACGAACCGGTTTAAAACCAAAACCCGTGATCAGACCTTGCCTATTAGTCCATCATCGCTAGATTAATGACTAATACATCAGATTAGTCGACTACAATACGATTAGTCGACTCACTGTTCCACCAAACGCCGTCATTCATTAGTCGACTACAATGCCTAGTAGTCGACTACTCGCTCCTACCGCTCGTCTGGCTGTAGACAGTACTACAATGCCTAGTAGTCGACTCATCAACCTCGAAAACCGTTTTGTGCATGTTTTTGTGCATGTTCTACATGATCCAAGGAGACGGCCCAATATCAATGTTTTAAGATCACTCCACATTTGCCTCTCATGTTCGTAATGTTGAAAGCATACACAAAAGTAGCAAGAAAAGAAGTTCCCCATGGGCTCAACTCTAATGAATCAACTGACCGCTCAACTCGTTTAGGAGTAAAATTGATCTATTCTATTTGAAGAATAATGAATACAATCTCTAATGCAATATCTCTCTAATCGACTTAGATAAAAGAAATTACAACTTCGACGCACGCCCGATTATAAAAGAGAGAAAGGTCAACGAGACCCTTCCCTTTATTTAACTGGTTCTTCACCGCGGTGGGAGCTTGAATCTGTATCCCGCTGACGATCCGACCGCCTTAACTCGGGACGAGGTTGGAAAAGAACTCGCAGTAAGTCTAAGAACTTAAAGCAAGTTTATAACTCTAACGAGTTTGATAACTCAAGATATGAGTTTTGTAACTCACGCAGTTTGTATGCCAGCTTGTCAAGAGAGGCCAATCCAAAGAAGCCTCCTAAGCCAACCCAACTTCCTCCAAAAGCCGCACCCATTGAGAGAAAAGCCCCTCTATCCTCTCGAGCCTTTGGTATAGGGTTTTAAGGTGTAATCTGACTCTATAATCGCCTCCTAAATGAGGGTTAATGGCCTCGATCGCAAAACAGCTTGGAACCTAAGATCGGTTTGAACGAAGCAAAAACGCCGAAGTTCGCTCGAGCAAGCTCGCACCGCTTTGAGCCAACGCCAGGTGTGTGCCGCTTTGAGCTTCAACGGTGCCGTGGTGTCATGTTGAGCTTCAACGTTTGCGCCATGCCCGCTAGCTTCAACGCGCCATGTGCTCCGCTGGATTGAAACGCGCCATGTGCCCGGTGATGAATTGAAACGGGCCCCAGGTTCGCTTTAGCTTCAACGCTGCCATGTTCGCGATTTGGTTCGAACGCGCCGCAGTAATCATGTGTTCAAGGTTAGCTTCAACGCGCCATGTGCTTCGTACGCTTGATTGAAACGCGGATAAGTCCCGTTTGCTTTGAAGAGATCAATACCGCGGATCTTTTCACAAGGATTGTCAACTTGTAATCTTTGTACTCGGAGACATTAGCTTCTCTCCTTATTGTCGAAAGTCATCGCCTTGTAACCTTCATTGATAGTTCCGCGATATTGGCCGCCTTCGAATTTTTACGTACCACAGAACCCTCCAAAGTTTTCGAAGGTCGCGTTGGATCGACGAAGCTTTGAATACTTTGATATCTTCTTTGTTTGATTTTGAGAAGGTATTGCTCCTCATTCTCGCTTCAAAAAAGTTGCGCTGGTCCACGCTAGTCATTCGCCTTGCATTAGTGAACTCCTGCGTTTTTTAAAATGCGAGTTCATCTTGAACTTTTCACGCGAGACTCGATCCTCGCTGATTTGAGGTTGAAACACGAAGTCGCATCATCATGCTCAGGTTTAAAATGCGGCGCACCGCGGGTGGTCCTTCGCGTTTATAGTAAACGGGGATGAACCCCACGCTTCCAACTAAGTCTTTTAGACTTTTCTTTAAGGTGCCAAAAGCATAGTGTTAACTTGGCATGCCTTTCATACTTGTTGTTTGAACAAGCTTTTGGGGACCTATCACTCTATTGTAAAGAGTTGATAAATTATTTTATCATCGAGGTGAAATTTTTAACTTGATGATGATTTGAGGACTTATCGCTCATTGAGAGAGTCGATAAGTTGATTTTATCGTAGGTGGGGGTTAACTTGATAAAGTTCATTTGTGATTTGAACAAGATTTTGAGGACCATCGCCTATTGATGAGAGTCGATAAGTTTAGGTTTTATCTGGGGATAAAATATGAAATCAAGGTTTAAGGCGTGATGTGAACAAGGCTTACAGGCTTATGGTGTGAATGCTTTGGGCTTGTGGTGTTAACAAGGCTTTGGGCTTGTGAATTGAACAAGGATTTGGGCTTGTGGTTTAAAACAAGGCCTTTGGTTTGTGGTTTGAACAAGGCTTTGCTTGTGGTTTAAACAAGGCCTCTGGGTTTGTGGTTTGAACAAGGCTTAATATGGCTAAACAAGGCTTTGGGCTTGTGGTTAAACAAGGCTTTAGGCTTGTAATGAAACAATGCTTGGGGCTTATCATCCCATTGAGGAGGATTGATAAGTTGATTGTCGAGGTGTGAGGTTAACATGACAAGGATACGCTATATTAGCATTTGTGGACTTATCATCCTATTGAGAGGATTGATAAGTTGGTTATCAAACTCACGAGGATGTAATGCATTTTGATAGGATTGTGTTGTAATTCTGAACAACTTGTGGATCTATCATTCTATTGGAAAGAAATGATGAGTTGATTGATTCGGTTTAGTTGTGATTTGAACAATTTGAGGAACTTATCTGCTGGGGAGGATTGATAAGTTGATTATATCATCGTGAGGTATAGTGTCGACTTGATGAAGATATGCAATGACGGAGCAACTTTGAGGACCTATCATCCTATTGAGGAGGATTGATAAGTTGATTGCATTTAAGCAAATTTGAGGAGTTCGCAGCTGCATTTGACGCTGTGCTACGATGTTGAATAATGAGACTTTGTCGCCTTTATGGGTAAGAGACTAACCCAACGCTGCAGTTAGCGCTGACTTTAGGGTTATCGCCAACCCCACCATCAACGGACTTTGATGAGCCTTTACCATTACCGCTTGAATCCGGCTAGCATGCGACATTAAATTGCTCAGATGTGACGCTAAAAAGAATAAAACTCTTTAGCTTAATGCCACGATGTTGAATACTTGACTTCGCCTTTCTCACTCGAATAGACTACCCTACCGCATGTATTAGATGCGTGCTTATCTCTACTTAGATTTCGAGATAAAATTCCCGTGATTTGAATCTCGTGGTTCTTTGATCGGTAGAAGACTAAACCCAAGAACGTGTTAGCGCTGACTTACCTCACTTAGGATTCGGATAAAATTCCCACACGCAGGATGCGGATTGTGGTGTTATTAGAACAACCTTGAGGATTTATCGCCTATTGAAAAGAGTCGATAAGTTGATTGTCGAGGTGTTAGGTTAACATGACAAGGATACATTGCGACGAGCAATCTTTGAGGACTTATCGCCTATTGAAGAGAGTCGATAAGTTGATTGTCGTAAGAGGTCGCTTTTGCTAATAACAGACGAAGCTAATCTAACTTAGGACTCATGCTATGATGTAAGCAATTGTGGGCTTATCATCCCATTGGAGAGGATTGATAAGTTGATTGTCGAGGTGTTAGGTTAACATGACAAGGATACATTACGATCGAGCAACTTTGTGGACCTATCATCCTATTGAGAGGATTGATAAGTTGGTTGTCGAGGTGCATTGTTAACCCGACGGATTGTGTTACGATGTGAGCACTTTGTGGGCTTATCATCCTATTGGAGAGGATTGATAAGTTGATTGTCGAGGAGGTCGCTTTGCTAATAACGGACGAGCTAATCTTAACTTTGTGGGATTTGCTGCTAATGCGAAAGTAACTTTGTGGGCTTATCATCCTATTGGAGAGGATTGATAAGTTGATTGTCGAGGTGTTAGGTTAACATGACAAGGATACATTAGATCTGGAGCAACTTTGAGGACTTATCGCCTATCGGGAGGATTGATAAGTTGGTTTTGGTGGTGTCAAAGAGTGCTTACATTGTCAAAAGTATTTTGTTAACTTGACAATATTTGGAATTTATTATTCTACTCGAAAATAACAAAAAATCAACCCCAGCCTTTGGGATACATGACGCTTTGACAAAATCGACGACGCCCCAGAATTATCCTAGGTTGATACTAACGAGTCTTCTGGGCCTTCACATTTAGAGCCGGGGTCATCAATAGCCAAAGTCTTTGGAGTCATTTCAGTCAATCAGGAGCACTGATTCATTGTAAATGAAATAAGGTGCCACCGAGTATCGTCAGTACCTACGAAAGCATCGTAAGAGCCATGCTTCGAACCGCTCACTAAGACTTTGATAGGCTCCTCCTTTGCTTAATGGCAAGGAGAGAAGTGATGCGATCTCGGTCATCTTCAAAGAATCGCGGACAGAAGAGTCTCTAAATCATTTCATTTCTCGATACATCCCAGGCGCTTCATGAACTATTCAAAGGCAACCCCTTGAGGGTGCAATGAACAAACGAAGCTATTATGGCATCGCTTGACATCTCATTCTGGCCTGCGGACTTAAAATGGTAGATGTTGGTTCTGATCCTGCCGCTGAAAGTTTGTAGCGCCTGGATTTTGAATTTTGAGGATAAGGAATCGTGATCCCATTCTCGGCAGGATACGGTCCGACAACCCCCATCTTGAGCTCGCACCTATTAGCCATAGCATTGAGGCGGCTTTCGCATTTTTGCCGATTGAGGACTTTGCTCGCGCCTCTTTCCTTTCTTCAGAGAGGATTCTACGCGATGAGCTTCGATCGGGAGCTTTGATCGGGAGCTTCATTCACTTTTCTTTCCGCTGGAGGATCTCCTTCGATGATTCGCTGAGGTGTTGAGCCGAACATGTGAACTTGAGCCCTTTCTCGCAACAAGTTGGGCTACCATTTCTCAAGTTGATCGATGGACTTTGTTGTGATCGCAGGCTTGCATCATAGCCCCGATACTCTTCAGCCTCTTTCTTGAAATCTTCGCATTCTCCGCTATGTAGACAGCCACGTTGCTCAAGAAAGAACTAGAGGATTGAGATTCTCACATGGCTGAATGCTCATCATCGACTCACCTTTAGCCAACTTTGGTAGTTGATGTGGGTATGCCTCGCTCGAAGTCCGGAAGTATGCTGGTGAACTCCTCCGAGTCATTCAAAGCCTCTTCCAAGTCGGGGACCGATTGTCGCTCATTAGAGCTAGAGATTGACGGCCCGCCACCCGGATCATGTTAGAAGTGACTCCAAGGTATTCGACCTCCAAGCCTCCTTCTCGTGGAGAGAATGCCGCCGCTCAACCAAATGATATTTGCAATGGTCAAACACCCGGCTGGCGCATGTGAGCAAAATGATATGCCGCATGATTTGGCACTTGAACGCCAAGATCGCTGTTGAGCATTTGAACGCCAGGTTCGTGACTCGCTTTAGATTGTGAACGCTTAGGTCCGCGATTTGAATGCTTGACGGGGTTGAGACCCGCTCGTGATAGGGCGGAGGGTCGCTTTGTAACCCCCTCAACGCCAGGTTCGGCTTGAAAATTGAACGCGGGTTGTGACCCGCTTATAGTGGGGACGCTGAATCGCTGGCAACCCCCAGCTGAACAGGTTCGCTAAGCAATTGAACGCTGGGTTGTGACCCGCTTTGACCGTGAAACGCTTATGAGGGCTGCGCTCACCGGTTTCTCGCGAGGCGTGGTTCAGCACATAAACGCAGGCTTAAGTGCTCGTAAAGAAACGCTGCGTCGTGATCGCTTTTGGCTTCAAACGCCGGGTTCGTGGTTGGTTGGTCGATTGGCCATCTCGATCGGTTCCTCGGCGGCAGCCTTTTCTCCCCGATTTGAGGCTTTACAGCGACATCACCTCTTCATCATCAGGTTAGCCACGACCAACGAATGGGCTTTGGCCTCCTAGAGGCTTTGTGATCTTACAAGCTAAGGGATCCGAGGAGAGTGCCTCGAATGGCTTGATCGAAACGGCCGAGTTTCAACAGCCGTCCCAATGAGCTTGACGCCGATTGCGCCACCACCTCTTCATCGGTGAAAGAAGTTGTCCCTCCGAGTCGCCATCTTTGTTCGCGAGGAAAATTGTAAAATTGATCTATTCTATTTGAAGAATAATGAATACAATCTCTAATGCAATATTCTCTAACCGACTTAGATAAAAGAAATTATAACTTCCCGGGATCGTCGACTTTACAAAAGAGAGAAAGGTCAACGGAGACCCTTCCCTTTATTTAACTGGTTCTTCACTTGGCGGTGGGAGTTGAATCTTGTATCCCGCTGACGATCCGATCGCCTTAACTGGACGAGGTTGGAAAAGAACTCGCAGGAGTCTAAGAACTCAGCAAGTTTATAACTCTAACGAAGCTTGATAACTCAAGATATGAGTTTTGTAACTCGCACGAAGTTTGTATGCTGCCGAGTCAAGAGAGGCCAATCCAAAGAAGCCTCCTCTAAGCCAACCCAACTTCCTCCAAAAGCCGCACTCCATTGAGAGAGAAAAGCCCCTCTATCCCCAGCCTTTGGCTATTTATGTGGGTTTTAAGGTGTAACTCGACCTCTATAATCGCCTCCTAAATGAGGGTTAATGGCCCTCGATCGCGGCAAAACAGCTTTTGAACCTAAGATCGCGGTTTGAACGAAGCCAAACGCCAGAAGTTCCTGCTCGAGCAAGCCTCGCAAGGCCCGCTGCTTTGAGCTTCAACGCGGCCATGCGCCGCTTTGAGCTTCAACGCGGGCTGTGTGCCGCTGCTTTGAGCTTCAACGCTGGCCGCAGCCATGTGCTCCGCTATTAGGGAACGCGGCCATGTGCTGCTTTGATGAAACGCGGCCATGTGTTCGCGATTTTGAATTGAAACGCTGGCCCCTGTGGTTCGCTTTGGCTCAACGCGCCATGTTCGCGATTCGTTCGAACGCGTCGCACTATGTGCTCCGCTACATTTCGAACGCCGCCATAGCTTCAAGCTTTTGATTGAAACGCGGATAAGTCCCGCTTTTGCTTTGAAGAGATCAATACCAGGATTCTTTTCACAAGGATTGTCAACTTGTAATCCTTGTAATTGAGACATTAGCTTCTGATTCTCCTTTATTGTCGGAAAGTCATCCTTGTAACCTTCATTGATAGTTTTCGCGGATATCATCAATCTTTTTTATTTTCACAAACTCGCAGAATGAAAATCGAGGGTTATACTCAAAATCACAAGTTTTGATTTACAAATAATAAATTTTGCATTCATTGAAAAACAAAATTTACAAAAAAATATTGGTTATAGCTCATGAAAATGACAAATTTTAAAGTACACATAAAAATTTAATTCATTTGAAACAAGTAAAGATTGACAAAAATTATGGATTACAACTCTAAAAATCACGTATTTTGATGTATAGACAACTAATTGATATTCGCTGGAAATGAACTAAAAATTGATAAAAATCGTGAGTTATACCTCATGAAAAAGAAAAATTCTGATGTACACATAATAAATTTATCCGGCCCCAAATGAACAACAACCGATAAAAATCCTGTTATATAGCTATAAAATTGTGCTACTTTGATTTATAGATAATTAATTTATATTATCTAAAAATAAAACAAAATTGATAAAAATAGTGGGTTATAGTCAGGAAAAATCGTGGAATTTTGATGTGCTAAAAGTTGTATTCATTAAAAATAAAGAAAAATTAGCCCATAAAAATTGCAAATTTAGAGGTATAGACAATTAATTTACATTCAAAATAAACCAAGATTGATAAAAATCATGAGTTATAGCTTATAAAATCTAATTTTATGTACACATAATAAATTTATATTTGTTTAAAATGGACAAAAATTTACAAAATTAGTGGGTTATGTAGCTCTAAAAATCACAACTTTTGATGTATAGAAAATTAACTTACATTCATTTAAACAAACCAAAATTAACAATAATCGTGGGTTATAACTCACAAAAATTGCAAATTTGATGTACACACAATAAATTTGTATTCATTTAAAACAAACCAATATTAATAAAAATGATGTTATATACATGAAAATCACAAATTTTAATGCACACAAAAAAATTTCTAGTCATTCAAACAAACAATAATTTTAATGAATTGTGGGTTATAGCTCATGGAAAACATGAATTTTGATGTGCACATAATAAATTTATATTTATTTAAAATTAATAAAAATTTACTGAAATTATGGGTTATAGCTCATGAAAATCATAAATTTTAATGAACGTGAGAATAAATTTGTATTCGCTCAAAATAAATAAAAGTGATAAAAATCAATGGTTATAGCATCAAAAAATCATAATTTTGATGTATATAGAATAAATTTGCATTAATTTAAAATAGAAAATCAACAAAAATATCAAATTATAGAAATTACAAATGAAAATGAATAAATAGATAATTAATTTACATTAGTTTAAAAACTAACTAAAGTTGATGAAAATTGTGGGTAATAGCACATAATAATTGAGAATTATAATATATAGATAATTAATTTTCATTCACTCACAATGAACTAAAATTAACAAAAAAAGTGAATTATAGCTCGCCAAGGGTCGGAACAATTAAAAATGACAAAAAATAATGGGTTATAGCTCATAAAAATCATTAATTGGACTCTTCAAATGATTTGTTAATGAGTGAAAATAACTAAAATGGAAAAATATTTATGGATTATACCTCATGAAATCATGAATTTAGACTCGGAAATTATTTTCTAATTGGTCAAAATGAATATAATGGCAAAAATCATGGGTTATATAGCCCATGAAATCGTGAATTTTGGTCCCCGCAAAATTATTTGCTAAGGGGTTGGAACAAATAAAAGTGGTAAAAATTATGAGTTATAACTCATGAAATCGCGGAATTTTGACATCCGCAAATTTATTTTCAAAGTGGTTAAAATGACCAAAATGGCTAAAATCATGGATTATAGCTCATCAAATCATGAATTTATGCCTCCATGAAATTATTTGCCAAGTGTTGGAATGGCAAAAATGGCCAAAATCATGGGTTATAGGTCATGAAATCGCGAATTTTGGACTCGCAAATTATTTGTTAATGGGTCGTAATGACTAAAAATCGGGTTATAACTCATGAAATCGCGGAATCTCTGACCCCATGAAATTTTTCTAATGGGTCATAATGAATAAATGTACAAAAATCATGGGCTATAGCTCATGAAATTGTGAATTTGGACTCGCAAAATTATTTGCTAATGGATTGAAATAAAACAATGGCAAAAAATCATGGGTTATAGTTCATAAAATCATGAATTTTAGCCTCCACGAAATTATTTGCCAAGGGTCAATGACTTAAGTGACCAAAAATTATGGGTTATATACAATGTTACGTAGCGCTTAGGCGCACTAGGCGCTTGAGCCTGGCCCAGCGCCTAGATCGCCTAAGCTGTGCCTAAGCATTTGACTAGTTTCTTTTATTAAATAATTATAATAATTAACAAAACATGAATCAAATTTCTAGAAAATTGCAAAAAAAAAAACTAAATAGCAATCTTAGATCCATAATCAACTATGCACAAATCCTAAATAGCTAAGAATATAGTAACTAAATACTAAGAAGCATTACCATGTCCAACATAATAAGTCACCAAGAACAAGAATAATATCGTGAACTCAAGTCTAATGCTCAAGAGGAAAACACATGAAGAGAGAGGAGACTAAGCCGTGAATCGCGGATGGTGGCAGCCGGTTGCGGACCCACAAATGCACAGCAGGGTTCATCAAGAGGAGGGGTCGGGTTCATCGAGAGGAGGGAAGTGGATGAGGACATGCAGGCGGCATGCCAGGGGTTGCCGAGAGGGGTGATTGGGTTCGAGGAGGGAGGGGGTGGCCGAGTGAGCTACGGGCAGTGGCCAAACATGAGAGGGAGGGACAGGAATAAATGGGAAGGAATGGAGAGATTGGTGGGTGGTGGAATACGAGAGAGAGAGAGGAGAGAGGTGGAGATGGTGGGTTGGAGGAGGGAGGGGTGCAGTGGTGGAGAGAAGAGGTGGAAGGCTGCCGGAGAGGGATTCTGGAATGGAAGGGTCAGGCTCTTTACGCAACATGTCGATGGGTTTTCGCTGTGCAGGTGGCCCGCCCCAGGCCACCTCCGTGCCGACGCCAGATCGGAGCTCTGCCAGGCCTGGCAAACACGGGCATTACCCAGCTCGCCTGCAGCTATTTTCACAACACCGTTCATAATTTTGAAGTCGGAAATTTTGCCCTCCGCCATTGGTCTAATCGAAAAATGGCCAAAATCGCTGGTTATAACAAAATCGCGAATTTTATCCATAAGATTATTTGTCAATGGGTCAAATGAATAAAATGAACAAAAATAGTGGGTTATAGTTCATGAAATCGTTATTTTCTACAATGGCTGTTACAGCAACATAAATCGCGGAAGTTTTGACTTTTGAAATTAATTACCACTCAAAAATGAATAGAAATGTCAAAAATCATGGTTATAGCTCATGAAATCATGAATTTTAGCCTTTACAAAATTATTGCCGTGTTGTCGTAACTACCAAAAAATGATAAAAAATCGGTTATAGCTATATAGTCATGAAATCGCGAACTTTTGACTCCACAAATTATTTGTTAATATGTTAGATCTATTAAAATGGCTAAAAGTCATGCGCTTAGCCCGCGAAATTATTTTTGAATGGATCATAGTGAATAAAAATGGCAAAAATCATGGATTATGCATGAAATCGCGAATTTTGGCATTTGTGAAATTATTTGTCGAAGTTCAAAAAATAAAAATGGTTAAAATCATGGGTTATAGCATGAAATCGCGAATTTTGCCTCCGCTATTATTTCCAAGGTATCGACTAACATTTGGCGAAAAATCGTAAGTCATAAGCTCATGAAATCGAATTTGACCGCAAAATTTGTTAGGATCGAGAAGAAAAAGTTAATTAAAAATCACGTTGGTTACTCATGAAATCGCGACCTGTGAAAATATTTTGTTAACCGGGTCTAACAACTACAAAGGCCAAAAATCATGAGTTATAGTCACTTAAATGGTAAACTTTGGACTCTCAAGAAAACTATTTTCCAATGGTCATAATGAATAAAAAATGGTAAAAATCATGGGTTGTAGCTCATGAAATCATGTATTTTGTCCTGGTGTAGGAAGTGGTTGGAACGATACAAATGACTAAAAATTATGATTATAACTCATAAAAATCATATATTTTGATCTCCTATTTTGTTAGAGGTCGTTGACTCAAATGTAAAATAACTATACCAAATTGTAAGACTGTATTTGTTGACGGAAATTCAAAAATGGCTCAAAATTATTAGTTATAGCTCATGAAATCATAAATTATGGACTCCATAAAATTATTTGTTAAAATGAGTAATGACCAAAATCATGGATTGTTTGCCCGTAATTGTGAACTTTTTCATCAAATTATTTCCAATGGGTCATAATGAATAAAAATCGCAAAACCCCTTATATCATGAAATCATGAATGGCTTCCACGTTAAAAGCCAAGAGGTCAACGCAAAATTACTAAAATCATGGGTTATAGCCATGAACGGTAATTTAGCCTCGCGAAATTATTTGCCGTCGTCAATTTATTGCACAAATATTGTGGTTATAATAACCCAAAATCGCGAATTTTCGCGGGTGAAAATGCAATTAGTCTCGGCCAATAAAATGGCTAACCGCTGGTCATAGCTTCGGTAAATCATGGATTTTGAACTCACAATATTTGCTTCATGGGCTCAATAAAATAAATAAAAATCAGTGGGTTTGAAATCATGAATTTTGGACTTTGTAAAATATTTATCAATGGGTTGGAATGACAAAAGGACCAAAATTATGGCTTATGTCAGAATCCTTTGACTCATGAAATTATACTAATACCTTGTTGAAATGAATAAAAACGATAAAATTATGGTTATAGGTCATAAAATTTTAATTTTTGCTATGCAAACTTTTAGCTAAATAAAATCTCAAGATGCTCATGAATTTTCACAATAACTGCCAAAATTGAGTTTGAAATAATTGGAACGTAATGACTAAAATGGCCAAACATGGGGTTATAGCTCATGAATCATGCCTTGCCCCATAGTCATAATGAATAAAAATGGTATAAAATTATGTTTAGCTCATGAAAACGGAATTTTAGCCTCCACCATTTACCTAGAGCCAGGCCATCGGCAATAATCATGCTCGTTCATGAAACATGAATTTTGACATTTGCAAATTATTAACCAAGGGTCAAAACCATTGAAAATCATAAGTCATATAGTTCATGAAATCGCGGGAATTTTTCCTAATTATTTCGTTAATTAATGAAATGAATAAAATGGTAAATAATCGTAGATTATATAGCTCATGAAATTCTGAAATTTGGCCTTCAAAAATTATACCATGGGTTGGAATGACTAAAATGAGCAAATATCATGGTTATACTATGAAACAGAATTTGCTCCACTAAATTATTTGCTAAGAGGTCGAATGACTAAAATGACCCAAAATCAAAGTTTTAGCAGTTCATGAAATTGCGAATTTTAGCTTTCGGGTATATTTATTTATTGTCAAAACGATAAAATGACCAAAAATCATGATTATATTCATGAAACGCCTTTACTCGCAAATATTTTAGCGGGCCGTCAAAATTTATGGATTACACCAGAAATCATTAATTATGGCCGTGAACATTTGGCCAGTCGCACAAAAATAAGAAAAACGCGGTTTTGGCATGAAATCACACCGCGCAAAATGTAATGATCAGCCAGCCAAAACGGAAGAGAAGCTCATAGAAATTTAGGCTTAGACTGCGAAAAATTGTTGCTAATGATCAATGAAAGAAGAAATCGCGAATTTTGGACCTTCGCGAATTATTAGCCAAGGTGTCAGAATGACCAAAAATTATAGCTCATAAAAAATTTTCGGCGAATTATGGCACATAGGTTAGAATCCACTGCCTGGTAGTTCTTTTGAAGATTAGCAAATATTTGGAAGGACAGTAACATAAAATGGTCAAAAATTCGCCAGTCATGAATCGCTGGCCTGGACTCATGATTCATATTTCACGGGTCATGGCCAAAACCATAGGTTATTTCATGAAATTAATTTCATGCCTATTACAAATATTTATCATGAGGTCGCATGAATAAAACCGCTAAAAATTAAGCCATAACCATGAAATCAGGATTTTGATTTTATAAAATATTTTTGCCAAAATGATGGCCAACAATTAGCAGTTCATAAAATTATGAATTTTAGCTCATTCTTTAAGTGTTAATGACTGGCTAAATTCCAAAATTATGGGTTATAACCAGAAATATTATTTTTGCTCCATAACAACATTTGCCAAAGGAATAAAATGGCGAAATGACAAAACATGGGTTAACACATGAAATCGTGAAATTTTGGCCCCTGGCGAAATTATTTGCTGTGGGTTCGGCAAAATGACCAAAATCATTGGTTATATCTCATGGATTTCAAAATTGTTAAAACATGGCGTCAAAAGTAGGATTAAGCACAATCGCGAATTTTCACAGTAAATATAACGAATAAAAATTATCAAATCGGTTAAATAAAAATGAAATCATGACCAAACTAAATTATTTGCCAGGGTCCAATAATAAAAATGGTTAAAACGCTGGTTATATAGATCATAAAATCATACCTAGAACATTTTTCAAGAAGTCGAATGACTAAAATTAATCAAAAATCATGAGTTGGCAGTCAGAAAGTCTCGATTTTAGCCTCCACGATATTATTTTCGTCGATGGAATTTAGACCTAATCGGTAAATATTCACAGTCACCTGACCCGAATAAAATGGCCAAAAATCAAACCTATAACTCGTACCGCAGTACCAAATTCGCGTCGCCGGCCGTCAAAGCCGAAGCAAAGTATCAGTGGTTATAAAATTTGAAATTGCACTTCACACCGCCAAATTTTGTTTCAATGGCCATAACCACGTGCCTAAAAACCATGAGATATAGCCATGAAATATTAATTATGACTTCACACAAATAATTTCAGAAAAATGAACATAATTATAGGTTATAACATGAAATCATTAATTATCTCACGAAATTAAGGGTCGGAATGAAAATGTAAGTTGACCAGAACATGACCATGCCCGCAAAATTTTTGGTACAGGTGGAACGACCAGGTATTGGTTGTACTGTGAGATAAGTTTGAAATCGGGAATTTTGCTCATAAAAAATTGACAAGTCAAGGGTCAAAATAACAAAATTCTCCAGTTAAAATATGAAATGAATCTAGACTTGGCGAAATTATTGTTAAATACAGAAATTGGCCATATCATGGGTTGATGAAATGTGAATGACTCGCGCCAATGGGTCGTACGAAATTGCACATTACCCATGAAATTACATTGCCACTAGTTCGAACGACCAAAATGGATGTAAAATCATGGAATATAACTTCATGAAATCATGAATTGGAGCCGTGAAATATTGTTCAGAAGCAGCCAATCAAAAATCATGACATAAATGTTCATGAATTCTGGATTATGAAATATTGTCAGTGAACAGAACCAATAAAATGAAGTTTTGCAATCATGTACATAGTCATGAAATAGAATTCGCTCAAACATTACTATTTCATGAAGAAGAACATAATGGCCAAAACGTTATTACAAACATTAAATCATGAAATTGGCTCAAAAATTATTTTCAGAATGACCAAAATCAGGATATAGCTCATGAAATCATGACCAGATTACAGAACCATTTTACATCGGCGAAATCCATTGCAGGGCCAAAATCGGCATTAGCCTGAAACGCAATTTTGGCCTCCACAAAAATTATTTGTCAGCGAATTAATGACCGGTAACAGCCAGTACCATTTTGGGTGTTCTGAACTCATAAAAACAATTTCATGATCTCGCCTACCAGCCGTCAACGAACAATGAGGTTGTTTCATGCTACAATTATGGATATATTCATTAGGTAATTTTGCTCATGAATATATAAGGAATATTTTGTCATTTAGATTTATTCTTGTTAAAGGATAATATGGAGGCAAAAATTCATTTCATGACCTATAACTCACCATTTTACCCACATTTAGTCATTGATTCCTTGGCAAATATTTCATAGAGACCAAAATTCGCGGATTTAATGAGTCAGAACCCACTTTTCACCATTTTGATTCCTTGGTATATATTTCATGGAGGCTAAAATTCACGATTTCAGATATAATCCATAATTTTTAGCTATTTTAGTCATTCTCGATTCCTTGGCAAGTAATTTAGAGAGATCAAAATTAAATTTTTTATGAGTTAGAACCCATAATTTTAGCTATTTTAGTCCTTCCGATTCCTTAACAAATAATTTTGTGGAGGCCAAAATTCACGATTTCATGAGCTATTACCCCGACATGCCATTTTTAATCGCTTTCAACCCATTAATAAATAATTTCATGCCATCTAAATTCATGATTTCATGAGCTATAACTCCATTTTGGTCATTCCGCAATAATTTTAAAGGCCAATTTCATGATTTCATGAGCTATAACTCACTAATTTTGGCCATTTATAATGTTTCTTTCTTCTTGGGCAATTTGTTGTTTAGGCCAATTCAATTTCATGAGCTATAACACATGATTTTAACCATTTTTAGTGGTTCTGACATTTGGCAAATAATTTCATGTCAGCCCAAAATTATAGATTAATGAGCTATAACTCATGATTTTTGGTCATTTTAAGTCGCTCTAACCTCTAGGCAAATAATTTCACGTAGCCAAGATTCATGATTTCATAAGTTATAACCCATGATTTTTATCCATTTTAGTCGCTCAGATTCCATTGTAAATAATTTCATAGAGGCCAAAATTCACAATTTTCATTTTGACCCATTGGAAATTATTTCACTGAAGTCTAAAATTCACAATTTCATGAGATATAACCCATGACATTTTGGCCATTTTCTAATATTTTAACAAATAATTTCATAGAGTCTAAGATTCATGATTTCATGAGCTTTAACTCACATTTTTGGTTATTTTTGTTATTTTGACCCTTGGCAATCAATTTCTTATAGGCCAAAATTCATTATTTCAAGAGTTATAACTCACAATTTTAGTTAATTTTGGTCGCTCCACCTCTTTGCAAAATTTTGCGTACATGAAAATTCATGATTTCATGATCTATAACCCATGATTTTTAGTCATTTTATTCATTCCCACCCCTTAGCAAATAATTTCGTGGAGATGAAAATTAATGATTTCATGATTTATAACCTATAATTTATGTTCATTTTACTTTTTCTCGACTTTGCAATTAATTTTGTGTAAGTCATAATTAATAATTTCATGAGCTATATCTCATGATTTTAGAATTTTATTCATTATGGCCATTGAATATAATTTAACTAAGTGTAAAATTCACAATTTCATGAGCTATAACCTACTATTTTTGTTCACTTTATTCATTTTGACCCATTGGCAAACAATTTTGTAGAATCTAAATTTCACAATTTTGGAAGTTATAACCAATTGTTTTTGGCCATTTTTATTCTAATAGACCCATTGGTAAATAATTTCATGGAGGCAAAATTTATTTATTTCATGAAGCAATATAACCCATAATTTTGGTCATTTTAAGTCGCTCCATCCTTGGCAAATAATATCATGGAGGCTAAAATTCAAGATTTCATGAGCTATAACTCATGATTTTGGTCATTTTAGTCATTCACTTTGAAAAATAATTTCTCAAGGCAAATATTCATGATTTTATGATCTATATAACCCACGATTTTAGCCATTTTATTCATTCTAATTCAAATAATTTCGCTTAGGTCATAATTAATAATTTTGTGAGCTATAACCCATGATTTTTGATAATTTTTATTCACTATGGCCCATTGGAAAATAGTTTTACAGAGTGCAAAATTCACGATTACATAAGCTATAATCCACTACTTTTGTTCATTTTATTCATTTTGACCCATTGACAAACAATTTTGAGAAATCAAAATTTACTATTTCGGAGATATAACCAATGATTTTGGTCATTTTATTCGATTAGACCCACTAGCAAATAATTTCATAGAGGCCAAAATTTACGCATTTCATGTGTTATATAACCCATAATTTTTATCATTTTAAGCCATTTTGACCCCTTGGCAAATGATTTTATGGAGGGCAAAATTCAATATTTCATTAGTTATAACCCATAATTTTTGAACATTTGTAGTCATTCTCACAGCAAATAGTGGAGGCTAAAAATTCATAATTTTATGAACTATAATTGTTAGCCATTCCCACCCCTTGGCAAATAATATAAAATCAAAATCCATGATTTCATGAGTTATAACCCTTGATTTTAGCTTAGTCATTCACC
Source organism: Asparagus setaceus (assembly GCA_012295165.1). Lineage (NCBI taxonomy): Eukaryota > Viridiplantae > Streptophyta > Magnoliopsida > Asparagales > Asparagaceae > Asparagus > Asparagus setaceus. The sequence goes on along the minus strand of CM022704.1, from coordinate 81,911,573 downwards.
TCCATGATAAATAATTTAATAGAGACCTAAATTCATGATTTCATGAGGTATAACCTATAATTTTTGGCCATTTTATTTATTATGACCCATTGAATATAAGATCATGGAGTCCAAAATTCACGATTTCATGAGCTATAACCCATATTTTGACCATTTTAATTGTTTCTCCTTTAACAAATAATTTTGCTAATCTTAAAATTCACAATTTCAAGAACTATAAATTTTAGTCGCTCTAACCCTATGGCCAATAATTTCACAGAGGCCAAAATTCATGATTTTATGAACTATAATTTTAGTCATTCGGTTCGCTAATAATTTCATAAGGTTAAAATTCACCATTTCATGAACTATAACCCATGATTTTAGCCATTCTTTTTCATTTAGATCCATTAGCAAGTAATTTTACTGAGTCCAAATTTCACAATTTTATGAGCTATAACCCACTATTTTGGCCATTTTAGTCATTCTCGACTTCGATAAATAATTTTGCATGTGCCAAAATTCATGATTTCATGATCTATAACCCACGCTATTTTTATTTCGACCAATGGCAAATAATTTCATACAGCCCATAATTAATGATTTCATGAACAGAATCCATTATTTTTGGCCTTTTTATTCATTATGGCCCACTAAAAATAATTTCACAGAAGTTAAAATTTTATGATTTCATGAGATATAATCCATGATTTTTGGTCATTTTAATCGCTCGACCCATTAATAAATAATTTACAAAAACTAAAATTCATAATTTCATGAACTATAAACTTTGATTTTGGTCATTTTAGTCATTCTCGACTCTTAGCAAATAATTTAGTGGAGACCGAATTCACAATTTCATGAGCTATAACCCATGATATTTTTGCTATTTTTAGTCATTCCAACCCATGGTAAATAATTTTAGAAGGCCAAAATTTAGAATTTCATGAGCTATATAATCTACCATTATTTACCATTTTTATTCATTTCAAATTCACTGGATAATTTCATGAAGTCAAAATTCACGATTTCATGAACTATAACCCATGATTTTTTCAATGGTTTTGAACTGGTTAATAATTTTGCAAATGTCAAAATTCATGATTTCATGAAACGTAACATGATTATTTTCAGCCTCCAAACTCTAGGTAAATAATTAATTGGAGGCTAAAATTCACGATTTCATGAGCTATAACCCATAATTTTATACCATTTTTATTCATTATGACCCACTCAAAAATAAATTCATGGAATCCAAAATTCATGATTCATGAGCTATAACCCATAATGTTTGGCCATTTTAGTCATTCTTAACCCATTAACAAATAATTTTATGAGTGTGAAATTCATGATTTCTTGAGTTATAAAGCATAATTTTTAGCATTTTAGTCTTTCTCCGACCTCTAGCTAAAGTTTTGCATAGCCAAAAATTCAAGATTTTATGACCTATAACCCATAATTTTTTATCATTTTTATTCATTTCAACAAATTGGTAAATAATTTCATGGAGTCCAAAGTTCACAATTTTATAAGTTATAAACCATAATTTTTGGTCCTTTAGTCATTCCAACCCATTGATAAATAATTTTACAAAGTCCAAAATTCATGATTTCATGAGCTATAACCCACTATTTTTATTTATTTTATTTAATTCACCCACCATGCAAATAATTTAATGGAGTTCAAAATCCATGATTTCACAAGCTATGACCAACGAGTTTAGCCTTTTTATTTGACGAGACTAATTGCATTTTAAGGCTAAAATTCACGATTTTAGCAGCTTGTATAACCCACAATATTTGGACATTTTAAGTCATTCTCCCTTGGCAAATAATTTCAATGGCTAAATTTCGATTTCATGAGCTATAACCCATGATTTTAGTAATTTTTACGCTCGACCTCTTGGCAAATAATTTCGTGGAAGCCAAAATTCATGATTTCATGAGCTATAACCCGTGGTTTTAGCGATTTTTATTCATTATGACCCATTGGAAATAATTTGATAGAGAAAAGTTCAATTGCAAGGCAAACAATCCATGATTTTTGGTCATTTTTAATTTTAACAAATAATTTTATGGAGTCCATAATTTATGATTTCATGAGCTATAACTAATAATTTTGAGCCATTTTAATTGTTCCACCCATTAACAAATAATTTTGTGTCCAAAAGCAATTTCATGAGCTATAACCGATAATATTTTATCATTTTTAGTCATTCCCACCTCTCGCAAATAATTTCACGGAGATCAAAATATATGATTTTATGAGTTATAATCCATAATTTTAGGTTGTCCACTTCCACCCATTGATTTTAGCCAATTTTTACCTTATTCATTATGACCCAACCAAATATTTGCAGAGTCCAGTTTTACCATTTCGCGGACTATAACTCATGATTTTTGGCCATTTGTAGTTGTTCGACCTGTTAACAAAATATTTTCACCGAAGTCTAAAATTACCATTTCATGAGTAATAACCCATGATTTTAATTTTTTTATTCTTCTCGATCCCTAGGCAAATAATTACACTGAGTCCAAAATTCAATATTTCATGAGCTATATGACGCACGATTTTTGCCAAATTTAGTTGTTCTCATACCTTGAAATAATATCGCTGAGGCAAAATTCAATGCATTTCATGAGCTATAACCCATGATTTTAACCATTTTTATTTATTTCAACACTCAAGAATAATTTTCACAAATGCCAAAATTCACGATTTCATGAGCTATAATCCATGATTTTTTGCCATTTTATTCACTATGATCCATTCAAAATAATTTCACTGAGTCCAAGATTTTATGAGCTATAACGCATGACTTTTAGCCATTTTAGTCGATCTAACATATTAACAAATAATTTTGTGGAGTCAAAAGTTCACGATTTCATGAGCTATAAGCTATAACCCACGCATTTTTTATCATTTTAGTCGCTCACAACTCGGCTAATAATTTTGTAAAGCTAAAAATTCATGATTTCATGAGCTATAACCCATGATTTTTGACATTTCTATTCATTTTGAGGAATTGTAATTAATTTCAAGGAGTCAAAAACCAATGATTTTATGAGTCAGAACCCATAATTTTTTATATTTTATGTTATTCAAATAATTTTACGCTATCAAAACTTTACATTTCATGAACTATAACCCACTATTTTGTTCATTTTATTCATTTTGACCCATTGACAAATAATCTTATGGATTCCAAAATTCACGATTTTGTGAGCTATAACCAACGATTTTGGCCATTTTTTTCGATTAGGACCCATTGGCAAATAATTTCACTGGAGGCAAAATTCATGACTTCTTCAAATATATAACCAAGTATTGTAAAGCACTCTAGGCAAATACCTAGGTGTCTCATTGGCTGCATAGCGATGTTTACCTCTAGATTTTGCGGAGTCAGCCTAGGCGACATCCAGCCTTTGTGGCCAGGGCTAAGCGGGCCACCTAGCTTTTAAAAACAAAACCCCCCAAATGTTAAGTTAAAACCCAACCCAAGCCCATTTAAAAACCCGAACCCGAACTCATAACCCAACCTCCAATCTTTAACTTGGGTTAAACCTAAACGATTTTTGATCTTATCGACGAATCCGGATTTGTCGATTGATTGACGATGAATCCTGGATTTATTGATTGACCGATTTGAATCGATTGATCCTTTATTGGACCATGATTGTTTGATTTATGATTTTGATTGACGACGATTTTGATCCCCCACTTCTGCCGCCACCACCGCGATGTCCTCATCCACCCTTCCCTCCTCTGATGAACCCAACCACCCCTCTCTTGATGAACCCCTCGCAGCTGGCCAGACCGCAAGAATCACGCCACCATCACGATTCAATGGCTTAGTCTCCTCTCCTTTCATGTGTTTTTCCTCTTGAGCATTAGACTTCTGAAGTTTACGTATATTATATGATTCTATTATGTTGGACATGGTAATTTTAGTATTTAGTTACTATATTCTTAGCTATTTAGATTTGTGCATAGTTGATTATGGATCTAAGATTGCTATTTAGTTTTTTTTTTTGCAATTTTCTAGAAATTTGATTCATGTTTTTGTTAATTATTATAATTATTTAATAAAAGAAACTAGTCAAATGCTTAGGCATCGCTAGATGCCTAGACGCTTAGGCCCCTACCAAACGCCTAGTCCGGCCAGCTGCTTTCTCAGAACATTGTATATAACCCATAATTTTGGTCACTTAAAGTCATTCTGACCCTCAAAATAATTTCGTGGAGGCTAAAATTCATGATTTTATGAACTATAACCCATGATTTTTGCCATTGTTTTATTTCAATCCATTAGCAATATTTTATGAGTCCAAAATCACAATTTCATGAGCTATCCATGATTTTTGGCCACATTTATTCATTATGACCCATTAGAAAATAATTTCACGGGTCCGAGATTCACATTTCATGAGTTATAACCCATGATTTTAGTCATTCACTCCATTAACAAATAATTTCGCAGAGTCCAAAATTCACATTTCATGACCTATAACCCATGATTTTGGCCATTTTAGCCATTCCAACACTTGCAAATAATTTCATGGAGGCATAAATTCATGATTTGATGAGCTATAATCCATGATTTTTCGCCATTTTTGGTCATTTTAACCACTTTGAAAATAAATTTATGATGTCAAAATTCATCATTTCATGAGTTATAACTCATAATTTTTACCACTTTTATTTGTTCCAACCCCAGCAAATAATTTTGTGGACCAAAATTACCATTTCATGGCTATATAACCCATGATTTTTGCCATTATATTCATTTTGACCAATTAGAAAATAATTTCACAGTCTAAATTCATGATTTCATGAGGTATAATCCATAAATATTTTTCCATTTTTAGTTATTTTCACTCATTAACAAATCATTTCATGAGTCCAATTAATGATTTTATGAGCTATAACCCATTATTTTTTGTCATTTTAATTGTTCAATTTCGGCAAGAGCTATAATTCACTTTTTGTTAATTTTAGTTCATTGTGATGAAAATTAATTATCTATATATTATAATTTCAATTATTATGTGCTATTACCCACAATTTTCATCAACTTTAGTTCGCTTTAAACTAATGTAAATTAATTATCTATTTATTCATTTTCATTTGTAATTTCTATAATTTGATATTTTGTTGATTTTTCTATTTTAAATTAATGCAAATTTATTCTATATACATCAAAAATTATGATTTTATGAGCTATAACCATTGATTTTTATCATTTTTATTTATTTTGAACTAATACAAATTTATTCTATGCTCATTAAAATTTATGATTTTCATGAGCTATAACCCATAATTTCAGTAAATTTTATTAATTTTAAATAAATATAAATTTATTATGTGCACATCAAAATTCATGTTTTCCATGAGCTATAACCCACAATTCATTAAAATTATTGTTTGTTTCAATGACTAGAAATTTATGTGTGCATTAAAATTTGTGATTTTCATGCTATAACCCATCATTTTATTAATATTGGTTTGTTTTATGAATACAAATTTATTGTGTGTACATCAAATTTGTAATTTTTGTGAGTTATAACCCACGATTATTGTTAATTTTGGTTTGTTTTTAAATGAATGTAAGTTAATTTTCTATACATCAAAAGTTGTGATTTTAAGAGCTACATAACCCACTAATTTTGTAAATTTTGTCCATTTTAAACAAATATAAATTTATTATGTGTACAAAATTAACGATTTTATAAGCTATAACTCATGATTTTTATCAATCTTGGTTTATTTTGAAAGAATGTAAATTAATTGTCTATACCTCTAAATTTGCAATTTTTATACTTTTCTTTATTTTTAATGAATACAACTTTATTTAACGACATCAAAATTCACGATTTTCACAAAATATAACCCACTATTTTATCAATTTTGTTTTATTTTAGATAATATAAATTAATTATCTATAAATCAAAAGTAGCAATTTTATGAGCTATAACCCGTGATTTTTATCACGTTGTTCATTTAGGACGATGTAAATTTATTATGTGTACATCAATTTTCTTTTTCATGAGGTATAACTCATCATTTTTATCAATTTTAGTTCATTTCCAACGAATATCAATTAGTTGTCTATACATCAAAATACTGATTTTTATGAGTTGTAATCCATTTTTTTGTCAATCTTTACTTGTTTCAAATGAATTAAATTTTTATGTACTTTAAAATTTGTCATTTTCATGAGCTATAACCAATATTTTTGTAAAAATTTTGTTCATTTCAAATGAATGCAAATTTATTATTTGTAAATCAAAACTTGTGATTTTTATGAGCTATAACCCTCGATTTTTTCACAGAGTTTGTAGGTCAGAAAAATTATCGAAGACGTAAAATATCCGCTAAACACTATCAATGAAGGTTACAAGTCGATGACTTTCACGACAATAAAGGAGAATCGGTTAATGTCTCCAGAGTACAAGGATTACAAGTTGACAATCTTGTGAAAAGAGATCTGTGTATTGATCTTTCAGCAAAACGCTGACTTATCCCCGCTTTCAATCCAAAACGGAGCAATACTGGCCCGCTCGCTCAGCCCCAAACGCTGAGCACGTTTTCCGCTGCTCGAACCCCAAATCGCTGGAGCACATGGCCCGCTGCCGAAGCCCAAAACGGAAAGCACAGGTCCGTTTCAATCTAAAATGCGGAGCACATGGCCCGCCAATCCAAAAACGCTGAAAGCATACGGCTCAAGTTTCAAGCCCCAAACGCGAGCACATGGTTCGCATTCGCTGCTCAAGCTCAAAACGCCGCGACAATACGCCCGCGTTTCGGCTCAAAACGCAGACACATGGCCCGCTCGGCTCAAAACGCGACGCTGGTGGCTTGTAACGCAACTACGCTGCTTTTGACTCGCTCAAACACGCATCTTAACAGCCTCCAAACTGTTTGCACGACCGAGGCCATTAACCCTCATTTAGGAGCCATTATAGGGCTGCTACACTCTTAAAACCCCTATAAATAGCCAAAGGCTCTGGGGATAGAGGGGCTTTTTCTCTCTCAATGGGTGCGGCTTTTGAGGGAAGTTAATGGCTTAGAGGAGGCTTTGGATTGGCCTCTTCGCCTCTACTGCATACAAACTGCGGCAGAGTTACAAAACTCATATCTTGAGTTATCAAACTCGTTAGAGTTATAAACTTGCTTTTAAGTTCTTAGACTTGCTCCTCAAGTTCTTTTTTCCAACCTCGCCCCACGAAGTTAAGACAATGGATCGCCAACGGATACAAGATTCAAGCTCCCACCGCCACCGTGAAGAACCCAGATTAAATAAAGGGAAGGGTCTCCGCTGACCTTTCTTTTGTAAATCGGGCGACCGATCGAGGAAGTTGTAATTTCTTTTATCTAAGTCGCTAGAGAGAGATATTGCATTCGAGATTGTATTCATTATTCTTCAAATAGAATAGATCAATTTTACAATTTTCCTCGCTAACAAAAGATGGCGACTACTGGGGACAACTTCTTTCACCGATGAAGAGGTGGTGGCTTAACCGACGCCAAGCTCATGGGACGACCGCTGAAACTCGACCGAGAGTTCGACCGCCAAGTTCGAGGAGGCACTCTCCTCCTGATCCCTTAGCCCCAAGGCTAAGCGCAGATCCACAAAGCTCTAAGGAGGCCAAAGCCCATTCTGGTCGCGGGCTAACCCGACCGCTGAAGAGGGTGATGTCACCGAAAAGCCTCAAATCAGAGAAAAGGAGCTGCCCGCCGAGGAACACGCCCCGGTGATGGCTAATCGACCAACCAACAACAACTGCTTGTGAGCCAAAACGCATCCGAAGCTTCTGCTTTTTATTAGTAACGCAGCCTGGCGCTTATGTGCCCGGAACACGAGCCTCGCAGAACCAGTCAACGCAACCTCAATGGCGCTATTAGCCAAAACGCGGTCACAACCTCCGCTGTCAATTGCTTAAACAACCTCGCTCAGCTGGGGTTGCACGCGATTCTCGCGCCCTCATTATAAAACGCTGGTCACAACCTGCTGCTCAATTTTTCAAACGCCAACTCGCTGTCAAGGGGGTTGCAAGCACCACGCTCTATCCCGGTGACGCGGTCTCAAACTCCGCCCAAGCATTCAAATGCGGACCTAGCGTCACAATCTAAAACGCTGGTCCAACCTCGCTCAAATGCTCAAACGCCGATCTTCGCCCAAGTGCCAAATCATCGCATATCGACGCCGCCACATGCCAAGCCGTTGTTTGACCAATTGACAAATATCATTTCTCTAACCAACGCATGATTCTCACAGAAGGAGGCTTCAGAGGTCAATACCTTGGAGTCACTTCAACATGATCTGAGTAGCATCGCCAATCTCTAGCTCTAATGAGCCGTAGGCAAATCGTCTCCGACTTGGAAGAGGCTTTGAATGACTCGACGGAGTTTACCGACATACTGACTTAACAGGGTCATACCCCGGCCAACTACCAAAAGTTGGCTAAAGGAATTGAGTCCGATGATGAGCATCGTACCATCGCAATCTCAATCCTCTAGTTCTTTCTTGGAGCACGTGGAGCTGCCTCACATGACGGAGAATGTCAAGATTTCAAGAAGAGGCTCAAGAGTATCGTTATGATGCAAGAAGCCCTGCGACACAACAAGAGTCCATCGATCAACTTCGAAATGGTAGCCCAACTTGCTGCGTAAAGGGCCTGTTCATGTTCGCTCAACACCTCAACCGTAATCATCAATGGCGAGGGGTCGATCCTCAAACGGAAAGAAAAGTGAATGAAGCTCCCATCAAGAAGCTCCCGCATCAAGAAGCTCATCATGCAGAATCCTCCCAAGAAAGGAAAGAGGCCAAAACGAAAGCAAAGTCCTCAACCTAAAAATAATGAGAACCGAAGCCCGCCAATGCTATGGCTAATAGGTGCGAAGCTCCAAGATCGTGGGGTTGTCGACTGCATTCCCGCACGGGATACTTATTCTTATCCTCCAAAATTCAAAATCCGACGCTACAAACTCAACAAGACGATCACCGAACCAACACATCTACCATTTTAAGTCACACGAATGAGATGTCAAACGATGCCATAATAGTTTGTTCATTGGCACCCTCAAGGGGTTGCCTTTGAATGGTTCATGAAACCGCCACGTGATGTATCCAATGGGCGATGAGAGACTCTTCCGCCACGATTCTTTGAAGATGACACGGAGATCATCACACTTCTCTCCTTGCCATTAAGCAAAAGGAGGGAGAGCCTATCAAAGTCTTCGCCGAACGGTTCGGCATGGCTCTTCGATGCCATGTATGACACCGGATTGACACTCCGCAAGACAATTTACAAACCAATTCTAGCTCGAATGGGTTGTAAAATGTCGCCCCGAAACAACTAGTCTCCTGTAATGTGTCAATCAATTATTGCTAGGATTGAAGTCAAGAAGAGGAGATCACTCCAAAGACCCGGCTATTGATGACCCGCTCTAAATCGCGAGGTCGAAGACTCTGCTAGTATCAACCTAGGATAATACAGCACGCCATTTTGTCAAAAGACGCCATGTATCCCAAAGATGGGGTTGATTTTGTTATTTTCTCAGTAGAATAATAAATTCCAAATATTGTCAAGTTAACAAAATACTTTTGACAATGTAAGCACTTTAACGCGCAAAGAAGACACCAAAACCAACTTATCAATCTCTCCCAATAGAGTTAAGTCCTCAAATTCGACGAATGTATCCTTGTCATGTTAACCTAACACCGACGACAATCAACTTATCAATCCTCTCCAATAGGATGATAACACAAAGTTGCTCGCATCGCAACGCAATCCCCACAAAGTTAAGATTAGCTCGCCTCGCTATTAGCAAGCTGCACTTCCTTCTCGACAATCAACTTATCAATCCTTCCAATAGATGATAAGCCCACAAAGTTGCTCATCGTAACACAACTCCACAAGTTAACAATGCACCTCGACAACCAACTTATCAACTTCCAATAGGATGATAGGTCCACAAAGTTGTTCGACGCAATGTATCCTTGTCATGTTAACCTAACACCTTCGACAATCAACTTATCAACTTTCCAATAGGATGATAAGCCCACAAAGTTGCTCACATCGCAACGCAATCCCCACAAAGTTAAGATTAGCTCGCCTCGCTATTAGCAAGGCTTAATTCTTCGACAATCAACTTATCGACTCTCTTCAATAGAGCATAAGTCCTCAAAGTTGTTCGACGCATGTATCCTTGTCATGTTAACCTAACACCTTCGACAATCAACTTATCGACTCTTTCAATAGAGCGATAAATCCTCAAGGTTGTTCTAATAACACCACAATCCACGCCACACGGTGGGGAATTTTATCCCTAATCCTAAGTAGGGTAAGTCAACGCCTAACACACGCTGCTCGGCTTAGTCTTCTACCGATCAAAGAAGACACCGTGATCCAACTGGGAATTTTATCTCAAATTCCAGAGATAAGCCCGCATCTAATACATACCGGTAGTCTATTCCCGCGGAGAAAGACGAAGTTCACGTGATTCAACATCGTAGCATTAAGCCTAAAAGAGTTTTTATTTTTTAGCACAACGCCACATGCACTAATTTCTTGACACTGCATGCTAGCCCATTCAAACAGCATCGTAAAGGCTCATCAAGTCCGCTGATGGTCAAGGCCAATAACCCTAAAGTCAACGCCAACCGCTGTCATAGTTCTTTACCCATAAAAGACGACAAAGTCTACGTGATTCAACATCAGAGCACAACGCCACGCATGACGAACTCCTCAAATTTGCTTAAATCGAATCAACTTATCAATCCTCCTCAATAGATGATAGGTCCTCAAAGTTGTTCGACGAACATATCTTCATCAAGTCACACTATACCTCTGATGATATAATCAACTTATCAATCCTCCCAACATAAGTTCCTCAAAATTGTTCAAATCACAACTAAACCTCACAATCAACTCATCATTTCTTTCCAATAGAATGATAGATCCACAAAGTTGTTCAAATTATAACACAATCCTATCAAAATCAGACACATCTCGCTAGAAGTTTGATAACCAACTTATCAATCCTTTCCAATAGGATGATAAGTCCACAAAGTTGCTCCAATCGCAACGCATCCTTGTCATGTTAACCTCACACCTTCGACAATCAACTTATCAATCCTCCTCATAGGATGATAAGCCCCAAGCATTGTTCACATTACAAGCCTAAAGCCTTGTTTAAACCACAAGCCCAAAGTTTAAAACACAAGCCCAAAGCCTTGTTCAAACCACAAACCCAAAGCCTTGTTTAAAACAAGCCCAAAGCCTTGTTCAAACCACAAACCCAAAGGCCTTGTTTAAACCACAAGCCCAAATCCTGTTCAATTCACAAGCCCAAAGCTTGTTAACACCATTAAGCCCAAATGCCTCACCATAAGCCACGTACCTTTTGATTTCATTATCACAAATAAACTCTTTGATTTCTATATTTTATCCTCTTAGAATTTAAATCTGACATCTTTATCAATAGAGCGAGGTCTCAAAATTTTGTCTTAAATTACAATACCCAATCAATTGTTAACTTTATTAATTCTTTCTCGAGAAATTAATTCGATGACTTTTCCATTAGAGCGGGAGGTTCTTTAAAATTACTACTGTTAAAATTTCCTTCGAGTGATAAATTCATTTGAAAACTTTTGGCATAGAGGATAGTCTTCGGCGAATAATAGCGCCGCCTCTGCCTGCTCACGTCTGCCGATAGTTCTCAAAATGGTTTTCGAGACCTGAGTGACAAACGCACCTTTATGAAGGTAAAGTCCTGACTTTCCGAAAATTGAGAATCGATGTTCCGAGCGATCTGTTGCTCTCTCGAAAGCCTCCCGTCGAGATTCGCGCCCCGCAGTTGTTGTTCACGTTAATGGCGTTCGGCGAGTCCACCAGCCATGTCCCGTCCCAACCCCTCATCCACCCTGCCCCATCCACGTCCCAAAAATGTCTTTCCTGAAAATTCTTGGCCCCTGAGTCCTAGACTTTGCCCTCATGAAGTCTTTTCTTTCAACCCTGGCCCCACGAAGCAGATCACTGATCACTAACCTGATACAAGATCCAAGCCCCACTGCACCCTGTGAAGAACCCAGATTAAATAAGGATAACTCTATTTGACCTTTTCTTTTTTGTAAATCCTGAAGCACCATCATGTTTCAATTTCTCTCTTTTTATCGAGTTTCATGAGATATTTGCATTGGAGATTTGTATTCATTTATTCTTTTCCAAGAAGAGATCAATTCTACACTTTTCTCATGTGAACAGAGCTTGAGAGCCAGATCACTGATCTACCAGTGAGTTTGAGCCCAGGGAACCCTTTTTCACTTTTTTGTGTAATGCTTTCAACATTCCCAAAGAAGGAAAGGTGGAGGATCTTAAACACATTGATATTCCTGTGCCTTGGCTTCCCTGGACATGTAGGACATGCACAAAACATGCACAGACAGCTTTGTTCCGTGAGTCACTACTATGATCAGAATGTAATTAACTAAAGCAGCCAAGGTAAAGCAGGCTTTCATTGACTGAAGAGTAGACTACCAGGCATTGTAGAATACTAATCCGGCATAATGGCAGCGTGTTTTCTTTTTATCGGGACAGAGTAGTCAATTCAATTCAGATTAGTCGACTAATCTACATGCATGAATACTCAATCAAGTGGAGTCGAATTAATCTGGGCAGATTCCCGAACACGGCTTTGGTTTTAAACCCGGCCGTTTAGAGTTTATATATAACCCTAAACCCGATTATTTGGAAGTTTGAAGCACGCTTTGGAGCAAATTTTAGGGTTTTGTGCATCTTTGGAGAGGAGATCTTTGAGAGATTGAGAGGTTTGTTTTTAGGGTTTCTTTGTGAGAACTCCTAATCCTAATATTCTCTCTTTCTATTAGTGAAAATCCTCCTTACCCCCGTGGACGAGGCAACTTGCCAACCATGAAACTCGTGGTCTTTACTCTTTATTGTGTTTTTTTAGGTGCATTTCTCAGTGGTGGGTTTCTCACGTTCTGTGTGGTGTAATTTCTAATTTGAGGGGGTGTTCGGTGATTCCCGAGAAGCGGATTCACTAAGACAAACAGAGGATGGCGCCAACCAAGAATCACCAAAGTGGGAAAATTCGAGATTGAAAAGTTCAATGGGAAGAACGACTTTTCCTATGGAGGATGCAGATGAAAACTTTCTAATTTCGCAAAAATTGCACAAGGCTTTGGATGGAAAGGAGAAGAAGAACAAGGATATGTCCGATGAGGATTGGGAGGAGTTGGATCTCGAAGCACAAGCGCCGATTATCCTATGCCTTGAGAGGGATGTAGCTTTCTTGGTAGATGGAGAGGAAACGGCCAGGGCATGTGGAAGAAGTTAGAGGGTACCTTCATGACTAAGAGTCTAACTAACCGGATCTACTTAAAATCCAAATTGTATACTTGCAAGATGGAGGAGGGCTCATCAATCCGGAACACATCAACAAGTTTGATAGGATTATATCGCATTTGAAAGACATAGATGTTAAAATAGAGACGAGGATCAGCGCTACTACTGTCACTGGGTCTTATGAGAACTTGTGCAAACACCGAGGCTTGTGGGAGAAAATTTGAAGATGGATGAGACCTTGCCTATTAGTCCATCATCGCTAGATTAATGACTAATACATCAGATTAGTCGACTACAATACGATTAGTCGACTCACTGTTCCACCAAACGCCGTCATTCATTAGTCGACTACAATGCCTAGTAGTCGACTACTCGCTCCTACCGCTCGTCTGGCTGTAGACAGTACTACAATGCCTAGTAGTCGACTCATCAACCTCGAAAACTGTCTTGTGCATGTTTTTGTGCATGTTCTACATGATCCAAGGAGACGAAGCCTGAATATCAATGTGTTTAAGATCACTCCACATTTGCCTCTCATGTTCAGAATGTTGAAAGCATACACAAAAGTAGCAAGAAAAGAAGTTCCCCCATAGGGCTCAACTCTGCAATGAATCAACTGATCTGTTCTCAACTCTGTTCGCGAGGAAAATTGTAAAATTGATCTATTCTATTTGAAGAATAATGAATACAATCTCGAATGCAATATCTCTCTAATCGACTTAGATAAAAGAAATTACAACTTCCTCGATCGGTCGCCCGATTTACAAAGAGAGAAAGGTCAACGGAGACCCTTCCCTTTATTTAACTGGTTCTTCACTGGCGGTGGGAGCTTGAATCTTGTATCCCGCTGACGATCCGACCGCCTTAACTCGTGGACGAGGTTGGAAAAGAACTCGCAGAGCAAGTCTAAGAACTTCATAAAGCAAGTTTATAACTCTAACGAGTTTGATAACTCAAGATATGAGTTTTGTAACTCGCACGAAGTTTGTATGCCAGCTTGTCAAGAGAGGCCAATCCAAAGAAGCCTCCTCTAAGCCAACCCAACTTCCTCCAAAAGCCGCACCCATTGAGAGAAAAGCCCCTCTATCCCCGAGCCTTTGGCTATTTATAGGGTTTTAAGGTGTAATCTGACTCTATAATCGCCTCCTAAATGAGGGTTAATGGCCCTCGATCGCAAAACAGCTTTGGAACCTAAGATCGTGTTTGAACGAGTCAAACGCCGAAGTTCGCTCGAGCAAGCTCGCACCGCTTTGAGCCAACGCCAGGTGTGTGCCGCTTTGAGCTTCAACGCGGGCCATGTGTGCCGCGTTTTGAGCTTCAACGCTGGCCATGTGCTCCGCTTAGCTTCAACGCTGGCCATGTGCTCCGCATTTTGAATTGAAACGCTGGCCATGTGCTCCGCATTTTGAATTGAAAGCGGGCCATGTGCTCCGCTTAGCTTCAACGCTGGCCATGTGCTCCGCGATTTGGGGTTCGAACGCGGCCGCAGAACCATGTGCTCCGCTTAGCTTCAACGCTGGCCATGTGCTCCGCGTTTTGATTGAAACGCGGGGATAAGTCCCGTTTGCTTTGAAGAGATCAATACACGTGATCTCTTTTCACAAGGATTGTCAACTTGTAATCCTTGTACTCGAGACATTAGCTTCTCGATTCTCCTTTATTGTCGGAAAGTCATCGCCTTGTAACCTTCATTGATAGTTCCGCGATATTGGCCGCCTTCGAATTTTTACGTACCACAGAACCCTCCAAAGTTTTCGAAGGTCGCGTTGGATCGACGAAGCTTTGAATACTTTGATATCTTCTTTGTTTGATTTTGAGAAGGTATTGCTCCTCATTACGTCTTCAAAAAGTTGCGTTCGCTTTTGTCCACGCTAGTCATTCGCCTTGCATTAGTGAACTCCTGCTTTTGCTTTTTTAAAATGCGGAGTTCATCTTGAACTTTTCACGCGAGACTCGATCCTCGCGATTTGAGGTTGAAACACGGAGTGGCCATCACATTACGTGTTTAAAATGCGGCGCACCGCGGGTGGTCCTTCGCGTTTCATGAGTAAAGCGTGGGATGAACCCCACGCTTCCAACTAAGTCTTTTAGACTTTTCTTTAAGGTGCCAAAAGTATAGTGTTAACTTGGCATGCCTTTCATACTTGTTGTTTGAACAAGCTTTTGGGGACCTATCACTCTATTGTAAAGAGTTGATAAATTGGTTTTATCATCAGAGGTGAAATTTTTAACTTGATGATGATTTTTGAGGACTTATCGCTCTATTGGAGAGAGTCGATAAGTTGATTTTATCGAGGTGTGGGGTTAACTTGATAAAGTTGGGTATTTGTGATTTGAACAAGATTTTGAGGACCTATCGCCTATTGATGAGAGTCGATAAGTTTAGGTTTTATCGGGGATAAAATATGAAATCAAGGTTTAAGGCGTGATGTGAACAAGGCTTACGTGGCTTGTGGTGTGAACAAGGCTTTGGGCTTGTGGTGTTAACAAGGCTTTGGGCTTGTGAATTGAACAAGGATTTGGGCTTGTGGTTTAAACAAGGCCTTTGGTTTGTGGTTTGAACAAGGCTTTGGCTTGTGGTTTAAACAAGGCCTTTGGGTTTGTGGTTTGAACAAGGCTTAATATGGCTAAACAAGGCTTTGGGCTTGTGGTTTAAACAAGGCTTTAGGCTTGTAATGTGAACAATGCTTGGGGCTTATCATCCTATTGAGGAGGATTGATAAGTTGATTGTCGAGGTGTGAGGTTAACATGACAAGGATACGCTATATTAGCATTTGTGGACTTATCATCCTATTGAGGAGGATTGATAAGTTGGTTATCAAACTCACGAGGATGTAATGCATTTTGATAGGATTGTGTTGTAATTTGAACAACTTTGTGGATCTATCATTCTATTGGAAAGAAATGATGAGTTGATTGTGAGGTTTAGTTGTGATTTGAACAATTTTGAGGAACTTATGTTGGGAGGATTGATAAGTTGATTATATCATCAGAGGTATAGTGTGACTTGATGAAGATATGTTCGTCGAACAACTTTGAGGACCTATCATCTATTGAGGAGGATTGATAAGTTGATTCGATTTAAGCAAATTTGAGGAGTTCGTCATGCGTGGCGTTGTGCTCTGATGTTGAATCACGTAGACTTTGTCGTCTTTTATGGGTAAAGAACTATGACAGCGGTTGGCGTTGACTTTAGGGTTATTGGCCTTGACCATCAGCGGACTTGATGAGCCTTTACGATGCTGTTTGAATGGGCTAGCATGCAGTGTCAAGAAATTAGTGCATGTGGCGTTGTGCTAAAAAATAAAAACTCT
The DNA here is from genome assembly GCA_012295165.1 of Asparagus setaceus. Classification (NCBI taxonomy): domain Eukaryota; kingdom Viridiplantae; phylum Streptophyta; class Magnoliopsida; order Asparagales; family Asparagaceae; genus Asparagus; species Asparagus setaceus. Next base: position 81,894,909 of record CM022704.1, on the reverse strand, counting down.
TTTAGGCTTAATGCTACGATGTTGAATCACGTGAACTTCGTCTTTCTCCGCGGGAATAGACTACCGGTATGTATTAGATGCGGGCTTATCTCTGGAATTTGAGATAAAATTCCCAGTTGGATCACGGTGTCTTCTTTGATCGGTAGAAGACTAAGCCGAGCAGCGTGTGTTAGGCGTTGACTTACCCTACTTAGGATTAGGGATAAAATTCCCCACCGTGTGGCGTGGATTGTGGTGTTATTAGAACAACCTTGAGGATTTATCGCTCTATTGAAAAGAGTCGATAAGTTGATTGTCGAAGGTGTTAGGTTAACATGACAAGGATACATGCGTCGAACAACTTTGAGGACTTATGCTCTATTGAAGAGAGTCGATAAGTTGATTGTCGAAGAATTAAGCCTTGCTAATAGCGAGGCGAGCTAATCTTAACTTTGTGGGGATTGCGTTGCGATGTGAGCAACTTTGTGGGCTTATCATCCTATTGGAAAGTTGATAAGTTGATTGTCGAAGGTGTTAGGTTAACATGACAAGGATACATTGCGTCGAACAACTTTGTGGACCTATCATCCTATTGGAAGTTGATAAGTTGGTTGTCGAGGTGCATTGTTAACTTGTGGAGTTGTGTTACGATGAGCAACTTTGTGGGCTTATCATCTATTGGAAGGATTGATAAGTTGATTGTCGAGAAGGAAGTGCAGCTTGCTAATAGCGAGGCGAGCTAATCTTAACTTTGTGGGGATTGCGTTGCGATGCGAGCAACTTTGTGTTATCATCCTATTGGAGAGGATTGATAAGTTGATTGTCGTCGGTGTTAGGTTAACATGACAAGGATACATTCGTCGAATTTGAGGACTTAACTCTATTGGGAGAGATTGATAAGTTGGTTTTGGTGTCTTCTTTGCGCGTTAAAGTGCTTACATTGTCAAAAGTATTTTGTTAACTTGACAATATTTGGAATTTATTATTCTACTGAGAAAATAACAAAAATCAACCCCATCTTTGGGATACATGGCGTCTTTTGACAAAATGGCGTGCTGTATTATCCTAGGTTGATACTAGCAGAGTCTTCGACCTCGCGATTTAGAGCGGGTCATCAATAGCCGGGTCTTTGGAGTGATCTCCTCTTCTTGACTTCAATCCTAGCAATAATTGATTGACACATTACAGGAGACTAGTTGTTTCGGGGCGACATTTTACAACCCATTCGAGCTAGAATTGGTTTGTAAATTGTCTTGCGGAGTGTCAATCCGGTGTCATACATGGCATCGAAGAGCCATGCCGAACCGTTCGGCGAAGACTTTGATAGGCTCTCCCTCCTTTTGCTTAATGGCAAGGAGAGAAGTGTGATGATCTCCGTGTCATCTTCAAAGAATCGTGGCGGAAGAGTCTCTCATCGCCCATTGGATACATCACGTGGCGGTTTCATGAACCATTCAAAGGCAACCCCTTGAGGGTGCCAATGAACAAACTATTATGGCATCGTTTGACATCTCATTCGTGTGACTTAAAATGGTAGATGTGTTGGTTCGGTGATCGTCTTGTTGAGTTTGTAGCGTCGGATTTTGAATTTTGGAGGATAAGAATAAGTATCCCGTGCGGGAATGCAGTCGACAACCCCACGATCTTGGAGCTTCGCACCTATTAGCCATAGCATTGGCGGGCTTCGGTTCTCATTATTTTTAGGTTGAGGACTTTGCTTTCGTTTTGGCCTCTTTCCTTTCTTGGGAGGATTCTGCATGATGAGCTTCTTGATGCGGGAGCTTCTTGATGGGAGCTTCATTCACTTTTCTTTCCGTTTGAGGATCGACCCCTCGCCATTGATGATTACGGTTGAGGTGTTGAGCGAACATGAACAGGCCCTTTACGCAGCAAGTTGGGCTACCATTTCGAAGTTGATCGATGGACTCTTGTTGTGTCGCAGGGCTTCTTGCATCATAACGATACTCTTGAGCCTCTTCTTGAAATCTTGACATTCTCCGTCATGTGAGGCAGCTCCACGTGCTCCAAGAAAGAACTAGAGGATTGAGATTGCGATGGTACGATGCTCATCATCGGACTCAATTCCTTTAGCCAACTTTTGGTAGTTGGCCGGGGTATGACCCTGTTAAGTCAGTATGTCGGTAAACTCCGTCGAGTCATTCAAAGCCTCTTCCAAGTCGGAGACGATTTGCCTACGGCTCATTAGAGCTAGAGATTGGCGATGCTACTCAGATCATGTTGAAGTGACTCCAAGGTATTGACCTCTGAAGCCTCCTTCTGTGAGAATCATGCGTTGGTTAGAGAAATGATATTTGTCAATTGGTCAAACAACGGCTTGGCATGTGGCGGCGTCGATATGCGATGATTTGGCACTTGGGCGAAGATCGGCGTTTGAGCATTTGAGCGAGGTTGGACCAGCGTTTTAGATTGTGACGCTAGGTCCGCATTTGAATGCTTGGGCGGAGTTTGAGACCGCGTCACCGGGATAGAGCGTGGTGCTTGCAACCCCCTTGACAGCGAGTTGGCGTTTGAAAAATTGAGCAGCAGGTTGTGACCAGCGTTTTATAATGAGGGCGCGAGAATCGCGTGCAACCCCAGCTGAGCGAGGTTGTTTAAGCAATTGACAGCGGAGGTTGTGACCGCGTTTTGGCTAATAGCGCCATTGAGGTTGCGTTGACTGGTTCTGCGAGGCTCGTGTTCCGGGCACATAAGCGCCAGGCTGCGTTACTAATAAAAAGCAGAAGCTTCGGATGCGTTTTGGCTCACAAGCAGTTGTTGTTGGTTGGTCGATTAGCCATCACCGGGGCGTGTTCCTCGGCGGGCAGCTCCTTTTCTCTGATTTGAGGCTTTTCGGTGACATCACCCTCTTCAGCGGTCGGGTTAGCCCGCGACCAGAATGGGCTTTGGCCTCCTTAGAGCTTTGTGGATCTGCGCTTAGCCTTGGGGCTAAGGGATCAGGAGGAGAGTGCCTCCTCGAACTTGGCGGTCGAACTCTCGGTCGAGTTTCAGCGGTCGTCCCATGAGCTTGGCGTCGGTTAAGCCACCACCTCTTCATCGGTGAAAGAAGTTGTCCCCAGTAGTCGCCATCTTTTGTTAGCGAGGAAAATTGTAAAATTGATCTATTCTATTTGAAGAATAATGAATACAATCTCGAATGCAATATCTCTCTCTAGCGACTTAGATAAAAGAAATTACAACTTCCTCGATCGGTCGCCCGATTTACAAAAGAAAGGTCAGCGGAGACCCTTCCCTTTATTTAATCTGGGTTCTTCACGGTGGCGGTGGGAGCTTGAATCTTGTATCCGTTGGCGATCCATTGTCTTAACTTCGTGGGGCGAGGTTGGAAAAAAGAACTTGAGGAGCAAGTCTAAGAACTTAAAAGCAAGTTTATAACTCTAACGAGTTTGATAACTCAAGATATGAGTTTTGTAACTCTGCCGCAGTTTGTATGCAGTAGAGGCGAAGAGGCCAATCCAAAGCCTCCTCTAAGCCATTAACTTCCCTCAAAAGCCGCACCCATTGAGAGAGAAAAAGCCCCTCTATCCCCAGAGCCTTTGGCTATTTATAGGGGTTTTAAGAGTGTAGCAGCCCTATAATGGCTCCTAAATGAGGGTTAATGGCCTCGGTCGTGCAAACAGTTTGGAGGCTGTTAAGATGCGTGTTTGAGCGAGTCAAAAGCAGCGTAGTTGCGTTACAAGCCACCAGCGTCGCGTTTTGAGCCGAGCGGGCCATGTGTCTGCGTTTTGAGCCGAAACGCGGGCGTATTGTCGCGGCGTTTTGAGCTTGAGCAGCGAATGCGAACCATGTGCTCGCGTTTGGGGCTTGAAACTTGAGCCGTATGCTTTCAGCGTTTTTGGATTGGCGGGCCATGTGCTCCGCATTTTAGATTGAAACGGACCTGTGCTTTCCGTTTTGGGCTTCGGCAGCGGGCCATGTGCTCCAGCGATTTGGGGTTCGAGCAGCGGAAAACGTGCTCAGCGTTTGGGGCTGAGCGAGCGGGCCAGTATTGCTCCGTTTTGGATTGAAAGCGGGGATAAGTCAGCGTTTTGCTGAAAGATCAATACACAGATCTCTTTTCACAAGATTGTCAACTTGTAATCCTTGTACTCTGGAGACATTAACCGATTCTCCTTTATTGTCGTGAAAGTCATCGACTTGTAACCTTCATTGATAGTGTTTAGCGGATATTTTACGTCTTCGATAATTTTTCTGACCTACAAACTCTGTGAAAAAATCGAGGGTTATAGCTCATAAAAATCACAAGTTTTGATTTACAAATAATAAATTTGCATTCATTTGAAATGAACAAAATTTTTACAAAAATATTGGTTATAGCTCATGAAAATGACAAATTTTAAAGTACATAAAAATTTAATTCATTTGAAACAAGTAAAGATTGACAAAAAAATGGATTACAACTCATAAAAATCAGTATTTTGATGTATAGACAACTAATTGATATTCGTTGGAAATGAACTAAAATTGATAAAAATGATGAGTTATACCTCATGAAAAAGAAAATTGATGTACACATAATAAATTTACATCGTCCTAAATGAACAACGTGATAAAAATCACGGGTTATAGCTCATAAAATTGCTACTTTTGATTTATAGATAATTAATTTATATTATCTAAAATAAAACAAAATTGATAAAATAGTGGGTTATATTTTGTGAAAATCGTGAATTTTGATGTCGTTAAATAAAGTTGTATTCATTAAAAATAAAGAAAAGTATAAAAATTGCAAATTTAGAGGTATAGACAATTAATTTACATTCTTTCAAAATAAACCAAGATTGATAAAAATCATGAGTTATAGCTTATAAAATCGTTAATTTTGTACACATAATAAATTTATATTTGTTTAAAATGGACAAAATTTACAAAATTAGTGGGTTATGTAGCTCTTAAAATCACAACTTTTGATGTATAGAAAATTAACTTACATTCATTTAAAAACAAACCAAAATTAACAATAATCGTGGGTTATAACTCACAAAAATTACAAATTTGATGTACACACAATAAATTTGTATTCATAAAACAAACCAATATTAATAAAATGATGGGTTATAGCATGAAAATCACAAATTTTAATGCACACATAAATTTCTAGTCATTGAAACAAACAATAATTTTAATGAATTGTGGGTTATAGCTCATGGAAAACATGAATTTTGATGTGCACATAATAAATTTATATTTATTTAAAATTAATAAAATTTACTGAAATTATGGGTTATAGCTCATGAAAATCATAAATTTTAATGAGCATAGAATAAATTTGTATTAGTTCAAAATAAATAAAAATGATAAAAATCAATGGTTATAGCTCATAAAATCATAATTTTTGATGTATATAGAATAAATTTGCATTAATTTAAAATAGAAAAATCAACAAAATATCAAATTATAGAAATTACAAATGAAAATGAATAAATAGATAATTAATTTACATTAGTTTAAAGCGAACTAAAGTTGATGAAAATTGTGGGTAATAGCACATAATAATTGAAATTATAATATATAGATAATTAATTTTCATCACAATGAACTAAAATTAACAAAAAGTGAATTATAGCTCTTGCCGAAATTGAACAATTAAAATGACAAAAAATAATGGGTTATAGCTCATAAAATCATTAATTGGACTCATGAAATGATTTGTTAATGAGTGAAAATAACTAAAAATGGAAAAATATTTATGGATTATACCTCATGAAATCATGAATTTAGACTGTGAAATTATTTTCTAATTGGTCAAAATGAATATAATGGCAAAAATCATGGGTTATATAGCCATGAAATGGTAATTTTGGTCCACAAAATTATTTGCTGGGGTTGGAACAAATAAAAGTGGTAAAAATTATGAGTTATAACTCATGAAATGATGAATTTTGACATCATAAATTTATTTTCAAAGTGGTTAAAATGACCAAAAATGGCGAAAAATCATGGATTATAGCTCATCAAATCATGAATTTATGCCTCCATGAAATTATTTGCAAGTGTTGGAATGGCTAAAATGGCCAAAATCATGGGTTATAGGTCATGAAATGTGAATTTTGGACTCTGCGAAATTATTTGTTAATGGAGTGAATGACTAAAATCATGGGTTATAACTCATGAAATGTGAATCTCGGACCCGTGAAATTATTTTCTAATGGGTCATAATGAATAAATGTGGCCAAAAATCATGGATAGCTCATGAAATTGTGATTTTGGACTCATAAAATATTGCTAATGGATTGAAATAAAACAATGGCAAAAATCATGGGTTATAGTTCATAAAATCATGAATTTTAGCCTCCACGAAATTATTTTGAGGGTCAGAATGACTTTAAGTGACCAAAATTATGGGTTATATACAATGTTCTGAGAAAGCAGCTGGCCGGACTAGGCGTTTGGTAGGGGCCTAAGCGTCTAGGCATCTAGCGATGCCTAAGCATTTGACTAGTTTCTTTTATTAAATAATTATAATAATTAACAAAAACATGAATCAAATTTCTAGAAAATTGCAAAAAAAAAAACTAAATAGCAATCTTAGATCCATAATCAACTATGCACAAATCTAAATAGCTAAGAATATAGTAACTAAATACTAAAATTACCATGTCCAACATAATAGAATCATATAATATACGTAAACTTCAGAAGTCTAATGCTCAAGAGGAAAAACACATGAAAGGAGAGGAGACTAAGCCATTGAATCGTGATGGTGGCGTGATTCTTGCGGTCTGGCCAGCTGCGAGGGGTTCATCAAGAGAGGGGTGGTTGGGTTCATCAGAGGAGGGAAGGGTGGATGAGGACATCGCGGTGGTGGCGGCAGAAGTGGGGGATCAAAATCGTCGTCAATCAAAATCATAAATCAAACAATCATGGTCCAATAAAGGATCAATCGATTCAAATCGGTCAATCAATAAATCCAGGATTCATCGTCAATCAATCGACAAATCCGGATTCGTCGATAAGATCAAAAATCGTTTAGGTTTAACCCAAGTTAAAGATTGGAGGTTGGGTTATGAGTTCGGGTTCGGGTTTTTAAATGGGCTTGGGTTGGGTTTTAACTTAACATTTGGGGGGTTTTGTTTTTAAAAGCTAGGTGGCCCGCTTAGCCCTGGCCACAAAGGCTGGATGTCGCCTAGGCTGACTCCGCAAAATCTAGAGGTAAACATCGCTATGCAGCCAATGAGACACCTAGGTATTTGCCTAGAGTGCTTTACAATACTTGGTTATATATTTGAAGAAGTCATGAATTTTGCCTCCAGTGAAATTATTTGCCAATGGGTCCTAATCGAAAAAAATGGCCAAAATCGTTGGTTATAGCTCACAAAATCGTGAATTTTGGAATCCATAAGATTATTTGTCAATGGGTCAAAATGAATAAAATGAACAAAATAGTGGGTTATAGTTCATGAAATGTAAAGTTTTGATAGCGTAAAATTATTTGAATAACATAAAATATAAAAAATTATGGGTTCTGACTCATAAAATCATTGGTTTTTGACTCCTTGAAATTAATTACAATTCCTCAAAATGAATAGAAATGTCAAAAATCATGGGTTATAGCTCATGAAATCATGAATTTTTAGCTTTACAAAATTATTAGCCGAGTTGTGAGCGACTAAAATGATAAAAAATGCGTGGGTTATAGCTTATAGCTCATGAAATCGTGAACTTTTGACTCCACAAAATTATTTGTTAATATGTTAGATCGACTAAAATGGCTAAAAGTCATGCGTTATAGCTCATAAAATCTTGGACTCAGTGAAATTATTTTGAATGGATCATAGTGAATAAAATGGCAAAAAATCATGGATTATAGCTCATGAAATCGTGAATTTTGGCATTTGTGAAAATTATTCTTGAGTGTTGAAATAAATAAAAATGGTTAAAATCATGGGTTATAGCTCATGAAATGCATTGAATTTTGCCTCAGCGATATTATTTCAAGGTATGAGAACAACTAAATTTGGCAAAAATCGTGCGTCATATAGCTCATGAAATATTGAATTTTGGACTCAGTGTAATTATTTGCCTAGGGATCGAGAAGAATAAAAAAATTAAAATCATGGGTTATTACTCATGAAATGGTAATTTTAGACTTCGGTGAAAATATTTTGTTAACAGGTCGAACAACTACAAATGGCCAAAAATCATGAGTTATAGTCCGCGAAATGGTAAAACTGGACTCTGCAAATATTTGGTTGGGTCATAATGAATAAGGTAAAAATTGGCTAAAATCAATGGGTGGAAGTGGACAACCTAAAATTATGGATTATAACTCATAAAATCATATATTTTGATCTCCGTGAAATTATTTGCGAGAGGTGGGAATGACTAAAAATGATAAAATATTATCGGTTATAGCTCATGAAATTGCTTTTGGACACAAAATTATTTGTTAATGGGTGGAACAATTAAAATGGCTCAAAATTATTAGTTATAGCTCATGAAATCATAAATTATGGACTCCATAAAATTATTTGTTAAAATTAAAAATGACCAAAAATCATGGATTGTTTGCCTTGCAATTGAACTTTTCTCTATCAAATTATTTCCAATGGGTCATAATGAATAAAAATCGCTAAAACCACGGGTTATAGCTCATGAAATCATGAATTTTGGCTTCCACGAAATTATTTGCCAAGAGGTCGAGCGTAAAAATTACTAAAATCATGGGTTATAGCTCATGAAATCGAAATTTAGCCATTGAAATTATTTGCCAAGGGAGAATGACTTAAAATGTCCAAATATTGTGGGTTATACAAGCTGCTAAAATCGTGAATTTTAGCCTTAAAATGCAATTAGTCTCGTCAAATAAAAAGGCTAAACTCGTTGGTCATAGCTTGTGAAATCATGGATTTTGAACTCCATTAAATTATTTGCATGGTGGGTGAATTAAATAAAATAAATAAAAATAGTGGGTTATAGCTCATGAAATCATGAATTTTGGACTTTGTAAAATTATTTATCAATGGGTTGGAATGACTAAAGGACCAAAAATTATGGTTTATAACTTATAAAATTGTGAACTTTGGACTCCATGAAATTATTTACCAATTTGTTGAAATGAATAAAAATGATAAAAAATTATGGGTTATAGGTCATAAAATCTTGAATTTTTGGCTATGCAAAACTTTAGCTAGAGGTCGGAGAAAGACTAAAATGCTAAAAATTATGCTTTATAACTCAAGAAATCATGAATTTCACACTCATAAAATTATTTGTTAATGGGTTAAGAATGACTAAAATGGCCAAACATTATGGGTTATAGCTCATGAATCATGAATTTTGGATTCCATGAATTTATTTTTGAGTGGGTCATAATGAATAAAAATGGTATAAAATTATGGGTTATAGCTCATGAAATCGTGAATTTTAGCCTCCAATTAATTATTTACCTAGAGTTTGGAGGCTGAAAATAATCATGTTACGTTTCATGAAATCATGAATTTTGACATTTGCAAAATTATTAACCAGTTCAAAACCATTGAAAAAATCATGGGTTATAGTTCATGAAATCGTGAATTTTGACTTCATGAAATTATCCAGTGAATTTGAAATGAATAAAAATGGTAAATAATGGTAGATTATATAGCTCATGAAATTCTAAATTTTGGCCTTCTAAAATTATTTACCATGGGTTGGAATGACTAAAAATAGCAAAAATATCATGGGTTATAGCTCATGAAATTGTGAATTCGGTCTCCACTAAATTATTTGCTAAGAGTCGAGAATGACTAAAATGACCAAAATCAAAGTTTATAGTTCATGAAATTATGAATTTTAGTTTTTGTAAATTATTTATTAATGGGTCGAGCGATTAAAATGACCAAAAATCATGGATTATATCTCATGAAATCATAAAATTTTAACTTCTGTGAAATTATTTTTAGTGGGCCATAATGAATAAAAAGGCCAAAAATAATGGATTCTGTTCATGAAATCATTAATTATGGGCTGTATGAAATTATTTGCCATTGGTCGAAATAAAAATAGCGTGGGTTATAGATCATGAAATCATGAATTTTGGCACATGCAAAATTATTTATCGAAGTCGAGAATGACTAAAATGGCCAAAATAGTGGGTTATAGCTCATAAAATTGTGAAATTTGGACTCAGTAAAATTACTTGCTAATGGATCTAAATGAAAAAGAATGGCTAAAATCATGGGTTATAGTTCATGAAATGGTGAATTTTAACCTTATGAAATTATTAGCGAACCGAATGACTAAAATTATAGTTCATAAAATCATGAATTTTGGCCTCTGTGAAATTATTGGCCATAGGGTTAGAGCGACTAAAATTTATAGTTCTTGAAATTGTGAATTTTAAGATTAGCAAAATTATTTGTTAAAGGAGAAACAATTAAAATGGTCAAAATATGGGTTATAGCTCATGAAATCGTGAATTTTGGACTCCATGATCTTATATTCAATGGGTCATAATAAATAAAATGGCCAAAAATTATAGGTTATACCTCATGAAATCATGAATTTAGGTCTCTATTAAATTATTTATCATGGAGGTGAATGACTAAGCTAAAATCAAGGGTTATAACTCATGAAATCATGGATTTTGATTTTATATTATTTGCCAAGGGGTGGGAATGGCTAACAATTATAGTTCATAAAATTATGAATTTTTAGCCTCCACTATTTGCTGTGAGAATGACTACAAATGTTCAAAAATTATGGGTTATAACTAATGAAATATTGAATTTTGCCCTCCATAAAATCATTTGCCAAGGGGTCAAAATGGCTTAAAATGATAAAAATTATGGGTTATATAACACATGAAATGCGTAAATTTTGGCCTCTATGAAATTATTTGCTAGTGGGTCTAATCGAATAAAATGACCAAAATCATTGGTTATATCTCCGAAATAGTAAATTTTGATTTCTCAAAATTGTTTGTCAATGGGTCAAAATGAATAAAATGAACAAAAGTAGTGGATTATAGCTTATGTAATCGTGAATTTTGCACTCTGTAAAACTATTTTCCAATGGGCCATAGTGAATAAAAATTATCAAAAATCATGGGTTATAGCTCACAAAATTATTAATTATGACCTAAGCGAAATTATTTGAATTAGAATGAATAAAATGGCTAAAATCGTGGGTTATATAGATCATAAAATCATGAATATTTGCCTTGAGAAATTATTTTTCAAAGTGAATGACTAAAATGACCAAAATCATGAGTTATAGCTCATGAAATCTTGAATTTTAGCCTCCATGATATTATTTGCCAAGGATGGAGCGACTTAAAATGACCAAAATTATGGGTTATATTGCTTCATGAAATAAATAAATTTTGCCTCCATGAAATTATTTACCAATGGGTCTATTAGAATAAAAATGGCCAAAAACAATTGGTTATAACTTCCAAAATTGTGAAATTTAGATTCTACAAAATTGTTTGCCAATGGGTCAAAATGAATAAAGTGAACAAAAATAGTAGGTTATAGCTCATGAAATTGTGAATTTTACACTTAGTTAAATTATATTCAATGGCCATAATGAATAAAATTCTAAAATCATGAGATATAGCTCATGAAATTATTAATTATGACTTACACAAAATTAATTGCAAAGTCGAGAAAAAGTAAAATGAACATAAATTATAGGTTATAAATCATGAAATCATTAATTTTCATCTCCACGAAATTATTTGCTAAGGGGTGGGAATGAATAAAATGACTAAAAATCATGGGTTATAGATCATGAAATCATGAATTTTCATGTACGCAAAATTTTGCAAAGAGGTGGAGCGACCAAAATTAACTAAAATTGTGAGTTATAACTCTTGAAATAATGAATTTTGGCCTATAAGAAATTGATTGCCAAGGGTCAAAATAACAAAAATAACCAAAAATGTGAGTTAAAGCTCATGAAATCATGAATTTTGGACTCTATGAAATTATTTGTTAAAATATTAGAAAATGGCCAAAATGTCATGGGTTATATCTCATGAAATTGTGAATTTTAGACTTCAGTGAAATAATTTCCAATGGGTCAAAATGAAAATTGTGAATTTTGGCCTCTATGAAATTATTTACAATGGAATCTGAGCGACTAAAATGGATAAAAATCATGGGTTATAACTTATGAAATCATGAATCTTGGCTACGTGAAATTATTTGCCTAGAGGTTAGAGCGACTTAAAATGACCAAAAATCATGAGTTATAGCTCATTAATCTATAATTTTGGGCTGACATGAAATTATTTGCCAAATGTCAGAACCACTAAAAATGGTTAAAATCATGTGTTATAGCTCATGAAATTGAATTGGCCTAAACAACAAATTGCCCAAGAAGAAAGAAACATTATAAATGGCCAAAATTAGTGAGTTATAGCTCATGAAATCATGAAATTGGCCTTTAAAATTATTGCGGAATGACCAAAATGGAGTTATAGCTCATGAAATCATGAATTTAGATGGCATGAAATTATTTATTAATGGGTTGAAAGCGATTAAAAATGGCATGTCGGGGTAATAGCTCATGAAATCGTGAATTTTGGCCTCCACAAAATTATTTGTTAAGGAATCGGAAGGACTAAAATAGCTAAAATTATGGGTTCTAACTCATAAAAAATTTAATTTTGATCTCTCTAAATTACTTGCCAAGGAATCGAGAATGACTAAAATAGCTAAAAATTATGGATTATATCTGAAATCGTGAATTTTAGCCTCCATGAAATATATACCAAGGAATCAAAATGGTGAAAAGTGGGTTCTGACTCATTAAATCCGCGAATTTTGGTCTCTATGAAATATTTGCCAAGGAATCAATGACTAAATGTGGGTAAAATGGTGAGTTATAGGTCATGAAATGAATTTTTGCCTCCATATTATCCTTTAACAAGAATAAATCTAAATGACAAAATATTCCTTATATATTCATGAGCAAAATTACCTAATGAATATATCCATAATTGTAGCATGAAACAACCTCATTGTTCGTTGACGGCTGGTAGGCGAGATCATGAAATTGTTTTTATGAGTTCAGAACACCCAAAATGGTACTGGCTGTTACCGGTCATTAATTCGCTGACAAATAATTTTTGTGGAGGCCAAAATTGCGTTTCAGGCTAATGCCGATTTTGGCCCTGCAATGGATTTCGCCGATGTAAAATGGTTCTGTAATCTGGTCATGATTTCATGAGCTATATCCTGATTTTGGTCATTCTGAAAATAATTTTTGAGCCAATTTCATGATTTAATGTTTGTAATAACGTTTTGGCCATTATGTTCTTCTTCATGAAATAGTAATGTTTGAGCGAATTCTATTTCATGACTATGTACATGATTGCAAAACTTCATTTTATTGGTTCTGTTCACTGACAATATTTCATAATCCAGAATTCATGAACATTTATGTCATGATTTTTGATTGGCTGCTTCTGAACAATATTTCACGGCTCCAATTCATGATTTCATGAAGTTATATTCCATGATTTTACATCCATTTTGGTCGTTCGAACTAGTGGCAATGTAATTTCATGGGTAATGTGCAATTTCGTACGACCCATTGGCGCGAGTCATTCACATTTCATCAACCCATGATATGGCCAATTTCTGTATTTAACAATAATTTCGCCAAGTCTAGATTCATTTCATATTTTAACTGGAGAATTTTGTTATTTTGACCCTTGACTTGTCAATTTTTTATGAGCAAAATTCCCCGATTTCAAACTTATCTCACAGTACAACCAATACCTGGTCGTTCCACCTGTACCAAAAATTTTGCGGGCATGGTCATGTTCTGGTCAACTTACATTTTCATTCCGACCCTTAATTTCGTGAGATAATTAATGATTTCATGTTATAACCTATAATTATGTTCATTTTTCTGAAATTATTTGTGTGAAGTCATAATTAATATTTCATGGCTATATCTCATGGTTTTTAGGCACGTGGTTATGGCCATTGAAACAAAATTTGGCGGTGTGAAGTGCAATTTCAAATTTTATAACCACTGATACTTTGCTTCGGCTTTGACGGCCGGCGACGCGAATTTGGTACTGCGGTACGAGTTATAGGTTTGATTTTTGGCCATTTTATTCGGGTCAGGTGACTGTGAATATTTACCGATTAGGTCTAAATTCCATCGACGAAAATAATATCGTGGAGGCTAAAATCGAGACTTTCTGACTGCCAACTCATGATTTTTGATTAATTTTAGTCATTCGACTTCTTGAAAAATGTTCTAGGTATGATTTTATGATCTATATAACCAGCGTTTTAACCATTTTTATTATTGGACCCTGGCAAATAATTTAGTTTGGTCATGATTTCATTTTTATTTAACCGATTTGATAATTTTTATTCGTTATATTTACTGTGAAAATTCGCGATTGTGCTTAATCCTACTTTTGACGCCATGTTTTAACAATTTTGAAATCCATGAGATATAACCAATGATTTTGGTCATTTTGCCGAACCCACAGCAAATAATTTCGCCAGGGGCCAAAATTTCACGATTTCATGTGTTAACCCATGTTTTGTCATTTCGCCATTTTATTCCTTTGGCAAATGTTGTTATGGAGCAAAAATAATATTTCTGGTTATAACCCATAATTTTGGAATTTAGCCAGTCATTAACACTTAAAGAATGAGCTAAAATTCATAATTTTATGAACTGCTAATTGTTGGCCATCATTTTGGCAAAAATATTTTATAAAATCAAAATCCTGATTTCATGGTTATGGCTTAATTTTTAGCGGTTTTATTCATGCGACCTCATGATAAATATTTGTAATAGGCATGAAATTAATTTCATGAAATAACCTATGGTTTTGGCCATGACCCGTGAAATATGAATCATGAGTCCAGGCCAGCGATTCATGACTGGCGAATTTTTGACCATTTTATGTTACTGTCCTTCCAAATATTTGCTAATCTTCAAAAGAACTACCAGGCAGTGGATTCTAACCTATGTGCCATAATTCGCCGAAAATTTTTTATGAGCTATAATTTTTGGTCATTCTGACACCTTGGCTAATAATTCGCGAAGGTCCAAAATTCGCGATTTCTTCTTTCATTGATCATTAGCAACAATTTTTCGCAGTCTAAGCCTAAATTTCTATGAGCTTCTCTTCCGTTTTGGCTGGCTGATCATTACATTTTGCGCGGTGTGATTTCATGCCAAAACCGCGTTTTTCTTATTTTTGTGCGACTGGCCAAATGTTCACGGCCATAATTAATGATTTCTGGTGTAATCCATAAATTTTGACGGCCCGCTAAAATATTTGCGAGTAAAGGCGTTTCATGAATATAATCATGATTTTTGGTCATTTTATCGTTTTGACAATAAATAAATATACCCGAAAGCTAAAATTCGCAATTTCATGAACTGCTAAAACTTTGATTTTGGGTCATTTTAGTCATTCGACCTCTTAGCAAATAATTTAGTGGAGCAAATTCTGTTTCATAGTATAACCATGATATTTGCTCATTTTAGTCATTCCAACCCATGGTATAATTTTTGAAGGCCAAATTTCAGAATTTCATGAGCTATATAATCTACGATTATTTACCATTTTATTCATTTCATTAATTAACGAAATAATTAGGAAAAATTCCCGCGATTTCATGAACTATATGACTTATGATTTTCAATGGTTTTGACCCTTGGTTAATAATTTGCAAATGTCAAAATTCATGTTTCATGAACGAGCATGATTATTGCCGATGGCCTGGCTCTAGGTAAATGGTGGAGGCTAAAATTCCGTTTTCATGAGCTAAACATAATTTTATACCATTTTTATTCATTATGACTATGGGGCAAGGCATGATTCATGAGCTATAACCCCATGTTTGGCCATTTTAGTCATTACGTTCCAATTATTTCAAACTCAATTTTGGCAGTTATTGTGAAAATTCATGAGCATCTTGAGATTTTATTTAGCTAAAAGTTTGCATAGCAAAAATTAAAATTTTATGACCTATAACCATAATTTTATCGTTTTTATTCATTTCAACAAGGTATTAGTATAATTTCATGAGTCAAAGGATTCTGACATAAGCCATAATTTTGGTCCTTTTGTCATTCCAACCCATTGATAAATATTTTACAAAGTCCAAAATTCATGATTTCAAACCCACTGATTTTTATTTATTTTATTGAGCCCATGAAGCAAATATTGTGAGTTCAAAATCCATGATTTACCGAAGCTATGACCAGCGGTTAGCCATTTTATTGGCCGAGACTAATTGCATTTTCACCCGCGAAAATTCGCGATTTTGGGTTATTATAACCACAATATTTGTGCAATAAATTGACGACGGCAAATAATTTCGCGAGGCTAAATTACCGTTCATGGCTATAACCCATGATTTTAGTAATTTTGCGTTGACCTCTTGGCTTTTAACGTGGAAGCCATTCATGATTTCATGATATAAGGGGTTTTGCGATTTTTATTCATTATGACCCATTGGAAATAATTTGATGAAAAAGTTCACAATTACGGGCAAACAATCCATGATTTTGGTCATTACTCATTTTAACAAATAATTTTATGGAGTCCATAATTTATGATTTCATGAGCTATAACTAATAATTTTGAGCCATTTTTGAATTTCCGTCAACAAATACAGTCTTACAATTTGGTATAGTTATTTTACATTTGAGTCAACGACCTCTAACAAAATAGGAGATCAAAATATATGATTTTTATGAGTTATAATCATAATTTTTAGTCATTTGTATCGTTCCAACCACTTCCTACACCAGGACAAAATACATGATTTCATGAGCTACAACCCATGATTTTTACCATTTTTTATTCATTATGACCATTGGAAAATAGTTTTCTTGAGAGTCCAAAGTTTACCATTTAAGTGACTATAACTCATGATTTTTGGCCTTTGTAGTTGTTAGACCCGGTTAACAAAATATTTTCACAGGTCGCGATTTCATGAGTAACCAACGTGATTTTTAATTAACTTTTTCTTCTCGATCCTAACAAATTTTGCGGTCAAATTCGATTTCATGAGCTTATGACTTACGATTTTTCGCCAAATGTTAGTCGATACCTTGGAAATAATAGCGGAGGCAAAATTCGCGATTTCATGCTATAACCCATGATTTTAACCATTTTTATTTTTTGAACTTCGACAAATAATTTCACAAATGCCAAAATTCGCGATTTCATGCATAATCCATGATTTTTGCCATTTTTATTCACTATGATCCATTCAAAAATAATTTCGCGGGCTAAGCGCATGACTTTTAGCCATTTTAATAGATCTAACATATTAACAAATAATTTGTGGAGTCAAAAGTTCGCGATTTCATGACTATATAGCTATAACCGATTTTTTATCATTTTTTGGTAGTTACGACAACACGGCAATAATTTTGTAAAGGCTAAAATTCATGATTTCATGAGCTATAACCATGATTTTTGACATTTCTATTCATTTTTGAGTGGTAATTAATTTCAAAAGTCAAAACTTCCGCGATTTATGTTGCTGTAACAGCCATTGTAGAAAATAACGATTTCATGAACTATAACCCACTATTTTTGTTCATTTTATTCATTTGACCCATTGACAAATAATCTTATGGATAAAATTCGCGATTTTGTTATAACCAGCGATTTTGGCCATTTTTCGATTAGACCAATGGCGGAGGGCAAAATTTCCGACTTCAAAATTATGAACGGTGTTGTGAAAATAGCTGCAGGCGAGCTGGGTAATGCCCGTGTTTGCCAGGCCTGGCAGAGCTCCGATCTGGCGTCGGCACGGAGGTGGCCTGGGGCGGGCCACCTGCACAGCGAAAACCCATCGACATGTTGCGTAAAGAGCCTGACCCTTCCATTCCAGAATCCCTCTCCGGCAGCCTTCCACCTCTTCTCTCCACCACTGCACCCCTCCCTCCTCCAACCCACCATCTCCACCTCTCTCCTCTCTCTCTCTCGTATTCCACCACCCACCAATCTCTCCATTCCTTCCCATTTATTCCTGTCCCTCCCTCTCATGTTTGGCCACTGCCCGTAGCTCACTCGGCCACCCCCTCCCTCCTCGAACCCAATCACCCCTCTCGGCAACCCCTGGCATGCCGCCTGCATGTCCTCATCCACTTCCCTCCTCTCGATGAACCCGACCCCTCCTCTTGATGAACCCTGCTGTGCATTTGTGGGTCCGCAACCGGCTGCCACCATCCGCGATTCACGGCTTAGTCTCCTCTCTCTTCATGTGTTTTCCTCTTGAGCATTAGACTTGAGTTCACGATATTATTCTTGTTCTTGGTGACTTATTATGTTGGACATGGTAATGCTTCTTAGTATTTAGTTACTATATTCTTAGCTATTTAGGATTTGTGCATAGTTGATTATGGATCTAAGATTGCTATTTAGTTTTTTTTTTTGCAATTTTCTAGAAATTTGATTCATGTTTTGTTAATTATTATAATTATTTAATAAAAGAAACTAGTCAAATGCTTAGGCACAGCTTAGGCGATCTAGGCGCTGGGCCAGGCTCAAGCGCCTAGTGCGCCTAAGCGCTACGTAACATTGTATATAACCCATAATTTTTGGTCACTTAAGTCATTGACCCTTGGCAAATAATTTCGTGGAGGCTAAAATTCATGATTTTATGAACTATAACCCATGATTTTTTGCCATTGTTTTATTTCAATCCATTAGCAAATAATTTTGCGAGTCCAAATTCACAATTTCATGAGCTATAGCCCATGATTTTTGTACATTTATTCATTATGACCCATTAGAAAAATTTCATGGGGTCAGAGATTCCGCGATTTCATGAGTTATAACCCGATTTTTAGTCATTACGACCCATTAACAAATAATTTGCGAGTCCAAAATTCGCGATTTCATGACCTATAACCCATGATTTTGGCCATTTTTGCCATTCCAACACTTGGCAAATAATTTCATGGAGGCATAAATTCATGATTTGATGAGCTATAATCCATGATTTTAGCCATTTTGGTCATTTTAACCACTTTGAAAATAAATTTGCGGATGTCAAAATTCCGCGATTTCATGAGTTATAACTCATAATTTTTACCACTTTTATTTGTTCCAACCCCTTAGCAAATAATTTTGCGGGGACCAAAATTCACGATTTCATGGGCTATATAACCCATGATTTTTGCCATTATATTCATTTTG
The DNA here is from genome assembly GCA_012295165.1 of Asparagus setaceus. NCBI lineage: Eukaryota > Viridiplantae > Streptophyta > Magnoliopsida > Asparagales > Asparagaceae > Asparagus > Asparagus setaceus. The sequence goes on along the minus strand of CM022704.1, from coordinate 81,875,780 downwards.
ACCAATTAGAAAATAATTTCCGAGTCTAAATTCATGATTTCATGAGGTATAATCCATAAATATTTTTCCATTTTAGTTATTTTCACTCATTAACAAATCATTTGAAGAGTCCAATTAATGATTTTTATGAGCTATAACCCATTATTTTTTGTCATTTTTAATTGTTCCGACCCTTGGCGAGCTATAATTCACTTTTTTTGTTAATTTTAGTTCATTGTGAGTGAATGAAAATTAATTATCTATATATTATAATTCTCAATTATTATGTGCTATTACCCACAATTTTCATCAACTTTAGTTAGTTTTTAAACTAATGTAAATTAATTATCTATTTATTCATTTTCATTTGTAATTTCTATAATTTGATATTTTTGTTGATTTTCTATTTTAAATTAATGCAAATTTATTCTATATACATCAAAATTATGATTTTTTGATGCTATAACCATTGATTTTTATCACTTTTATTTATTTTGAGCGAATACAAATTTATTCTCACGTTCATTAAAATTTATGATTTTCATGAGCTATAACCCATAATTTCAGTAAATTTTTATTAATTTTAAATAAATATAAATTTATTATGTGCACATCAAAATTCATGTTTTCCATGAGCTATAACCCACAATTCATTAAAATTATTGTTTGTTTGAATGACTAGAAATTTTTTTGTGTGCATTAAAATTTGTGATTTTCATGTATATAACATCATTTTTATTAATATTGGTTTGTTTTAAATGAATACAAATTTATTGTGTGTACATCAAATTTGCAATTTTTGTGAGTTATAACCCACGATTATTGTTAATTTTGGTTTGTTTAAATGAATGTAAGTTAATTTTCTATACATCAAAAGTTGTGATTTTTAGAGCTACATAACCCACTAATTTTGTAAATTTTTGTCCATTTTAAACAAATATAAATTTATTATGTGTACATAAAATTAGATTTTATAAGCTATAACTCATGATTTTTATCAATCTTGGTTTATTTTGAATGTAAATTAATTGTCTATACCTCTAAATTTGCAATTTTTATGGGCTAATTTTTCTTTATTTTTAATGAATACAACTTTTAGCACATCAAAATTCCACGATTTTTCCTGACTATAACCCACTATTTTTATCAATTTTGTTTTATTTTTAGATAATATAAATTAATTATCTATAAATCAAAGTAGCACAATTTTATAGCTATATAACAGGATTTTTATCGGTTGTTGTTCATTTGGGGCCGGATAAATTTATTATGTGTACATCAGAATTTTTCTTTTTCATGAGGTATAACTCACGATTTTTATCAATTTTTAGTTCATTTCCAGCGAATATCAATTAGTTGTCTATACATCAAAATACGTGATTTTTAGAGTTGTAATCCATAATTTTTGTCAATCTTTACTTGTTTCAAATGAATTAAATTTTTATGTGTACTTTAAAATTTGTCATTTTCATGAGCTATAACCAATATTTTTTTGTAAATTTTGTTTTTCAATGAATGCAAAATTTATTATTTGTAAATCAAAACTTGTGATTTTGAGTATAACCCTCGATTTTCATTCTGCGAGTTTGTGAAAATAAAAAAGATTGATGATATCCGCGAAAACTATCAATGAAGGTTACAAGGATGACTTTCCGACAATAAAGGAGAATCAGAAGCTAATGTCTCAATTACAAGGATTACAAGTTGACAATCCTTGTGAAAAGAATCCTGGTATTGATCTCTTCAAAGCAAAAGCGGGACTTATCCGCGTTTCAATCAAAAGCTTGAAGCTATGGCGGCGTTCGAAATGTAGCGGAGCACATAGTGCGACGCGTTCGAACGAATCGCGAACATGGCGCGTTGAGCCAAAGCGAACCACAGGGGCCAGCGTTTCAATTCAAAATCGCGAACACATGGCCGCGTTTCATCAAAGCAGCACATGGCCGCGTTCCCTAATAGCGGAGCACATGGCTGCGGCCAGCGTTGAAGCTCAAAGCAGCGGCACACAGCCCGCGTTGAAGCTCAAAGCGGCGCATGGCCGCGTTGAAGCTCAAAGCAGCGGGCCTTGCGAGGCTTGCTCGAGCAGGAACTTCTGGCGTTTGGCTTCGTTCAAACCGCGATCTTAGGTTCAAAAGCTGTTTTGCCGCGATCGAGGGCCATTAACCCTCATTTAGGAGGCGATTATAGAGGTCGAGTTACACCTTAAAACCCACATAAATAGCCAAAGGCTGGGGATAGAGGGGCTTTTCTCTCTCAATGGAGTGCGGCTTTTGGAGGAAGTTGGGTTGGCTTAGAGGAGGCTTCTTTGGATTGGCCTCTCTTGACTCGGCAGCATACAAACTTCGTGCGAGTTACAAAACTCATATCTTGAGTTATCAAGCTTCGTTAGAGTTATAAACTTGCTGAGTTCTTAGACTCCTGCGAGTTCTTTTCCAACCTCGTCCAGTTAAGGCGATCGGATCGTCAGCGGGATACAAGATTCAACTCCCACCGCCAAGTGAAGAACCCAGTTAAATAAAGGGAAGGGTCTCCGTTGACCTTTCTCTCTTTTGTAAAGTCGACGATCCCGGGAAGTTATAATTTCTTTTTATCTAAGTCGGTTAGAGAATATTGCATTAGAGATTGTATTCATTATTCTTCAAATAGAATAGATCAATTTTACAATTTTCCTCGCGAACAAAGATGGCGACTCGGAGGGACAACTTCTTTCACCGATGAAGAGGTGGTGGCGCAATCGGCGTCAAGCTCATTGGGACGGCTGTTGAAACTCGGCCGTTTCGATCAAGCCATTCGAGGCACTCTCCTCGGATCCCTTAGCTTGTAAGATCACAAAGCCTCTAGGAGGCCAAAGCCCATTCGTTGGTCGTGGCTAACCTGATGATGAAGAGGTGATGTCGCTGTAAAGCCTCAAATCGGGGAGAAAAGGCTGCCGCCGAGGAACCGATCGAGATGGCCAATCGACCAACCAACCACGAACCCGGCGTTTGAAGCCAAAAGCGATCACGACGCAGCGTTTCTTTACGAGCACTTAAGCCTGCGTTTATGTGCTGAACCACGCCTCGCGAGAAACCGGTGAGCGCAGCCCTCATAAGCGTTTCACGGTCAAAGCGGGTCACAACCCAGCGTTCAATTGCTTAGCGAACCTGTTCAGCTGGGGGTTGCCAGCGATTCAGCGTCCCCACTATAAGCGGGTCACAACCCGCGTTCAATTTTCAAGCCGAACCTGGCGTTGAGGGGGTTACAAAGCGACCCTCCGCCCTATCACGAGCGGGTCTCAACCCCGTCAAGCATTCAAATCGCGGACCTAAGCGTTCACAATCTAAAGCGAGTCACGAACCTGGCGTTCAAATGCTCAACAGCGATCTTGGCGTTCAAGTGCCAAATCATGCGGCATATCATTTTGCTCACATGCGCCAGCCGGGTGTTTGACCATTGCAAATATCATTTGGTTGAGCGGCGGCATTCTCTCCACGAGAAGGAGGCTTGGAGGTCGAATACCTTGGAGTCACTTCTAACATGATCCGGGTGGCGGGCCGTCAATCTCTAGCTCTAATGAGCGACAATCGGTCCCCGACTTGGAAGAGGCTTTGAATGACTCGGAGGAGTTCACCAGCATACTTCCGGACTTCGAGCGAGGCATACCCACATCAACTACCAAAGTTGGCTAAAGGTGAGTCGATGATGAGCATTCAGCCATGTGAGAATCTCAATCCTCTAGTTCTTTCTTGAGCAACGTGGCTGTCTACATAGCGGAGAATGCGAAGATTTCAAGAAAGAGGCTGAAGAGTATCGGGGCTATGATGCAAGCCTGCGATCACAACAAAGTCCATCGATCAACTTGAGAAATGGTAGCCCAACTTGTTGCGAGAAAGGGCTCAAGTTCACATGTTCGGCTCAACACCTCAGCGAATCATCGAAGGAGATCCTCCAGCGGAAAGAAAAGTGAATGAAGCTCCCGATCAAAGCTCCCGATCGAAGCTCATCGCGTAGAATCCTCTCTGAAGAAAGGAAAGAGGCGCGAGCAAAGTCCTCAATCGGCAAAAATGCGAAAGCCGCCTCAATGCTATGGCTAATAGGTGCGAGCTCAAGATGGGGGTTGTCGGACCGTATCCTGCCGAGAATGGGATCACGATTCCTTATCCTCAAAATTCAAAATCCAGGCGCTACAAACTTTCAGCGGCAGGATCAGAACCAACATCTACCATTTTAAGTCCGCAGGCCAGAATGAGATGTCAAGCGATGCCATAATAGCTTCGTTTGTTCATTGCACCCTCAAGGGGTTGCCTTTGAATAGTTCATGAAGCGCCTGGGATGTATCGAGAAATGAAATGATTTAGAGACTCTTCTGTCCGCGATTCTTTGAAGATGACCGAGATCGCATCACTTCTCTCCTTGCCATTAAGCAAAGGAGGAGCCTATCAAAGTCTTAGTGAGCGGTTCGAAGCATGGCTCTTACGATGCTTTCGTAGGTACTGACGATACTCGGTGGCACCTTATTTCATTTACAATGAATCAGTGCTCCTGATTGACTGAAATGACTCCAAAGACTTTGGCTATTGATGACCCCGGCTCTAAATGTGAAGGCCCAGAAGACTCGTTAGTATCAACCTAGGATAATTCTGGGGCGTCGTCGATTTTGTCAAAGCGTCATGTATCCCAAAGGCTGGGGTTGATTTTTTGTTATTTTCGAGTAGAATAATAAATTCCAAATATTGTCAAGTTAACAAAATACTTTTGACAATGTAAGCACTCTTTGACACCACCAAAACCAACTTATCAATCCTCCCGATAGGCGATAAGTCCTCAAAGTTGCTCCAGATCTAATGTATCCTTGTCATGTTAACCTAACACCTCGACAATCAACTTATCAATCCTCTCCAATAGGATGATAAGCCCACAAAGTTACTTTCGCATTAGCAGCAAATCCCACAAAGTTAAGATTAGCTCGTCCGTTATTAGCAAAGCGACCTCCTCGACAATCAACTTATCAATCCTCTCCAATAGGATGATAAGCCCACAAAGTGCTCACATCGTAACACAATCCGTCGGGTTAACAATGCACCTCGACAACCAACTTATCAATCCTCTCAATAGGATGATAGGTCCACAAAGTTGCTCGATCGTAATGTATCCTTGTCATGTTAACCTAACACCTCGACAATCAACTTATCAATCCTCTCCAATGGGATGATAAGCCCACAATTGCTTACATCATAGCATGAGTCCTAAGTTAGATTAGCTTCGTCTGTTATTAGCAAAAGCGACCTCTTACGACAATCAACTTATCGACTCTCTTCAATAGGCGATAAGTCCTCAAAGATTGCTCGTCGCAATGTATCCTTGTCATGTTAACCTAACACCTCGACAATCAACTTATCGACTCTTTTCAATAGGCGATAAATCCTCAAGGTTGTTCTAATAACACCACAATCCGCATCCTGCGTGTGGGAATTTTATCCGAATCCTAAGTGAGGTAAGTCAGCGCTAACACGTTCTTGGGTTTAGTCTTCTACCGATCAAAGAACCACGAGATTCAAATCACGGGAATTTTATCTCGAAATCTAAGTAGAGATAAGCACGCATCTAATACATGCGGTAGGGTAGTCTATTCGAGTGAGAAAGGCGAAGTCAAGTATTCAACATCGTGGCATTAAGCTAAAGAGTTTTATTCTTTTTAGCGTCACATCTGAGCAATTTAATGTCGCATGCTAGCCGGATTCAAGCGGTAATGGTAAAGGCTCATCAAAGTCCGTTGATGGTGGGGTTGGCGATAACCCTAAAGTCAGCGCTAACTTTAGGGTTATCGCCAACCCCACCATCAACGGACTTGATGAGCCTTTACCATTACCGCTTGAATCCGGCTAGCATGCGACATTAAATTGCTCAGATGTGACGCTAAAAAGAATAAAACTCTTTAGCTTAATGCCACGATGTTGAATACTTGACTTCGCCTTTCTCACTCGAATAGACTACCCTACCGCATGTATTAGATGCGTGCTTATCTCTACTTAGATTTCGAGATAAAATTCCCGTGATTTGAATCTCGTGGTTCTTTGATCGGTAGAAGACTAAACCCAAGAACGTGTTAGCGCTGACTTACCTCACTTAGGATTCGGATAAAATTCCCCACACGCAGGATGCGGATTGTGGTGTTATTAGAACAACCTTGAGGATTTATCGCCTATTGAAAAGAGTCGATAAGTTGATTGTCGAGGTGTTAGGTTAACATGACAAGGATACATTGCGACGAGCAATCTTTGAGGACTTATCGCCTATTGAAGAGAGTCGATAAGTTGATTGTCGTAAGAGGTCGCTTTTGCTAATAACAGACGAAGCTAATCTAACTTAGGACTCATGCTATGATGTAAGCAATTGTGGGCTTATCATCCCATTGGAGAGGATTGATAAGTTGATTGTCGAGGTGTTAGGTTAACATGACAAGGATACATTACGATCGAGCAACTTTGTGGACCTATCATCCTATTGAGAGGATTGATAAGTTGGTTGTCGAGGTGCATTGTTAACCCGACGGATTGTGTTACGATGTGAGCACTTTGTGGGCTTATCATCCTATTGGAGAGGATTGATAAGTTGATTGTCGAGGAGGTCGCTTTGCTAATAACGGACGAGCTAATCTTAACTTTGTGGGATTTGCTGCTAATGCGAAAGTAACTTTGTGGGCTTATCATCCTATTGGAGAGGATTGATAAGTTGATTGTCGAGGTGTTAGGTTAACATGACAAGGATACATTAGATCTGGAGCAACTTTGAGGACTTATCGCCTATCGGGGAGGATTGATAAGTTGGTTTTGGTGGTGTCAAAGAGTGCTTACATTGTCAAAAGTATTTTGTTAACTTGACAATATTTGGAATTTATTATTCTACTCGAAAATAACAAAAATCAACCCCAGCCTTTGGGATACATGACGCTTTGACAAAATCGACGACGCCCCAGAATTATCCTAGGTTGATACTAACGAGTCTTCTGGGCCTTCACATTTAGAGCCGGGTCATCAATAGCCAAAGTCTTTGGAGTCATTTCAGTCAATCAGGAGCACTGATTCATTGTAAATGAAATAAGGTGCCACCGAGTATCGTCAGTACCTACGAAAGCATCGTAAGAGCCATGCTTCGAACCGCTCACTAAGACTTTGATAGGCTCCTCCTTTGCTTAATGGCAAGGAGAGAAGTGATGCGATCTCGGTCATCTTCAAAGAATCGCGGACAGAAGAGTCTCTAAATCATTTCATTTCTCGATACATCCCAGGCGCTTCATGAACTATTCAAAGGCAACCCCTTGAGGGTGCAATGAACAAACGAAGCTATTATGGCATCGCTTGACATCTCATTCTGGCCTGCGGACTTAAAATGGTAGATGTTGGTTCTGATCCTGCCGCTGAAAGTTTGTAGCGCCTGGATTTTGAATTTTGAGGATAAGGAATCGTGATCCCATTCTCGGCAGGATACGGTCCGACAACCCCCATCTTGAGCTCGCACCTATTAGCCATAGCATTGAGGCGGCTTTCGCATTTTTGCCGATTGAGGACTTTGCTCGCGCCTCTTTCCTTTCTTCAGAGAGGATTCTACGCGATGAGCTTCGATCGGGAGCTTTGATCGGGAGCTTCATTCACTTTTCTTTCCGCTGGAGGATCTCCTTCGATGATTCGCTGAGGTGTTGAGCCGAACATGTGAACTTGAGCCCTTTCTCGCAACAAGTTGGGCTACCATTTCTCAAGTTGATCGATGGACTTTGTTGTGATCGCAGGCTTGCATCATAGCCCGATACTCTTCAGCCTCTTCTTGAAATCTTCGCATTCTCCGCTATGTAGACAGCCACGTTGCTCAAGAAAGAACTAGAGGATTGAGATTCTCACATGGCTGAATGCTCATCATCGACTCACCTTTAGCCAACTTTGGTAGTTGATGTGGGTATGCCTCGCTCGAAGTCCGGAAGTATGCTGGTGAACTCCTCCGAGTCATTCAAAGCCTCTTCCAAGTCGGGGACCGATTGTCGCTCATTAGAGCTAGAGATTGACGGCCCGCCACCCGGATCATGTTAGAAGTGACTCCAAGGTATTCGACCTCCAAGCCTCCTTCTCGTGGAGAGAATGCCGCCGCTCAACCAAATGATATTTGCAATGGTCAAACACCCGGCTGGCGCATGTGAGCAAAATGATATGCCGCATGATTTGGCACTTGAACGCCAAGATCGCTGTTGAGCATTTGAACGCCAGGTTCGTGACTCGCTTTAGATTGTGAACGCTTAGGTCCGCGATTTGAATGCTTGACGGGGTTGAGACCCGCTCGTGATAGGGCGGAGGGTCGCTTTGTAACCCCCTCAACGCCAGGTTCGGCTTGAAAATTGAACGCGGGTTGTGACCCGCTTATAGTGGGGACGCTGAATCGCTGGCAACCCCCAGCTGAACAGGTTCGCTAAGCAATTGAACGCTGGGTTGTGACCCGCTTTGACCGTGAAACGCTTATGAGGGCTGCGCTCACCGGTTTCTCGCGAGGCGTGGTTCAGCACATAAACGCAGGCTTAAGTGCTCGTAAAGAAACGCTGCGTCGTGATCGCTTTTGGCTTCAAACGCCGGGTTCGTGGTTGGTTGGTCGATTGGCCATCTCGATCGGTTCCTCGGCGGCAGCCTTTTCTCCCCGATTTGAGGCTTTACAGCGACATCACCTCTTCATCATCAGGTTAGCCACGACCAACGAATGGGCTTTGGCCTCCTAGAGGCTTTGTGATCTTACAAGCTAAGGGATCCGAGGAGAGTGCCTCGAATGGCTTGATCGAAACGGCCGAGTTTCAACAGCCGTCCCAATGAGCTTGACGCCGATTGCGCCACCACCTCTTCATCGGTGAAAGAAGTTGTCCCTCCGAGTCGCCATCTTTGTTCGCGAGGAAAATTGTAAAATTGATCTATTCTATTTGAAGAATAATGAATACAATCTCTAATGCAATATTCTCTAACCGACTTAGATAAAAGAAATTATAACTTCCCGGGATCGTCGACTTTACAAAAGAGAGAAAGGTCAACGGAGACCCTTCCCTTTATTTAACTGGGTTCTTCACTTGGCGGTGGGAGTTGAATCTTGTATCCCGCTGACGATCCGATCGCCTTAACTGGACGAGGTTGGAAAAGAACTCGCAGGAGTCTAAGAACTCAGCAAGTTTATAACTCTAACGAAGCTTGATAACTCAAGATATGAGTTTTGTAACTCGCACGAAGTTTGTATGCTGCCGAGTCAAGAGAGGCCAATCCAAAGAAGCCTCCTCTAAGCCAACCCAACTTCCTCCAAAAGCCGCACTCCATTGAGAGAGAAAGCCCCTCTATCCCCAGCCTTTGGCTATTTATGTGGGTTTTAAGGTGTAACTCGACCTCTATAATCGCCTCCTAAATGAGGGTTAATGGCCTCGATCGCGGCAAAACAGCTTTTGAACCTAAGATCGCGGTTTGAACGAAGCCAAACGCCAGAAGTTCCTGCTCGAGCAAGCCTCGCAAGGCCCGCTGCTTTGAGCTTCAACGCGGCCATGCGCCGCTTTGAGCTTCAACGCGGGCTGTGTGCCGCTGCTTTGAGCTTCAACGCTGGCCGCAGCCATGTGCTCCGCTATTAGGGAACGCGGCCATGTGCTGCTTTGATGAAACGCGGCCATGTGTTCGCGATTTTGAATTGAAACGCTGGCCCCTGTGGTTCGCTTTGGCTCAACGCGCCATGTTCGCGATTCGTTCGAACGCGTCGCACTATGTGCTCCGCTACATTTCGAACGCCGCCATAGCTTCAAGCTTTTGATTGAAACGCGGATAAGTCCCGCTTTTGCTTTGAAGAGATCAATACCAGGATTCTTTTCACAAGGATTGTCAACTTGTAATCCTTGTAATTGAGACATTAGCTTCTGATTCTCCTTTATTGTCGGAAAGTCATCCTTGTAACCTTCATTGATAGTTTTCGCGGATATCATCAATCTTTTTTATTTTCACAAACTCGCAGAATGAAAATCGAGGGTTATACTCAAAATCACAAGTTTTGATTTACAAATAATAAATTTTGCATTCATTGAAAAACAAAATTTACAAAAAAATATTGGTTATAGCTCATGAAAATGACAAATTTTAAAGTACACATAAAAATTTAATTCATTTGAAACAAGTAAAGATTGACAAAAATTATGGATTACAACTCTAAAAATCACGTATTTTGATGTATAGACAACTAATTGATATTCGCTGGAAATGAACTAAAAATTGATAAAAATCGTGAGTTATACCTCATGAAAAAGAAAAATTCTGATGTACACATAATAAATTTATCCGGCCCCAAATGAACAACAACCGATAAAAATCCTGTTATATAGCTATAAAATTGTGCTACTTTGATTTATAGATAATTAATTTATATTATCTAAAAATAAAACAAAATTGATAAAAATAGTGGGTTATAGTCAGGAAAAATCGTGGAATTTTGATGTGCTAAAAGTTGTATTCATTAAAAATAAAGAAAAATTAGCCCATAAAAATTGCAAATTTAGAGGTATAGACAATTAATTTACATTCAAAATAAACCAAGATTGATAAAAATCATGAGTTATAGCTTATAAAATCTAATTTTATGTACACATAATAAATTTATATTTGTTTAAAATGGACAAAAATTTACAAAATTAGTGGGTTATGTAGCTCTAAAAATCACAACTTTTGATGTATAGAAAATTAACTTACATTCATTTAAACAAACCAAAATTAACAATAATCGTGGGTTATAACTCACAAAAATTGCAAATTTGATGTACACACAATAAATTTGTATTCATTTAAAACAAACCAATATTAATAAAAATGATGTTATATACATGAAAATCACAAATTTTAATGCACACAAAAAAATTTCTAGTCATTCAAACAAACAATAATTTTAATGAATTGTGGGTTATAGCTCATGGAAAACATGAATTTTGATGTGCACATAATAAATTTATATTTATTTAAAATTAATAAAAATTTACTGAAATTATGGGTTATAGCTCATGAAAATCATAAATTTTAATGAACGTGAGAATAAATTTGTATTCGCTCAAAATAAATAAAAGTGATAAAAATCAATGGTTATAGCATCAAAAAATCATAATTTTGATGTATATAGAATAAATTTGCATTAATTTAAAATAGAAAATCAACAAAAATATCAAATTATAGAAATTACAAATGAAAATGAATAAATAGATAATTAATTTACATTAGTTTAAAAACTAACTAAAGTTGATGAAAATTGTGGGTAATAGCACATAATAATTGAGAATTATAATATATAGATAATTAATTTTCATTCACTCACAATGAACTAAAATTAACAAAAAAAGTGAATTATAGCTCGCCAAGGGTCGGAACAATTAAAAATGACAAAAAATAATGGGTTATAGCTCATAAAAATCATTAATTGGACTCTTCAAATGATTTGTTAATGAGTGAAAATAACTAAAATGGAAAAATATTTATGGATTATACCTCATGAAATCATGAATTTAGACTCGGAAATTATTTTCTAATTGGTCAAAATGAATATAATGGCAAAAATCATGGGTTATATAGCCCATGAAATCGTGAATTTTGGTCCCCGCAAAATTATTTGCTAAGGGGTTGGAACAAATAAAAGTGGTAAAAATTATGAGTTATAACTCATGAAATCGCGGAATTTTGACATCCGCAAATTTATTTTCAAAGTGGTTAAAATGACCAAAATGGCTAAAATCATGGATTATAGCTCATCAAATCATGAATTTATGCCTCCATGAAATTATTTGCCAAGTGTTGGAATGGCAAAAATGGCCAAAATCATGGGTTATAGGTCATGAAATCGCGAATTTTGGACTCGCAAATTATTTGTTAATGGGTCGTAATGACTAAAAATCGGGTTATAACTCATGAAATCGCGGAATCTCTGACCCCATGAAATTTTTCTAATGGGTCATAATGAATAAATGTACAAAAATCATGGGCTATAGCTCATGAAATTGTGAATTTGGACTCGCAAAATTATTTGCTAATGGATTGAAATAAAACAATGGCAAAAAATCATGGGTTATAGTTCATAAAATCATGAATTTTAGCCTCCACGAAATTATTTGCCAAGGGTCAATGACTTAAGTGACCAAAAATTATGGGTTATATACAATGTTACGTAGCGCTTAGGCGCACTAGGCGCTTGAGCCTGGCCCAGCGCCTAGATCGCCTAAGCTGTGCCTAAGCATTTGACTAGTTTCTTTTATTAAATAATTATAATAATTAACAAAACATGAATCAAATTTCTAGAAAATTGCAAAAAAAAAAACTAAATAGCAATCTTAGATCCATAATCAACTATGCACAAATCCTAAATAGCTAAGAATATAGTAACTAAATACTAAGAAGCATTACCATGTCCAACATAATAAGTCACCAAGAACAAGAATAATATCGTGAACTCAAGTCTAATGCTCAAGAGGAAAACACATGAAGAGAGAGGAGACTAAGCCGTGAATCGCGGATGGTGGCAGCCGGTTGCGGACCCACAAATGCACAGCAGGGTTCATCAAGAGGAGGGGTCGGGTTCATCGAGAGGAGGGAAGTGGATGAGGACATGCAGGCGGCATGCCAGGGGTTGCCGAGAGGGGTGATTGGGTTCGAGGAGGGAGGGGGTGGCCGAGTGAGCTACGGGCAGTGGCCAAACATGAGAGGGAGGGACAGGAATAAATGGGAAGGAATGGAGAGATTGGTGGGTGGTGGAATACGAGAGAGAGAGAGGAGAGAGGTGGAGATGGTGGGTTGGAGGAGGGAGGGGTGCAGTGGTGGAGAGAAGAGGTGGAAGGCTGCCGGAGAGGGATTCTGGAATGGAAGGGTCAGGCTCTTTACGCAACATGTCGATGGGTTTTCGCTGTGCAGGTGGCCCGCCCCAGGCCACCTCCGTGCCGACGCCAGATCGGAGCTCTGCCAGGCCTGGCAAACACGGGCATTACCCAGCTCGCCTGCAGCTATTTTCACAACACCGTTCATAATTTTGAAGTCGGAAATTTTGCCCTCCGCCATTGGTCTAATCGAAAAATGGCCAAAATCGCTGGTTATAACAAAATCGCGAATTTTATCCATAAGATTATTTGTCAATGGGTCAAATGAATAAAATGAACAAAAATAGTGGGTTATAGTTCATGAAATCGTTATTTTCTACAATGGCTGTTACAGCAACATAAATCGCGGAAGTTTTGACTTTTGAAATTAATTACCACTCAAAAATGAATAGAAATGTCAAAAATCATGGTTATAGCTCATGAAATCATGAATTTTAGCCTTTACAAAATTATTGCCGTGTTGTCGTAACTACCAAAAAATGATAAAAAATCGGTTATAGCTATATAGTCATGAAATCGCGAACTTTTGACTCCACAAATTATTTGTTAATATGTTAGATCTATTAAAATGGCTAAAAGTCATGCGCTTAGCCCGCGAAATTATTTTTGAATGGATCATAGTGAATAAAAATGGCAAAAATCATGGATTATGCATGAAATCGCGAATTTTGGCATTTGTGAAATTATTTGTCGAAGTTCAAAAAATAAAAATGGTTAAAATCATGGGTTATAGCATGAAATCGCGAATTTTGCCTCCGCTATTATTTCCAAGGTATCGACTAACATTTGGCGAAAAATCGTAAGTCATAAGCTCATGAAATCGAATTTGACCGCAAAATTTGTTAGGATCGAGAAGAAAAAGTTAATTAAAAATCACGTTGGTTACTCATGAAATCGCGACCTGTGAAAATATTTTGTTAACCGGGTCTAACAACTACAAAGGCCAAAAATCATGAGTTATAGTCACTTAAATGGTAAACTTTGGACTCTCAAGAAAACTATTTTCCAATGGTCATAATGAATAAAAAATGGTAAAAATCATGGGTTGTAGCTCATGAAATCATGTATTTTGTCCTGGTGTAGGAAGTGGTTGGAACGATACAAATGACTAAAAATTATGATTATAACTCATAAAAATCATATATTTTGATCTCCTATTTTGTTAGAGGTCGTTGACTCAAATGTAAAATAACTATACCAAATTGTAAGACTGTATTTGTTGACGGAAATTCAAAAATGGCTCAAAATTATTAGTTATAGCTCATGAAATCATAAATTATGGACTCCATAAAATTATTTGTTAAAATGAGTAATGACCAAAATCATGGATTGTTTGCCCGTAATTGTGAACTTTTTCATCAAATTATTTCCAATGGGTCATAATGAATAAAAATCGCAAAACCCCTTATATCATGAAATCATGAATGGCTTCCACGTTAAAAGCCAAGAGGTCAACGCAAAATTACTAAAATCATGGGTTATAGCCATGAACGGTAATTTAGCCTCGCGAAATTATTTGCCGTCGTCAATTTATTGCACAAATATTGTGGTTATAATAACCCAAAATCGCGAATTTTCGCGGGTGAAAATGCAATTAGTCTCGGCCAATAAAATGGCTAACCGCTGGTCATAGCTTCGGTAAATCATGGATTTTGAACTCACAATATTTGCTTCATGGGCTCAATAAAATAAATAAAAATCAGTGGGTTTGAAATCATGAATTTTGGACTTTGTAAAATATTTATCAATGGGTTGGAATGACAAAAGGACCAAAATTATGGCTTATGTCAGAATCCTTTGACTCATGAAATTATACTAATACCTTGTTGAAATGAATAAAAACGATAAAATTATGGTTATAGGTCATAAAATTTTAATTTTTGCTATGCAAACTTTTAGCTAAATAAAATCTCAAGATGCTCATGAATTTTCACAATAACTGCCAAAATTGAGTTTGAAATAATTGGAACGTAATGACTAAAATGGCCAAACATGGGGTTATAGCTCATGAATCATGCCTTGCCCCATAGTCATAATGAATAAAAATGGTATAAAATTATGTTTAGCTCATGAAAACGGAATTTTAGCCTCCACCATTTACCTAGAGCCAGGCCATCGGCAATAATCATGCTCGTTCATGAAACATGAATTTTGACATTTGCAAATTATTAACCAAGGGTCAAAACCATTGAAAATCATAAGTCATATAGTTCATGAAATCGCGGGAATTTTTCCTAATTATTTCGTTAATTAATGAAATGAATAAAATGGTAAATAATCGTAGATTATATAGCTCATGAAATTCTGAAATTTGGCCTTCAAAAATTATACCATGGGTTGGAATGACTAAAATGAGCAAATATCATGGTTATACTATGAAACAGAATTTGCTCCACTAAATTATTTGCTAAGAGGTCGAATGACTAAAATGACCCAAAATCAAAGTTTTAGCAGTTCATGAAATTGCGAATTTTAGCTTTCGGGTATATTTATTTATTGTCAAAACGATAAAATGACCAAAAATCATGATTATATTCATGAAACGCCTTTACTCGCAAATATTTTAGCGGGCCGTCAAAATTTATGGATTACACCAGAAATCATTAATTATGGCCGTGAACATTTGGCCAGTCGCACAAAAATAAGAAAAACGCGGTTTTGGCATGAAATCACACCGCGCAAAATGTAATGATCAGCCAGCCAAAACGGAAGAGAAGCTCATAGAAATTTAGGCTTAGACTGCGAAAAATTGTTGCTAATGATCAATGAAAGAAGAAATCGCGAATTTTGGACCTTCGCGAATTATTAGCCAAGGTGTCAGAATGACCAAAAATTATAGCTCATAAAAAATTTTCGGCGAATTATGGCACATAGGTTAGAATCCACTGCCTGGTAGTTCTTTTGAAGATTAGCAAATATTTGGAAGGACAGTAACATAAAATGGTCAAAAATTCGCCAGTCATGAATCGCTGGCCTGGACTCATGATTCATATTTCACGGGTCATGGCCAAAACCATAGGTTATTTCATGAAATTAATTTCATGCCTATTACAAATATTTATCATGAGGTCGCATGAATAAAACCGCTAAAAATTAAGCCATAACCATGAAATCAGGATTTTGATTTTATAAAATATTTTTGCCAAAATGATGGCCAACAATTAGCAGTTCATAAAATTATGAATTTTAGCTCATTCTTTAAGTGTTAATGACTGGCTAAATTCCAAAATTATGGGTTATAACCAGAAATATTATTTTTGCTCCATAACAACATTTGCCAAAGGAATAAAATGGCGAAATGACAAAACATGGGTTAACACATGAAATCGTGAAATTTTGGCCCCTGGCGAAATTATTTGCTGTGGGTTCGGCAAAATGACCAAAATCATTGGTTATATCTCATGGATTTCAAAATTGTTAAAACATGGCGTCAAAAGTAGGATTAAGCACAATCGCGAATTTTCACAGTAAATATAACGAATAAAAATTATCAAATCGGTTAAATAAAAATGAAATCATGACCAAACTAAATTATTTGCCAGGGTCCAATAATAAAAATGGTTAAAACGCTGGTTATATAGATCATAAAATCATACCTAGAACATTTTTCAAGAAGTCGAATGACTAAAATTAATCAAAAATCATGAGTTGGCAGTCAGAAAGTCTCGATTTTAGCCTCCACGATATTATTTTCGTCGATGGAATTTAGACCTAATCGGTAAATATTCACAGTCACCTGACCCGAATAAAATGGCCAAAAATCAAACCTATAACTCGTACCGCAGTACCAAATTCGCGTCGCCGGCCGTCAAAGCCGAAGCAAAGTATCAGTGGTTATAAAATTTGAAATTGCACTTCACACCGCCAAATTTTGTTTCAATGGCCATAACCACGTGCCTAAAAACCATGAGATATAGCCATGAAATATTAATTATGACTTCACACAAATAATTTCAGAAAAATGAACATAATTATAGGTTATAACATGAAATCATTAATTATCTCACGAAATTAAGGGTCGGAATGAAAATGTAAGTTGACCAGAACATGACCATGCCCGCAAAATTTTTGGTACAGGTGGAACGACCAGGTATTGGTTGTACTGTGAGATAAGTTTGAAATCGGGAATTTTGCTCATAAAAAATTGACAAGTCAAGGGTCAAAATAACAAAATTCTCCAGTTAAAATATGAAATGAATCTAGACTTGGCGAAATTATTGTTAAATACAGAAATTGGCCATATCATGGGTTGATGAAATGTGAATGACTCGCGCCAATGGGTCGTACGAAATTGCACATTACCCATGAAATTACATTGCCACTAGTTCGAACGACCAAAATGGATGTAAAATCATGGAATATAACTTCATGAAATCATGAATTGGAGCCGTGAAATATTGTTCAGAAGCAGCCAATCAAAAATCATGACATAAATGTTCATGAATTCTGGATTATGAAATATTGTCAGTGAACAGAACCAATAAAATGAAGTTTTGCAATCATGTACATAGTCATGAAATAGAATTCGCTCAAACATTACTATTTCATGAAGAAGAACATAATGGCCAAAACGTTATTACAAACATTAAATCATGAAATTGGCTCAAAAATTATTTTCAGAATGACCAAAATCAGGATATAGCTCATGAAATCATGACCAGATTACAGAACCATTTTACATCGGCGAAATCCATTGCAGGGCCAAAATCGGCATTAGCCTGAAACGCAATTTTGGCCTCCACAAAAATTATTTGTCAGCGAATTAATGACCGGTAACAGCCAGTACCATTTTGGGTGTTCTGAACTCATAAAAACAATTTCATGATCTCGCCTACCAGCCGTCAACGAACAATGAGGTTGTTTCATGCTACAATTATGGATATATTCATTAGGTAATTTTGCTCATGAATATATAAGGAATATTTTGTCATTTAGATTTATTCTTGTTAAAGGATAATATGGAGGCAAAAATTCATTTCATGACCTATAACTCACCATTTTACCCACATTTAGTCATTGATTCCTTGGCAAATATTTCATAGAGACCAAAATTCGCGGATTTAATGAGTCAGAACCCACTTTTCACCATTTTGATTCCTTGGTATATATTTCATGGAGGCTAAAATTCACGATTTCAGATATAATCCATAATTTTTAGCTATTTTAGTCATTCTCGATTCCTTGGCAAGTAATTTAGAGAGATCAAAATTAAATTTTTTATGAGTTAGAACCCATAATTTTAGCTATTTTAGTCCTTCCGATTCCTTAACAAATAATTTTGTGGAGGCCAAAATTCACGATTTCATGAGCTATTACCCCGACATGCCATTTTTAATCGCTTTCAACCCATTAATAAATAATTTCATGCCATCTAAATTCATGATTTCATGAGCTATAACTCCATTTTGGTCATTCCGCAATAATTTTAAAGGCCAATTTCATGATTTCATGAGCTATAACTCACTAATTTTGGCCATTTATAATGTTTCTTTCTTCTTGGGCAATTTGTTGTTTAGGCCAATTCAATTTCATGAGCTATAACACATGATTTTAACCATTTTTAGTGGTTCTGACATTTGGCAAATAATTTCATGTCAGCCCAAAATTATAGATTAATGAGCTATAACTCATGATTTTTGGTCATTTTAAGTCGCTCTAACCTCTAGGCAAATAATTTCACGTAGCCAAGATTCATGATTTCATAAGTTATAACCCATGATTTTTATCCATTTTAGTCGCTCAGATTCCATTGTAAATAATTTCATAGAGGCCAAAATTCACAATTTTCATTTTGACCCATTGGAAATTATTTCACTGAAGTCTAAAATTCACAATTTCATGAGATATAACCCATGACATTTTGGCCATTTTCTAATATTTTAACAAATAATTTCATAGAGTCTAAGATTCATGATTTCATGAGCTTTAACTCACATTTTTGGTTATTTTTGTTATTTTGACCCTTGGCAATCAATTTCTTATAGGCCAAAATTCATTATTTCAAGAGTTATAACTCACAATTTTAGTTAATTTTGGTCGCTCCACCTCTTTGCAAAATTTTGCGTACATGAAAATTCATGATTTCATGATCTATAACCCATGATTTTTAGTCATTTTATTCATTCCCACCCCTTAGCAAATAATTTCGTGGAGATGAAAATTAATGATTTCATGATTTATAACCTATAATTTATGTTCATTTTACTTTTTCTCGACTTTGCAATTAATTTTGTGTAAGTCATAATTAATAATTTCATGAGCTATATCTCATGATTTTAGAATTTTATTCATTATGGCCATTGAATATAATTTAACTAAGTGTAAAATTCACAATTTCATGAGCTATAACCTACTATTTTTGTTCACTTTATTCATTTTGACCCATTGGCAAACAATTTTGTAGAATCTAAATTTCACAATTTTGGAAGTTATAACCAATTGTTTTTGGCCATTTTTATTCTAATAGACCCATTGGTAAATAATTTCATGGAGGCAAAATTTATTTATTTCATGAAGCAATATAACCCATAATTTTGGTCATTTTAAGTCGCTCCATCCTTGGCAAATAATATCATGGAGGCTAAAATTCAAGATTTCATGAGCTATAACTCATGATTTTGGTCATTTTAGTCATTCACTTTGAAAAATAATTTCTCAAGGCAAATATTCATGATTTTATGATCTATATAACCCACGATTTTAGCCATTTTATTCATTCTAATTCAAATAATTTCGCTTAGGTCATAATTAATAATTTTGTGAGCTATAACCCATGATTTTTGATAATTTTTATTCACTATGGCCCATTGGAAAATAGTTTTACAGAGTGCAAAATTCACGATTACATAAGCTATAATCCACTACTTTTGTTCATTTTATTCATTTTGACCCATTGACAAACAATTTTGAGAAATCAAAATTTACTATTTCGGAGATATAACCAATGATTTTGGTCATTTTATTCGATTAGACCCACTAGCAAATAATTTCATAGAGGCCAAAATTTACGCATTTCATGTGTTATATAACCCATAATTTTTATCATTTTAAGCCATTTTGACCCCTTGGCAAATGATTTTATGGAGGGCAAAATTCAATATTTCATTAGTTATAACCCATAATTTTTGAACATTTGTAGTCATTCTCACAGCAAATAGTGGAGGCTAAAAATTCATAATTTTATGAACTATAATTGTTAGCCATTCCCACCCCTTGGCAAATAATATAAAATCAAAATCCATGATTTCATGAGTTATAACCCTTGATTTTAGCTTAGTCATTCACCTCCATGATAAATAATTTAATAGAGACCTAAATTCATGATTTCATGAGGTATAACCTATAATTTTTGGCCATTTTATTTATTATGACCCATTGAATATAAGATCATGGAGTCCAAAATTCACGATTTCATGAGCTATAACCCATATTTTGACCATTTTAATTGTTTCTCCTTTAACAAATAATTTTGCTAATCTTAAAATTCACAATTTCAAGAACTATAAATTTTAGTCGCTCTAACCCTATGGCCAATAATTTCACAGAGGCCAAAATTCATGATTTTATGAACTATAATTTTAGTCATTCGGTTCGCTAATAATTTCATAAGGTTAAAATTCACCATTTCATGAACTATAACCCATGATTTTAGCCATTCTTTTTCATTTAGATCCATTAGCAAGTAATTTTACTGAGTCCAAATTTCACAATTTTATGAGCTATAACCCACTATTTTGGCCATTTTAGTCATTCTCGACTTCGATAAATAATTTTGCATGTGCCAAAATTCATGATTTCATGATCTATAACCCACGCTATTTTTATTTCGACCAATGGCAAATAATTTCATACAGCCCATAATTAATGATTTCATGAACAGAATCCATTATTTTTGGCCTTTTTATTCATTATGGCCCACTAAAAATAATTTCACAGAAGTTAAAATTTTATGATTTCATGAGATATAATCCATGATTTTTGGTCATTTTAATCGCTCGACCCATTAATAAATAATTTACAAAAACTAAAATTCATAATTTCATGAACTATAAACTTTGATTTTGGTCATTTTAGTCATT
Organism: Asparagus setaceus; assembly: GCA_012295165.1. NCBI lineage: Eukaryota > Viridiplantae > Streptophyta > Magnoliopsida > Asparagales > Asparagaceae > Asparagus > Asparagus setaceus. The sequence continues at coordinate 81,854,846 of CM022704.1, read as the reverse complement.
CTCGACTCTTAGCAAATAATTTAGTGGAGACCGAATTCACAATTTCATGAGCTATAACCCATGATATTTTTGCTATTTTTAGTCATTCCAACCCATGGTAAATAATTTTAGAAGGCCAAAATTTAGAATTTCATGAGCTATATAATCTACCATTATTTACCATTTTTATTCATTTCAAATTCACTGGATAATTTCATGAAGTCAAAATTCACGATTTCATGAACTATAACCCATGATTTTTTCAATGGTTTTGAACTGGTTAATAATTTTGCAAATGTCAAAATTCATGATTTCATGAAACGTAACATGATTATTTTCAGCCTCCAAACTCTAGGTAAATAATTAATTGGAGGCTAAAATTCACGATTTCATGAGCTATAACCCATAATTTTATACCATTTTTATTCATTATGACCCACTCAAAAATAAATTCATGGAATCCAAAATTCATGATTCATGAGCTATAACCCATAATGTTTGGCCATTTTAGTCATTCTTAACCCATTAACAAATAATTTTATGAGTGTGAAATTCATGATTTCTTGAGTTATAAAGCATAATTTTTAGCATTTTAGTCTTTCTCCGACCTCTAGCTAAAGTTTTGCATAGCCAAAAATTCAAGATTTTATGACCTATAACCCATAATTTTTTATCATTTTTATTCATTTCAACAAATTGGTAAATAATTTCATGGAGTCCAAAGTTCACAATTTTATAAGTTATAAACCATAATTTTTGGTCCTTTAGTCATTCCAACCCATTGATAAATAATTTTACAAAGTCCAAAATTCATGATTTCATGAGCTATAACCCACTATTTTTATTTATTTTATTTAATTCACCCACCATGCAAATAATTTAATGGAGTTCAAAATCCATGATTTCACAAGCTATGACCAACGAGTTTAGCCTTTTTATTTGACGAGACTAATTGCATTTTAAGGCTAAAATTCACGATTTTAGCAGCTTGTATAACCCACAATATTTGGACATTTTAAGTCATTCTCCCTTGGCAAATAATTTCAATGGCTAAATTTCGATTTCATGAGCTATAACCCATGATTTTAGTAATTTTTACGCTCGACCTCTTGGCAAATAATTTCGTGGAAGCCAAAATTCATGATTTCATGAGCTATAACCCGTGGTTTTAGCGATTTTTATTCATTATGACCCATTGGAAATAATTTGATAGAGAAAAGTTCAATTGCAAGGCAAACAATCCATGATTTTTGGTCATTTTTAATTTTAACAAATAATTTTATGGAGTCCATAATTTATGATTTCATGAGCTATAACTAATAATTTTGAGCCATTTTAATTGTTCCACCCATTAACAAATAATTTTGTGTCCAAAAGCAATTTCATGAGCTATAACCGATAATATTTTATCATTTTTAGTCATTCCCACCTCTCGCAAATAATTTCACGGAGATCAAAATATATGATTTTATGAGTTATAATCCATAATTTTAGGTTGTCCACTTCCACCCATTGATTTTAGCCAATTTTTACCTTATTCATTATGACCCAACCAAATATTTGCAGAGTCCAGTTTTACCATTTCGCGGACTATAACTCATGATTTTTGGCCATTTGTAGTTGTTCGACCTGTTAACAAAATATTTTCACCGAAGTCTAAAATTACCATTTCATGAGTAATAACCCATGATTTTAATTTTTTTATTCTTCTCGATCCCTAGGCAAATAATTACACTGAGTCCAAAATTCAATATTTCATGAGCTATATGACGCACGATTTTTGCCAAATTTAGTTGTTCTCATACCTTGAAATAATATCGCTGAGGCAAAATTCAATGCATTTCATGAGCTATAACCCATGATTTTAACCATTTTTATTTATTTCAACACTCAAGAATAATTTTCACAAATGCCAAAATTCACGATTTCATGAGCTATAATCCATGATTTTTTGCCATTTTATTCACTATGATCCATTCAAAATAATTTCACTGAGTCCAAGATTTTATGAGCTATAACGCATGACTTTTAGCCATTTTAGTCGATCTAACATATTAACAAATAATTTTGTGGAGTCAAAAGTTCACGATTTCATGAGCTATAAGCTATAACCCACGCATTTTTTATCATTTTAGTCGCTCACAACTCGGCTAATAATTTTGTAAAGCTAAAAATTCATGATTTCATGAGCTATAACCCATGATTTTTGACATTTCTATTCATTTTGAGGAATTGTAATTAATTTCAAGGAGTCAAAAACCAATGATTTTATGAGTCAGAACCCATAATTTTTTATATTTTATGTTATTCAAATAATTTTACGCTATCAAAACTTTACATTTCATGAACTATAACCCACTATTTTGTTCATTTTATTCATTTTGACCCATTGACAAATAATCTTATGGATTCCAAAATTCACGATTTTGTGAGCTATAACCAACGATTTTGGCCATTTTTTTCGATTAGGACCCATTGGCAAATAATTTCACTGGAGGCAAAATTCATGACTTCTTCAAATATATAACCAAGTATTGTAAAGCACTCTAGGCAAATACCTAGGTGTCTCATTGGCTGCATAGCGATGTTTACCTCTAGATTTTGCGGAGTCAGCCTAGGCGACATCCAGCCTTTGTGGCCAGGGCTAAGCGGGCCACCTAGCTTTTAAAAACAAAACCCCCCAAATGTTAAGTTAAAACCCAACCCAAGCCCATTTAAAAACCCGAACCCGAACTCATAACCCAACCTCCAATCTTTAACTTGGGTTAAACCTAAACGATTTTTGATCTTATCGACGAATCCGGATTTGTCGATTGATTGACGATGAATCCTGGATTTATTGATTGACCGATTTGAATCGATTGATCCTTTATTGGACCATGATTGTTTGATTTATGATTTTGATTGACGACGATTTTGATCCCCCACTTCTGCCGCCACCACCGCGATGTCCTCATCCACCCTTCCCTCCTCTGATGAACCCAACCACCCCTCTCTTGATGAACCCCTCGCAGCTGGCCAGACCGCAAGAATCACGCCACCATCACGATTCAATGGCTTAGTCTCCTCTCCTTTCATGTGTTTTTCCTCTTGAGCATTAGACTTCTGAAGTTTACGTATATTATATGATTCTATTATGTTGGACATGGTAATTTTAGTATTTAGTTACTATATTCTTAGCTATTTAGATTTGTGCATAGTTGATTATGGATCTAAGATTGCTATTTAGTTTTTTTTTTTGCAATTTTCTAGAAATTTGATTCATGTTTTTGTTAATTATTATAATTATTTAATAAAAGAAACTAGTCAAATGCTTAGGCATCGCTAGATGCCTAGACGCTTAGGCCCCTACCAAACGCCTAGTCCGGCCAGCTGCTTTCTCAGAACATTGTATATAACCCATAATTTTGGTCACTTAAAGTCATTCTGACCCTCAAAATAATTTCGTGGAGGCTAAAATTCATGATTTTATGAACTATAACCCATGATTTTTGCCATTGTTTTATTTCAATCCATTAGCAATATTTTATGAGTCCAAAATCACAATTTCATGAGCTATCCATGATTTTTGGCCACATTTATTCATTATGACCCATTAGAAAATAATTTCACGGGTCCGAGATTCACATTTCATGAGTTATAACCCATGATTTTAGTCATTCACTCCATTAACAAATAATTTCGCAGAGTCCAAAATTCACATTTCATGACCTATAACCCATGATTTTGGCCATTTTAGCCATTCCAACACTTGCAAATAATTTCATGGAGGCATAAATTCATGATTTGATGAGCTATAATCCATGATTTTTCGCCATTTTTGGTCATTTTAACCACTTTGAAAATAAATTTATGATGTCAAAATTCATCATTTCATGAGTTATAACTCATAATTTTTACCACTTTTATTTGTTCCAACCCCAGCAAATAATTTTGTGGACCAAAATTACCATTTCATGGCTATATAACCCATGATTTTTGCCATTATATTCATTTTGACCAATTAGAAAATAATTTCACAGTCTAAATTCATGATTTCATGAGGTATAATCCATAAATATTTTTCCATTTTTAGTTATTTTCACTCATTAACAAATCATTTCATGAGTCCAATTAATGATTTTATGAGCTATAACCCATTATTTTTTGTCATTTTAATTGTTCAATTTCGGCAAGAGCTATAATTCACTTTTTGTTAATTTTAGTTCATTGTGATGAAAATTAATTATCTATATATTATAATTTCAATTATTATGTGCTATTACCCACAATTTTCATCAACTTTAGTTCGCTTTAAACTAATGTAAATTAATTATCTATTTATTCATTTTCATTTGTAATTTCTATAATTTGATATTTTGTTGATTTTTCTATTTTAAATTAATGCAAATTTATTCTATATACATCAAAAATTATGATTTTATGAGCTATAACCATTGATTTTTATCATTTTTATTTATTTTGAACTAATACAAATTTATTCTATGCTCATTAAAATTTATGATTTTCATGAGCTATAACCCATAATTTCAGTAAATTTTATTAATTTTAAATAAATATAAATTTATTATGTGCACATCAAAATTCATGTTTTCCATGAGCTATAACCCACAATTCATTAAAATTATTGTTTGTTTCAATGACTAGAAATTTATGTGTGCATTAAAATTTGTGATTTTCATGCTATAACCCATCATTTTATTAATATTGGTTTGTTTTATGAATACAAATTTATTGTGTGTACATCAAATTTGTAATTTTTGTGAGTTATAACCCACGATTATTGTTAATTTTGGTTTGTTTTTAAATGAATGTAAGTTAATTTTCTATACATCAAAAGTTGTGATTTTAAGAGCTACATAACCCACTAATTTTGTAAATTTTGTCCATTTTAAACAAATATAAATTTATTATGTGTACAAAATTAACGATTTTATAAGCTATAACTCATGATTTTTATCAATCTTGGTTTATTTTGAAAGAATGTAAATTAATTGTCTATACCTCTAAATTTGCAATTTTTATACTTTTCTTTATTTTTAATGAATACAACTTTATTTAACGACATCAAAATTCACGATTTTCACAAAATATAACCCACTATTTTATCAATTTTGTTTTATTTTAGATAATATAAATTAATTATCTATAAATCAAAAGTAGCAATTTTATGAGCTATAACCCGTGATTTTTATCACGTTGTTCATTTAGGACGATGTAAATTTATTATGTGTACATCAATTTTCTTTTTCATGAGGTATAACTCATCATTTTTATCAATTTTAGTTCATTTCCAACGAATATCAATTAGTTGTCTATACATCAAAATACTGATTTTTATGAGTTGTAATCCATTTTTTTGTCAATCTTTACTTGTTTCAAATGAATTAAATTTTTATGTACTTTAAAATTTGTCATTTTCATGAGCTATAACCAATATTTTTGTAAAAATTTTGTTCATTTCAAATGAATGCAAATTTATTATTTGTAAATCAAAACTTGTGATTTTTATGAGCTATAACCCTCGATTTTTTCACAGAGTTTGTAGGTCAGAAAAATTATCGAAGACGTAAAATATCCGCTAAACACTATCAATGAAGGTTACAAGTCGATGACTTTCACGACAATAAAGGAGAATCGGTTAATGTCTCCAGAGTACAAGGATTACAAGTTGACAATCTTGTGAAAAGAGATCTGTGTATTGATCTTTCAGCAAAACGCTGACTTATCCCCGCTTTCAATCCAAAACGGAGCAATACTGGCCCGCTCGCTCAGCCCCAAACGCTGAGCACGTTTTCCGCTGCTCGAACCCCAAATCGCTGGAGCACATGGCCCGCTGCCGAAGCCCAAAACGGAAAGCACAGGTCCGTTTCAATCTAAAATGCGGAGCACATGGCCCGCCAATCCAAAAACGCTGAAAGCATACGGCTCAAGTTTCAAGCCCCAAACGCGAGCACATGGTTCGCATTCGCTGCTCAAGCTCAAAACGCCGCGACAATACGCCCGCGTTTCGGCTCAAAACGCAGACACATGGCCCGCTCGGCTCAAAACGCGACGCTGGTGGCTTGTAACGCAACTACGCTGCTTTTGACTCGCTCAAACACGCATCTTAACAGCCTCCAAACTGTTTGCACGACCGAGGCCATTAACCCTCATTTAGGAGCCATTATAGGGCTGCTACACTCTTAAAACCCCTATAAATAGCCAAAGGCTCTGGGGATAGAGGGGCTTTTTCTCTCTCAATGGGTGCGGCTTTTGAGGGAAGTTAATGGCTTAGAGGAGGCTTTGGATTGGCCTCTTCGCCTCTACTGCATACAAACTGCGGCAGAGTTACAAAACTCATATCTTGAGTTATCAAACTCGTTAGAGTTATAAACTTGCTTTTAAGTTCTTAGACTTGCTCCTCAAGTTCTTTTTTCCAACCTCGCCCCACGAAGTTAAGACAATGGATCGCCAACGGATACAAGATTCAAGCTCCCACCGCCACCGTGAGTCGCCATCTTTTGTTGGCGAGGAAAATTGTAAAATTGATCTATTCTATTTGAAGAATAATGAATACAATCTCTCGAATGCAATATCTCTCTCTAAGCGACTTAGATAAAAGAAATTACAACTTCCTCGATCGGTTGATTTACAAAAGAAAGGTCAGCGGAGACCCTTCCCTTTATTTAATGGGTTCTTCGGTGGCGGTGGGAGCTTGAATCTTGTATCCCGTTGACGATCCATTTATCTTAACTCGTGGGGCGAGGTTGAAAAACCATGAGCAAGTCTAAGAACTTAAAACAAGTTTATAACTCTAACGAGTTTGATAACTCAAGATATGAGTTTTGTAACTCTGCGCGAGTTTGTATGCCAAGCCGAGCGAAGAGGCCAATCAAAGAAGCCTCCTCTAGCCAACCCAACTTCCCTCAAAAGCCGCACCCATGAGAGAAAAGGCCCCTCTATCCCAGGCCTTTGGCTATTTATAGGGGTTTTAAGGGGTATGGCCCCTATAATCGCTCCTAAATGAGGGTTAATGGCCCTCGATCGTGCAAAAGCAGTTTGGAACTGTTAAGATGCGTGTTTGAACGAGTCAAAAGCGTAGTTCGCGTTCGGAGCAAGCCAGCGTCGCGTTTGAGAGCTGCCCGGGCCATGTCGCGTTTGCCCCGACTGGTAGCGAAATTTTGTTGTATATAAGCGTTGAGCCGAGCAGCGAGTGCGGCCATGTGCTCCCGCGTTAAAACCAGCGGGCCATGTGCTAAGCGTTTTTTGTTGAGCTTGGCGGGCATGTGCGCATTTTAGCGGGCCACATTGCTCCGCGTTTTGGGCTTCGAGCGGGCCATGTGCTCCAGCGATTTGGGGTCGAAGCGGGCCTTGAATATGTGCTCCGCGTTTGGGCTTGAGCATGGCCATGTGCTCCGGCGTTTTGGATTGAAAGCGGGGATAAGTCCGGCGTTTTTGCTTGAAGAGATCAATACAGTGATCTCTTTTCACAAGGATGTCAACTTGTAATCCTTGTACTCTGAGACATTAATTCGATTCTCCTTTATTGTCGTGAGTCATCGACTTGTAACCATTGATAGTGTTTGGATATTGAGCTGTCTTCGATAATTTTTTACCTACAAACTACAATGAAAAATCGAGGGTTATAGCTCATAAAAATCACAAGTTTTGATTTACAAATAATAAATTTGCATTCATTTGAAATGAACAAAAATTTACAAAAATATTGGTTATAGCTCATGAAAATGACAAATTTTAAAGTACACATAAAAATTTAATTCATTTGAAACAAGTAAAGATTGACAAAAATTATGGATTACAACTCATAAAAATCACGATATTTTGATGTATAGACAACTAATTGATATTCGTTGGAAATGAACTAAAAATTGATAAAAATCGTGAGTTATACCTCATGAAAAAGAAAATTCGATGTACACATAATAAATTTACATCGGTCCTAAATGAACAACAACCGATAAAAATCACGGGTTATAGCTCATAAAATTTACTTTTGATTTATAGATAATTAATTTATATTATCTAAAATAAAACAAAATTGATAAAAATAGTGGTTATAGGCTGTGAAAATCGTGAATTTTGATGTCGTTAAATAAAGTTGTATTCATTAAAAATAAAGAAAAATTAGCTAAAAATTGCAAATTTAGAGGTATAGACAATTAATTTACATTCTTTCAAAATAAACCAAGATTGATAAAAATCATGAGTTATAGCTTATAAAATCGTTAATTTTTATGTACACATAATAAATTTATATTTGTTTAAAATGGACAAAAATTTACAAAATTAGTGGGTTATGTAGCTCTTAAAAATCACAACTTTTGATGTATAGAAAATTAACTTACATTCATTTAAAACAAACCAAAATTAACAATAATCGTGGGTTATAACTCACAAAAATTGCAAATTTGATGTACACACAATAAATTTGTATTCATTTAAAACAAACCAATATTAATAAAAATGATGGGTTATAGCGCATGAAAATCACAAATTTTAATGCACATAAAAATTTCTAGTCATTCGAAACAAACAATAATTTTAATGAATTGTGGGTTATAGCTCATGGAAAACATGAATTTTGATGTGCACATAATAAATTTATATTTATTTAAAATTAATAAAAATTTACTGAAATTATGGGTTATAGCTCATGAAAATCATAAATTTTAATGAGCGTAGAATAAATTTGTATTCGTTCAAAATAAATAAAAGTGATAAAAATCAATGGTTATAGCTCATAAAATCATAATTTTGATGTATATAGAATAAATTTGCATTAATTTAAAATAGAAAAATCAACAAAAATATCAAATTATAGAAATTACAAATGAAAATGAATAAATAGATAATTAATTTACATTAGTTTAAAACGAACTAAAGTTGATGAAAATTGTGGGTAATAGCACATAATAATTGAGAATTATAATATATAGATAATTAATTTTCATTCACTCACAATGAACTAAAATTAACAAAAAAAGTGAATTATAGCTCTGCCAAGGGGTCGGAACAATTAAAAATGACAAAAAAATAATGGGTTATAGCTCATAAAATCATTAATTGGACTCGCGAAATGATTTGTTAATGAGTGAAAATAACTAAAAATGGAAAAATATTTATGGATTATACCTCATGAAATCATGAATTTAGACTCTGTGAAATTATTTTCTAATTGGTCAAAATGAATATAATGGCAAAAAATCATGGGTTATATAGCCCATGAAATCGTGAATTTTGGTCCCTGCAAAATTATTTGCTAAGGGGTTGGAACAAATAAAAGTGGTAAAAAATTATGAGTTATAACTCATGAAATCGTGAATTTTGACATCCGCAAATTTATTTTCAAAGTGGTTAAAAATGACCAAAAATAGCGAAAAATCATGGATTATAGCTCATCAAATCATGAATTTATGCCTCCATGAAATTATTTGCCAAGTGTTGGAATGGCTAAAAATGGCCAAAATCATGGGTTATAGGTCATGAAATCGTGAATTTTGGACTCTGCGAAATTATTTGTTAATGGGTCAGAATGACTAAAAATCATGGGTTATAACTCATGAAATCGTGAATCTCGGACCCCATGAAATTATTTTCTAATGGGTCATAATGAATAAATGTGGCCAAAAATCATGGGCTATAGCTCATGAAATTGTGAATTTTGGACTCGCAAAATTATTTGCTAATGGATTGAAATAAAACAATGGCAAAAAATCATGGGTTATAGTTCATAAAATCATGAATTTTAGCCTCCACGAAATTATTTGCCAAGGGGTCAGAATGACTTTAAGTGACCAAAAATTATGGGTTATATACAATGTTACGAGCTAAGCGACTAGGTTTGGTAGGAGCCTAGCGTCTAGACGTCTAAGCGGTGCCTAAGCATTTGACTAGTTTCTTTTATTAAATAATTATAATAATTAACAAAAACATGAATCAAATTTCTAGAAAATTGCAAAAAAAAAAAAAACTAAATAGCAATCTTAGATCCATAATCAACTATGCACAAATCCTAAATAGCTAAGAATATAGTAACTAAATACTAAGAAGCATTACCATGTCCAACATAATAAGTCACCGCAACAGTAAATAATATCGTAAACTCAGAAGTCTAATGCTCAAGAGGAAAAACACATGAAGAGGAGAGGAGACTAAGCCGTGAATCGTGATGGTGGCAGCGGTTGCGGACCTACAACGGCTGCAGGGGTTCATCAAGAGGAGGGGGTGGTTGGGTTCATCGAGAGGAGGGAAGGGTGGATGAGGACATGTGTGGTGGTGGTAGCTCAGGGTTCTCGAGAAGGGGTGGATTGGGTTATGCCAAGGAGGGAGGGGTGGCTGAAAAATTGTGGACATGGTGGTGGTTGGTGGAAAATGGGGGTTCAATGAGGGAGGGGAGGCACAATGGTGAGATGGGCTGGAATGAGAGAGAGAGAGAGAGAGAGAGAGAGAGAGAGAGAGAGAGAGAGAGAGAGAGAGAGAGAGAGAGAGAGAGAGAGAGAGAGAGAGAGAGAGAGAGAGAGAGAGAGAGAGAGAGAGAGAGAGAGAGAGAGAGAGAGAGAGAGAGAGAGAGAGAGAGAGAGAGAGAGAGAGAGAGAGAGAGAGAGAGAGAGAGAGAGAGAGTTTAGGTTTTAACTTAAGTTAAGCGGGTCGGGTTTGGGTTATGGGTTCGGGTTCGGGTTTTTAAATGGGCTTGGGTTGGGTTTTAACTTAACATTTGGGGGTTTTTTGTTTAAAAGCTAGGTGGCCCGCTTAGCCTCTAAAGCCACCTTAGGGTCGATTGTCGCCAGGACTGGCCCTAAGAAAATTCTAGGTACTCAAACACCGCCATGCCTCATTGCACACCTAGGTATTTGCCTAGAGGTTAGAACGACTTAAAATGACCAAAAATCATGAGTTATAGCTCATGAAATCATGAATTTATGCCTCCATGAAATTATTTGTTAATGGGTCGAATGACTAAAAATGGCCAAAATCATGGGTTATAGCTCATAAAATCATGAATTTTGACATCCATAAATTTATTTTCAAAGTGGTTAAAATGACCAAAAATAGCGAAAAATCATGGATTATAGCTCATCAAATCATGAATTTATGCCTCCATGAAATTATTTGCCAAGTGTTGGAATGGCTAAAAATGGCCAAAATCATGGGTTATAGGTCATGAAATCGTGAATTTTGGACTCTGCGAAATTATTTGTTAATGGGTCAGAATGACTAAAAATCATGGGTTATAACTCATGAAATCGTGAATCTCGGACCCCATGAAATTATTTTCTAATGGGTCATAATGAATAAATGTGGCCAAAAATCATGGGCTATAGCTCATGAAATTGTGAATTTTGGACTCTGCGAAATTATTTGTTAATGGGTCGAATGACTAAAAATGGCCAAAATCATGGGTTATAGTTCATAAAATCATGAATTTTAGCCTCCACGAAATTATTTGCCAAGGGGTCAGAATGACTTTAAGTGACCAAAAATTATGGGTTATATACAATGTTACAGAAAGCGCTAGGCAGACTAGGCGTTTGAGCCGGGGCCTAGCGTCTAGACGTCTAAGCGGTGCCTAAGCATTTGACTAGTTTCTTTTATTAAATAATTATAATAATTAACAAAACATGAATCAAATTTCTAGAAAATTGCAAAAAAAAAACTAAATAGCAATCTTAGATCCATAATCAACTATGCACAAATCCTAAATAGCTAAGAATATAGTAACTAAATACTAAGAAGCATTACCATGTCCAACATAATAAGTCACCTAGCGATAAATAATATCGTAAACTCGAAGTCTAATGCTCAAGAGGAAAAACATGAAGAGGAGAGGAGACTAAGCCGTGAATCGTGATGGTGGCAATGGTTCTGAGACCTACAGTAGAGAGGTTCATCAAGAGGAGGGTGGTTGGGTTCATCGAGAGGAGGAAAGGGTGGATGAGGACATGCGGTGGGTAAGCAGCAGTGCAGAGGTTAATCAAGAAAGGAGGGATCGGTCATCAAGAAAAATGATAAAGAAATCTGGAAAGTAATCAAATTAAATACAAAGGATTAAAGAGAAAAAGAGAATCGTCAGAGACAAAAAATCGGTCGTCAAAATAAAAAAGAGAAAAAGAGAATCGTGTCAGAAATCGTCGTTAAATCATCGAGAGAAAAAAGAAATCAAATTCGTCGAGAGTCAGAGAAATCTTTGAAGTTCAGTTCTTTTCGGGTCATGAGTCGGGTTTAAGGTTATGGGTTGGGTTGGGTTTTATCTTAACAGGTTGGGTTTTTCTTATTGGAGGTTTGTTTACTTCGATTAGCCCTAAAGCATACAAAGGCTGGATCGTCGCGCCAAACTGGAGGCGCTCAACAAAATCTAGCGTCATCACCATATGAGGAACCTAGGTATTTGCCTAGAGTGCTTTTTACAACACTGGTTATATAGCTGAAGAAGTCATGAATTTTGCCCTCCGTGAAATTATTTGCCAATGGGTCTAATCGAAAAAAATGGCCAAAATCGTTGGTTATAGCTCACAAAATCGTGAATTTTGGAATCCATAAGATTATTTGTCAATGGGTCAAAATGAATAAAAATGAACAAAAATAGTGGGTTATAGTTCATGAAATCGTAAAGTTTTGATAGCGTAAAATTATTTCGGAATAACATAAAATGGCCAAAAATTATGGGTTACAGCTCATAAAATCGTGAAGTTTTTGACTCCTTGAAATTAATTACCAATTCCTCAAAATGAATAGAAATGTCAAAAAATCATGGGTTATAGCTCATGAAATCATGAATTTTTAGCTTTACAAAATTATTAGCCAGGTTGTCAGAACGACTAAAAATGATAAAAAATCGTGGGTTATAGCTTATAGCTCATGAAATCGTGAACTTTTGACTCCACAAAATTATTTGTTAATATGTTAGATCGACTAAAAATGGCTAAAAGTCATGCGTTATAGCTCATAAAATCTTGGACTCCGTGAAATTATTTTTGAATGGATCATAGTGAATAAAAATGGCAAAAAATCATGGATTATAGCTCATGAAATCGTGAATTTTGGCATTTGTGAAATTATTTGCTGAGTGTTCAAAATAAATAAAAATGGTTAAAATCATGGGTTATAGCTCATGAAATCGTGAATTTTGCCTCCGCGATATTATTTCCAAGGTATCAGAACAACTAAATTTGGCAAAAAATCGTAAGTCATAAGCTCATGAAATCGTGAATTTTGGACTCCGTGTAATTATTTGCCTAGGGATCGAGAAGAATAAAAAGAATTAAAAATCATGGGTTATTACTCATGAAATCGTGAATTTTAGACTCGGTGAAAATATTTTGTTAACCGGTCGGAACAACTACAAATGGCCAAAAATCATGAGTTATAGTCACGAAATGGTAAACTTTGGACTCTGCAAAACTATTTTCCAATGGGTCATAATGAATAAAAATGGTAAAAAATCATGGGTTGTAGCTCATGAAATCATGTATTTTGTCCTTGGTGTAGTTATTTGTCAAGTGGTTGGAACGGATACAAATGACTAAAAATTATGGATTATAACTCATAAAATCATATATTTTGATCTCCGTGAAATTATTTGCCAAGAGGTCGGAATGACTAAAAATGATAAAATATTATCGGTTATAGCTCATAAAATCTTGGACTCCGTGAAATTATTTTTGAATGGATCATAGTGAATAAAAATGGCAAAAATCATGGATTATAGCTCATGAAATCGTGAATTTTGGCATTTGTGAAATTATTCTTGAGTGTTCAAAATAAATAAAATGGTTAAAATCATGGGTTATAGCTCATGAAATCGTGAATTTTGCCTCCGCGATATTATTTCCAAGGTATCGAACAACTAAATTTGGCAAAAATCGTAAGTCATAAGCTCATGAAATCGTGAATTTTGGACTCCGTGTAATTATTTGCCTAGGGATCGAGAAGAATAAAAAGAATTAAAAATCATGGGTTATTACTCATGAAATCGTGAATTTTAGACTTCGGTGAAAATATTTTGTTAACCGGTCGAACAACTACAAATGGCCAAAAATCATGAGTTATAGTCACGAAATGGTAAACTTTGGACTCTGCAAAACTATTTTCCAATGGGTCATAATGAATAAAAATGGTAAAAATCATGGGTTGTAGCTCATGAAATCATGTATTTTGTCCTTGGTGTAGTTATTTGTCAAGTGGTTGGAGCGGATACAAATGACTAAAAATTATGGATTATAACTCATAAAATCATATATTTTGATCTCCGTGAAATTATTTGCCAAGAGGTCGAATGACTAAAAATGATAAAATATTATCGGTTATAGCTCATAAAATCTTGGACTCCGTGAAATTATTTTTGAATGGATCATAGTGAATAAAAATGGCAAAAATCATGGATTATAGCTCATGAAATCGTGAATTTTGGCATTTGTGAAATTATTCTTGAGTGTTCAAAATAAATAAAATGGTTAAAATCATGGGTTATAGCTCATGAAATCGTGAATTTTGCCTCCGCGATATTATTTCCAAGGTATCAGAACAACTAAATTTGGCAAAAAATCGTAAGTCATAAGCTCATGAAATCGTGAATTTTGGACTCCGTGTAATTATTTGCCTAGGGATCGAGAAGAATAAAAAGAATTAAAAATCATGGGTTATTACTCATGAAATCGTGAATTTTAGACTCGGTGAAAATATTTTGTTAACCGGTCGGAACAACTACAAATGGCCAAAAATCATGAGTTATAGTCACGAAATGGTAAACTTTGGACTCTGCAAAACTATTTTCCAATGGGTCATAATGAATAAAAATGGTAAAAAATCATGGGTTGTAGCTCATGAAATCATGTATTTTGTCCTTGGTGTAGTTATTTGTCAAGTGGTTGGAACGGATACAAATGACTAAAAATTATGGATTATAACTCATAAAATCATATATTTTGATCTCCGTGAAATTATTTGCCAAGAGGTCGGAATGACTAAAAATGATAAAATATTATCAGTTATAGCTCATGAAATTGTAACTTTTGGACCCTGCAAAATTATTTGTTAATGGGTCGGAACAATTAAAAATGGCTCAAAATTATTAGTTATAGCTCATGAAATCATAAATTATGGACTCCATAAAATTATTTGTTAAAATGAGTAAAAATGACCAAAAAATCATGGATTGTTTGCCTTGCAATTGTGAACTTTTTCTCTATCAAATTATTTCCAATGGGTCATAATGAATAAAAATCGCTAAAAACCCTGGGTTATAGCTCATGAAATCATGAATTTTGGCTTCCACGAAATTATTTGCCAAGAGGTCAGAACGTAAAAATTACCAAAAATCATGGGTTATAGCTCATGAAATCGAAAATTTAGCCTTCGTGAAATTATTTGCCAAGGGGTCAGAATGACTTAAAATGTCCAAATATTGTGGGTTATACAACTGCTAAAATCGTGAATTTTCGCCTTCGTAAAATGCAATTAGTCTCGTCAAATAAAAATGGCTAAACTCGTTGGTCATAGCTTGTGAAATCATGGATTTTGAACTCCATTAAATTATTTGCCGATGGGTCGAATTAAATAAAAATAAATAAAAATAGTGGGTTATAGCTCATGAAATCATGAATTTTGGACTTTGTAAAATTATTTATCAATGGGTTGGAATGACTAAAAAGAACCAAAAATTATGGTTTATAGCTTATAAAATTGTGAACTTTGGACTCCATGAAATTATTTACCAATTTGTTGAAATGAATAAAAATGATAAAAAATTATGGGTTATAGGTCATAAAATCTTGAATTTTTGGCTATGCAAAACTTTTAGCTAGGGGGTCGGAAAGACTAAAAATGCTAAAAAAATTATGCTTTATAACTCAAGAAATCATGAATTTCACACTACGCAAAATTATTTGTTAATGGGTCAGAATGACTAAAAATGGCCAAACATTATGGGTTATAGCTCATGAATCATGAATTTTGGATTCCATGAATTTATTTTTGAGTGGGTCATAATGAATAAAAATGGTATAAAATTATGGGTTATAGCTCATGAAATCGTGAATTTTAGCCTCCAATTAATTATTTACCTAGAGTTTGGGGCGACTGAAAATAATCATGTTCTGTAGTTCATGAAATCATGAATTTTGACATTTGCAAAATTATTAACCAAGGGGTCAAAAACCATTGAAAAAATCATGGGTTATAGTTCATGAAATCGTGAATTTTTGACTTCATGAAATTATTTGCCAATTGGCTGAAATGAATAAAAATGGTAAATAATCGTAGATTATATAGCTCATGAAATTCTAAATTTTGGCCTTCTAAAAATTATTTACCATGGGTTGGAATGACTAAAAATAGCAAAAATATCATGGGTTATAGCTCATGAAATTGTGAATTTCGGTCTCCACTAAATTATTTGCTAAGAGGTCAGAATGACTAAAAATGACCCAAAATCAAAGTTTATAGTTCATGAAATTATGAATTTTAGTTTTTTACAAAATTATTTATTAATGGGTCGGAACGATTAAAAATGACCAAAAATCATGGATTATATCTCATGAAATCATAAAATTTTAACTCTGTGAAATTATTTTTTAGTGGGCCATAATGAATAAAAAGGCCAAAAATAATGGATTACAGTTCATGAAATCATTAATTATGGGCTGTATGAAATTATTTGCCATTGGGTCAGAATAAAAATAGCAAAAAAACGTGGGTTATAGATCATGAAATCATGAATTTTGGCCTGTGCAAAATTATTTATCAGGGGGTCAGAATGACTAAAAATGGCCAAAAATCGTGGGTTATAGCTCATAAAATTGTGAAATTTGGACTCCGTAAAATTACTTGCTAATGGATCTAAATGAAAAAGAATGGCTAAAAATCATGGGTTATAGTTCATGAAATCGTGAATTTTAACCTTCGTGAAATTATTAGCCAAGGTGTCAGAATGACTAAAAATTATAGTTCATAAAATCATGAATTTTGGCCTCTGTGAAATTATTTGCCAAGGGATCGAACGACTTAAAATGACCAAAATTATGGGTTATAGCTCATGAAATTGTGAATTTTAAGATTAGCAAAATTATTTGTTAATGGGTCGAATGACTAAAATGGTCAAAAATATGGGTTATAGCTCATGAAATCGTGAATTTTGGACTCCATGATCTTATATTCCAATGGGTCATAATAAATAAAAATGGCCAAAAATTATAGGTTATACCTCATGAAATCATGAATTTCGGTCTCTATTAAATTATTTATCATGGAGGTCAGAATGACTAAAACTGGCTAAAAATCAAGGGTTATAACTCATGAAATCATGGATTTTTGATTTTATAAAATTATTTGCCAAGGGGTCGGAATGGCTAACAATTATAGTTCATAAAATTATGAATTTTAGCCTCCACTATTTGCTAAGTGGCCAGAATGACTACAAATGTTCAAAAATTATGGGTTATAACTAATGAAATATTGAATTTTGCCCTCCATAAAATCATTTGCCAAGGGGTCAAAATGGCTTAAAATGATAAAAAATTATGGGTTATATAACACATGAAATCGTAAATTTTGGCCTCTATGAAATTATTTGCTAGTGGGTCTAATCGAATAAAAATGACCAAAAATCATTGGTTATATCTCACGAAATAGTAAATTTTGATTTCTCAAAATTGTTTGTCAATGGGTCAAAATGAATAAAAATGAACAAAAGTAGTGGATTATAGCTTATGTAATCGTGAATTTTGCACTCTGTAAAACTATTTTCCAATGGGCCATAGTGAATAAAAATTATCAAAAATCATGGGTTATAGCTCACAAAATTATTAATTATGACCTAAACGAAATTATTTGCCAAAGGGTCAGAATGAATAAAAATGGCTAAAAATCGTGGGTTATATAGATCATAAAATCATGAATATTTGCCTTCGAGAAATTATTTTTCAAGAAGTCGGAATGACTAAAAATGACCAAAAATCATGAGTTATAGCTCATGAAATCTTGAATTTTAGCCTCCATGATATTATTTGCCAAGGGATCGGAACGACTTAAAATGACCAAAAATTATGGGTTATATTGCTTCATGAAATCGTAAATTTTGCCTCCATGAAATTATTTACCAATGGGTCTATTCGAATAAAAATGGCCAAAAACAATTGGTTATAACTTCCAAAATTGTGAAATTTAGATTCTACAAAATTGTTTGCCAATGGGTCAAAATGAATAAAAGTGAACAAAAATAGTAGGTTATAGCTCATGAAATTGTGAATTTTACACTTCGTTAAATTATATTCCAATCGGCCATAATGAATAAAAATTCTAAAAATCATGAGATATAGCTCATGAAATTATTAATTATGACTTACACAAAATTAATTGCAAAGGGATCAGAAAAAGTAAAATGAACATAAATTATAGGTTATAAATCATGAAATCATTAATTTTCATCTCCACGAAATTATTTGCTAAGGGGTCGGAATGAATAAAATGACTAAAAATCATGGGTTATAGATCATGAAATCATGAATTTTCATGTCTGCAAAATTTTTTGCAAAGAGGTCGGAACGACCAAAATTGGCTAAAAATTGTGAGTTATAGCTCTTGAAATCGTGAATTTTGGCCTATAAGAAATTGATTGCCAAGGGGTCAAAATAACAAAAAATAACCAAAAATCGTGAGTTAAAGCTCATGAAATCATGAATCTTAGACTCTATGAAATTATTTGTTAAAATATTAGAAAATGGCCAAAATGTCATGGGTTATATCTCATGAAATTGTGAATTTTAGACTCCGTGAAATAATTTCCAATGGGTCAAAATGAAAATTGTGAATTTTGGCCTCTATGAAATTATTTACAATGGAATCTGAACGACTAAAAATGGATAAAAATCATGGGTTATAACTTATGAAATCATGAATCTTGGCTTCTGTGAAATTATTTGCCTAGAGGTTAGAACGACTTAAAATGACCAAAAATCATGAGTTATAGCTCAGTAATCTATGAATTTTGGACGGCATGAAATTATTTGCCAAGTAATCAGAACCACTAAAAATGGTTAAAAATCATGTGTTATAGCTCATGAAATTGTGAATTTCGGCCTAAACATAATTATTTGCCAAGGAAGAAGAACGACTATAAATGGCCAAAATTCGTGAGTTATAGCTCATGAAATCATGAAATTGGCCTTTAAAAAATTATTTGCCAGAATGACCAAAAATCAGGAGTTATAGCTCATGAAATCATGAATTTAGATGGCATGAAATTATTTATTAATGGGTTGAAACGATTAAAAATGGCCAGTAATCAGGGTAATAGCTCATGAAATCGTGAATTTTGGCCTCCACAAAATTATTTGTTAAGGAATCAGAAGGACTAAAAATAGCTAAAAATTATGGGTTCTAACTCATAAAATAGTTAATTTTGATCTCTACAAAATTACTTGCCAAGGAATCAGAATGACTAAAAATAGCTAAAAATTATGGATTATATCTCATGAAATCGTGAATTTTAGCCTCCATGAAATTATATACCAAGGAATCAAAATGGTGAAAAAAGTGGGTTACAGCTCATTAAATCACGAATTTTGGTCTCTATGAAATTATTTGCCAAGGAATCAAACTGACTAAATGTGGGTAAAAATCGTGAGTTATAGGTCATGAAATCGTGAATTTTTGCCTCCATAAAATTATTGCCAAGGAATCCGAACATCTAAAAATGACAAAAAATCATGGGTTATAGCTCATGAAGTTGTGTATTTTGGCCTCTGCGAAATAATTTGCTAAGAGGTCGGAACGACTAAAAATAACCAAAAATCATGAGTTATAGTGCATGAAATCAAGAATTTAGACTCCATGAAATTATTTGTTAATGCATCGAAATGACTAAAAATGGCCAAAAATCATGGTTTCTAGCCCATGAAATCGTGAATTTTGACCTTCATGAAATTATTTGCTAAGGAATCAGAATGACTAAAAATGGCCAAACATTAAGGGTTATAACTCATGAAATCGTTTATTTTGGCCCCTATGAAATTATTTGCCAAGTAATCAGAATGCCTAAAAGTGGTTAAAAATCATGTGTTGTAGCTCATGGGATCATAAATTTTTGCCTCCATGAAAATATTTGCTAAGGAATCTGAATGACTAAAAATGGCCAAAAATTCTGAGTTATAGCTCATAAAATTATAAATTTTTGCCTCCACGAAATTATCAGCCAAGGAATCAGAACGAAAATAAGCAAGAATCATGGATTATAGCTCATAAAATCATGAATTTTGGCCTCTAGGAAATTATACGCTAAGGAATCAGAACGACTAAAAGTGGCAAAAATCCTAGATAGCTCATAAAATCATAAATTTTGGCCTCCACGAAATTAATTACCAAGGAATCAGAACGACTAAAAATGGCCAAAAATCGTGGGTTGTAGCTCATGAAATCGTGAATTTTGGTCTCTGCAATATTATTTCCCAAGAGGTCAGAAGGACTAAAAATAACTAAAAATCATGAGTTATAGCTCATGAAATCGTGAATTTAGACTCCATGAAATTATTTATTAATGCATCTTAATGCATCAGAACAACTAAAAATGGCCAAAAATTATGGGTTATTAACTCATGAAATCGTGAATTTCGACCTCCATAAACTTATTCGCCAAGGAATCAGAATGACTAAAAATGACCAAAAATAGTGGGTTATAGCACAGGAAATCATGAATTTTTGCCCCTGCGAAATTATTTTCCAGCGAATCAAAATAACTAAAAATGGGCAAAAATTATAGGTTATAACTCATGAAATAGTGAATTTTGGCATGTACGAAATTATTTGCCAAGAGGTTGGAATGACTAAAAATAACCACAAATCCTGAGTCCTAGGTCAAGTAATCATGAATTTAGACTCCATAAAATTATTTGTGAATGCGTCGGAACAATAAAAAATATCCAAAAATCATAGGTTTTAGCTCTTGAAATCGTGAATTTTGGCCCCCAAGAAATTATTTACCAAGGAATTACAACGACTAAAAATAGCCAAAAAATATGGGTTATGGCTCATGAAATTGTAAATTTTGGCCTCTACGAAATTATTTACAAACTAATCACACCAATAAAAATTGCCAAAAATCGTGGGTTATATGGCTCATGAAATCGTGAATTTTGACCTCCACAAAATTATTTGCCGAGAGCTTGGAGCAACTGAAAATGACCAAAAATTTTGAGTTATAGCTCATGAAATCATAAATTTAGACTGAATAAAATTATTTTTTAGTGGGCTAAAATGACTGAAAACGGCAAAAAATCTGGGTTATAGGTCATGACAATATGAATTTTGGCCACCAAAAAATTATTTGCCAAGGAATCAGAATGACTAAAAATAGCCAAAAATCATGGGTTATAGCTCATAAAATCGTGAATTTTGGTATCTACCAAATTATTTATCATGGATCAGAATGACTAAAAATGGCCAAAAATCTTGACTTGTAACTCATGAAATCGTTAATTTTGGCCTCTACAAAATTATTTGCCAAGTAATCAGCATGACAAAGATTGCCAAAATTTGTGGGTTATTTAGTTCATAAAATTGTGAATTTTGAGCTCTACAAAATTATTTACCGAGAGATCGGACTACCTAAAAAAGACCAAAAATTATGAGTTATAGCTCATGAAATCGTGAATTTAGACACATGAAATTATTTTTTAATAGGCTAAAACGACTAACAATGGTCAAAAATCTTGGGTTGTAGCTCAAGAACTTGTTAATTTTGGCATCTGTGAAATTATTTGCTAAGGAATGAGAATGACTAAAAATAGCTAAAAAGCATGGGTTATAGCTCATCATATCGTGAATTTTTTAGCCTCCACGAAAGTATTTGCCAAGGAATCAGAATGACTAAAAATGGCCAAAAAATAATGGGTTATAGCTCATGAAATCAAGAATTTTGACCTCAAAGAAATTATTTGCCAAGAAATCAGAATGACTAAAAATGGGAGAAAATTATGAGTTATAGCTCATAAATCGTGAATTTTTCTCTCAACGAAATTATTTGCTAAGGAACTAGAATGACTAAAATGATAAAAAAAATCATGGGTTATAGCACATAAAGTCGTAAATTTTGGTCTTTACAAAATTATTTGCTAAGGAATCAGAACAACTAAAAGTGGCTAAAAATTATGGGTTATAACTCATGAAATCAAGAATTTTGGCCTGTCCAAAATTATTTGCCGAAATGTTGGAACGACGAAAAATAACCAAAAATCGTGAGTTAAAGCTCATGAAATCGTGAATTTAGACTGCATGAAATTATTTGTTAATGGCTCGGATTATAAAGGACAAAAAATTGTGGATTATATAGCTCATGAATCCACGAATTTTGGCCTTCAAAAAAATTTATTTGCCAAGGAATCATAACGACTAAAAATTATAAAAAATCATGGGTTATAGCATATGAAATCTTGTATTTTAGCCTCCATGAAATTATTTGCTAAGAAATCAGAATGACTAAAAATGACCAAAAACCGCGGGTTATAGCTTAAGAAATTTTAAATTTTGGTCGGTGCAAATTTATTTTCCAAGAGGTCGGAACGATAAAAAATAACCAAAAATTATGAGTTATAGCTCATGAAATTAAGAATTTAGACTGCATGAAATTATTTGTTAATGGGTTAGAATGACTAAAGATGGCCAAAAATCATGGATTATAGCTCATGAAATTGTGAATTTTGACCTCTGCGAAATTATTGCCAAGAGGTCGGAACAACTTAAAATGATAAAAAATCGTGAGTTATAGCTCATCAAATCATGAATTTAAACTTCATGAAATTATTTATTATTAGGTTGAAATGTCTAAAAATAGCCGAAAATCTTGTGTTATAGCTCATTAAATCGTGAATTTTGGCCTCTAAAAAATTATATGCCAAGGAATGAGAGCAACTAAAAATGGCCAAAAATTATGGGTTATAACTCATGAAATTGTAAATTTTAGCCTCTACGAAATTATTTGCTAAGGAATTACAAGGATTAAAAATGGCTAAAATTAATGGGTTATAACTCATGAAATAATAAATTTTAGACTCTACCAAATTATGTGCCAAGGAATCAGAACGACAAAAAAGGGAAAAAAATCATGGGTTATAGCTCATGAAATCGTGGGTTTTGGTCTCCATGAAATTATTTGCCAAGGAATTAAAAGCACAAAAAATAGTAAAAAATCATGGGTTGTAGCTCATGAAATCATGAATTTTTACCTCCAGGAAATTATTTTCCAAAGAAACAGAATGACTAAAAATGGCTAAAAATCGTGGGTTATAGCTCACGAAATCGTGATTTTTGGCTTCTACAAAATTATTTCCCTAGAGGTCGTAATGACCAAAAATAAGAAGAAATCATGAGTTATAGCTCATGAATCTTGAATTTAGACTTCATGAAATTATTTGTTAATATGTTAGAATGGCTAAAAATGGCTAAAAATCATGTGTTTTTGCTCATAAAATCGTTAATTTTGGCCTCCGTGAAATTATTTACCATGAAATCAGAATGACTAAAAATGTCAGAAAATTATGGGTTATAGCACATGAAATCGTGAATTTTGGTCATTGTAAAATTATTTGCCAAAAGGTCAGAACAACTAAAAACTACCAAAAATCGTGAGTTATAGCTCATGAAATCGTAAATTTAGACTCCATGAAACTATTGGTTAATGGCCCGAGATGGCTATAAATGGCTTAAAATCAAGGGTTATATCTCATAAATCCATGAATTTTTTCCTCCACGAAATTATTTGCTAAGGAATCAAATTGGCTAAAAATTACCAAAAATCATAGGTTGTAGATCATGAAATCAAGAATTTTGGCCGCTACGAAATTATTTGACAAGGAATTAGTACGACTAAAGATAGTAAAAAATCATGGATTACTGCTCATAAAATTATGAATTTTGGCCTCAGCTAAATTATTGGACAGGAGGTCGGACCAACAAAAAAATGACCAAAAATTGGGAGTTATAGTTCATGAAATCAAAAATTTAGACTACATAAAATTTGTTCTATATGGGCCGAAACAACTACAAATGGTCAAAAATCTCGGGCTATAGCTCATGACATCGTGAATTTTGCCCTCCATAAAATTAATTGCCAAGGAATCAGAATGATAAAAAATGGCCAAAAATTATTGGTTATAATTCATGAAATAGTTAATTTCGGCATCTGAAATTATTTGCCAAGGACTTAGAATAGCTAAAAATGACTAAAAATTATAGGTTATAGTTCATGAAATCGTGAATTTTTTGGCCTCTACCAAATTAGTTGCCAAGTAGTCAGAACGACTAAAAATGGTCAAAAATAGTGGGTTATAGCTCATGAAATAGTTAATTTTGGCATCTACGAAATTATTTGCTAAGGAATCAGAACGGCTAAAAATGACTAAAAATCATAGGTTAAGAAATCATGAATTTTTTGGCCTCCATCAAATTATTTGCCAAGAAGTCAGAATGACTAAAGTTGGCAAAAAGTAGTGGGTTATTGCACATTATATAGTGAATTTTGGCCCTCACAAAAATTATTTGTCAAGGAGCCAGAACGACTAAAAATAGCCAAGAATCTTGGGTTATAGCTCATTAAATCATTAAATTTAGCCTTAACAAAATTATTTGCTAAGAAATTAGAATATCTAAAAATGGCCAAAAATCGTGGGTGACAGCTCATGAAATTGTGTATTTTGACCTCTGTGAAATAATTTGCTTAGAGGTCGGAACGACTAAAAATAACCAAAAATCATGAGTTATAGCACATGAAATCGGGAATTTAGACTTCATGGAATAATTTGTTAATGTGTTGAAACGACTAAAAATTGCCAAAAATCATGGTTTATAGCTCATTAAATCGTGAATTTTGACCTCTGAAATTATTTGCCAAAGAATTAGAATGATAAAAATGGCCAAAAATTAAGGTTTATAGCCCACGAGGCTGAATTTTCGCCTCCATGAAAATATTTGCTAAGGAATCGAGCGACTAAAAATAGCCAAGAATCTTGGGTTATAGCTCATTAAATCATTAAATTTAGCCTTAACAAAATTATTTGCTAAGAAATTAGAATATCTAAAAATGGCCAAAAATCGTGGGTGACAGCTCATGAAATTGTGTATTTTGACCTCTGTGAAATAATTTGCTTAGAGGTCGGAACGACTAAAAATAATCATAAATCATGAGTTATAGCACATGAAATCGAGAAGTTAGACTCCATGAAATTATTTGTTAATGTGTTGAAATGACTAAAAATTGCCAAAAATCATGGTTTATAGCTCATTAAATCGTGAATTTTGACCTCCCCGAAATTATTTGCCAAAGAATTAGAATGATAAAAAAATGGCCAAAAAATTAAGGTTTATAGCCCACGAGACTGCGAATTTTCGCCTCCATGAAAATATTTGCTAAGGAATCTGAACGACTAAAAATAGCCAAAAATCCTGGGTTATAGTTCATGAAATTGTAAATTTTGGCCTCAACGAAATTATTTGCTAAGGAATTAAAATGACAAAAAGGGCAAAATATATGGATTATAGCTCATGAAATCATGAATTTTGACCTCTACGAAATTATACCCCAAGGAATCAGAATGACTAAGAGTGACTAAAAATCCTGGGTTATAGCTCATGAAATTGTGAACTTTAGTCTCCACAAAATTAATTGTCATGGAACCAGAACGACTAAAAATGGCCAAAAATCGTGGGTTGTACCTCATGAAATCGTGAATTTTGGCCTCTGCAAAATTATTTACCAAGAGGTCAGAATGACTAAAAATAACCAAATACCATGAGTTATAGTCATGAAATCATGAATTTAAACTCCATGAATTTGTTTTTAAATGCGCCTTTAATTCATCGGAACGACTAAAAATGGCCAAAAATCATCGGTTGTAGCTCATGAAATCGTGAATTTTGGCTTTCACAAAATTATTTACCAAGGAATCAAAACAACTAAAAATGGCTAAATTTCATGGGTTGTAACTCATGAAATTGTAAATTTTAGTTTCGGCAAAATTATTTGCTAAGAGGTCAGAACGACGAAAAATGACCAAAATTTGTGAGTTATAGCTCATGAAATTGTGAATTTTGACTGCCTAAAATTATTTGTTCATTGGTCAAAATAAATAAAAATAGGTAAAAATCATGGGTTACAGCTCATGAAATCGAGAATTTTGGCGTCCATAAAATTATTTCCTAAGGAATCAAAATGACTAAAAATGGCCAAAAATCATTAGTTATAGCTCGTATACTGTGAATTTTGGCCCCTACGAAGTTATTTGCCAAGGAATAAGAATGACTAAAATGGTCAAAAATAGTGGGTTATAGCTCATGAAATAGTTAATTTTGGCATCTGAAATTATTTGCTAAGGAATCGAACGGCTAAAAATGACTAAAAATCATAGGTTAAGAAATCATGAATTTTTTGGCCTCCATCAAATTATTTGCCAAGAAGTCAGAATGACTAAAGTTGGCAAAAAGTAGTGGGTTATTGCACATTATATAGTGAATTTTGGCCCCACAAAAATTATTTGTCAAGGAGCCAGAACGACTAAAAATAGCCAAGAATCTTGGGTTATAGCTCATTAAATCATTAAATTTAGCCTTAACAAAATTATTTGCTAAGAAATTAGAATATCTAAAAATGGCCAAAAATCGTGGGTGACAGCTCATGAAATTGTGTATTTTGACCTCTGTGAAATAATTTGCTTAGAGGTCGGAACGACTAAAAATAATCATAAATCATGAGTTATAGCACATGAAATCGAGAAGTTAGACTCCATGAAATTATTTGTTAATGTGTTGAAATGACTAAAAATTGCCAAAATCATGGTTTATAGCTCATTAAATCGTGAATTTTGACCTCCCGAAATTATTTGCCAAAGAATTAGAATGATAAAAATGGCCAAAAATCATGGTTTATAGCTCATGAAATTGTGAATTTTGGCCTCCATCAAATTATTTGCCAAGGAATAAGAATGACTAAAAATAGCCAAGAATCTTGGGTTATAGCTCATGAAATTGTAAATTTTGGCCTCAACGAAATTATTTGCTAAGGAATTAAAATGACAAAAGGGCAAAATATATGGATTATAGCTCATGAAATCATGAATTTTGACCTCTGAAATTATACCCCAAGGAATCAGAATGACTAAGAGTGACTAAAAATCCTGGGTTATAGCTCATGAAATTGTGAACTTTAGTCTCCACAAAATTAATTGTCATGGAACCAGAACGACTAAAAATGGCCAAAAATCGTGGGTTGTACCTCATGAAATCGTGAATTTTGGCCTCAACGAAATTATTTGCCAAGAGGTCGAATGACTAAAAATAACCAAATACCATGAGTTATAGTCATGAAATCATGAATTTAAACTCCATGAATTTGTTTTAAATGCCTTTAATTCATCGAACGACTAAAAATGGCCAAAAATCATCGGTTGTAGCTCATGAAATCGTGAATTTTGGCCTCCATCAAATTATTTGCCAAGGAATCAAAACAACTAAAATGGCTAAATTTCATGGGTTGTAACTCATGAAATTGTGAATTTTGGCCCCACAAAATTATTTGCTAAGAGGTCGAACGACTAAAAATGGCCAAAAATCGTGAGTTATAGCTCATGAAATTGTGAATTTTAACCTCTACAAAATTATTTGTTCATTGGTCAAAATAAATAAAAATAGGTAAAAATCATGGGTTACAGCTCATGAAATCGAGAATTTTGGCGTCCATAAAATTATTTCCTAAGGAATCAAAATGACTAAAAATGGCCAAAAATCATTAGTTATAGCTCGTATACTGTGAATTTTGGCCCCTACGAAGTTATTTGCCAAGGAATAAGAATGACTAAAAATGGTTAAAAATCGTGGGTTATAATTGTGAATTTTGGCCGCAAAATGATTTGCCAAGGAATCAGAACTACTAAAATTGGCCAAAAATAGTGGGTTATAGCACATGAAATTGTGAATTTTGGCCTCTATGAAATTATTTGCTAAACGGTCAGAATGACAAAAAGTGACAAAAAATCGTGAGTTATAGCTCATAAAATCGTGAATTTTGGTATCTACAAAACTATTTGCTAAGGAATCAGAATGACTAAAAATGACCAAAAATGCTGGCTTATAACTCATGAAATCATTAATTTTGGCCTCTACGAAATTATTTGCCAAGTAATCAGAATGACAAAGATTGCCAAAAATCATTGGTTATATGGTTCATGAAATTGTGAATTTTAACCTCTACAAAATTATTTGCCGAGAACTCGGACCAACAAAAAATGACCAAAAATTATGAGTTATAGCTAATGAAATCGTGAATTTAGACTGCATGAAATTATATTTTAATAGGCTAAAACAACTAACAATGGTCAAATATCTTGGGTTGTAGCTCATGACATCATGAGTTTTGGCCTCCACAAAATTTTTTGCCAAGGAATGAGAATGACTAAAACTAGCCAAAAATCATCGGTTAACTCATGAAATCGTTAATTTTGGCATCTGCGAAATTATTTGCTAAGAAAATAGAATGACTAAAAATGGCTAAAAATCATGGGTTATAGCTCATCATATCTTGAATTATTTGCCAAGGAATCATAATGACTAAAAAATGGCTAAAAATAATGGGTTATAGTTCATGAAATCAAGAATTTTGGCCTCAACGAAATTATTTGCCAAGGAATCAGAATGACTAAAAATGGCAAAAAATCATGAGTTATAGATCATGAAATCGTGAATTTTTCTCTCTACAAAATTATTTGCTAAGGAACCAGAATGACTAAAAATGGCAAAAAATTATTAGTTATAGCTCATGTAATCGTGAATTTTGCTCTCTACGAAATTATTTGCTAAGGAACCAGAATGACTAAAATGGCAAAAAATTATGGGTTATAGCACATAAAGTTGTGAATTTTGGTCTTTACAAAATTATTTACCAAGGAATCAGAATAACTAAAAGTGGCCAAAAATTATGGGATATAACTCATGAAATCGTGAATTTTGGCCTGTCGAAAATTATTTGCCAAAATGTTGGAACGATAAAAAATGACAAAAAATTGTGAGTTATAGCTCATGAAATCATGAATTTAGACTACATGAAGTTATTTGTTAATGGCTCGAAATGATTATAAATGACAAAAAATCATGGATTATATAGCTCATGAATCCACGAATTTTGGACTTCAAAAAATTATTTGCCTAGGAATCAGAACGACTAAAAATTATAAAAAATCATGGGTTATAGCTCATGAAATCTTGTATTTTGGCCTCCACGAAATCATTTGCCAAGAAATCAGAATGACTAAAAATGGCCGAAAACCGTGGGTTATAGCTCATTAAATCTTAAATTTTGGTCTGTTCAAAATTATTTTACAAGAGGTCAGAATAACAAAAAATAACCAAAAATCATGAGTTATAGCTCAAGAAATTAACAATTTAGACTACATGAAATTATTTGTTAATGAGTCAGAACGACTAAAAATGGCCAAAAATAATGGATTATAGCTCATGAAATTGTGAATTTTGGCCTTTGCGAAATTATTGCCGAGAGGTCGGAACGACTTAAAATGACCAAAAATCGTGAGTTATAGCTATCAAATCATGAATTTAAACTGCATGAAATTATTTGTTATGAGGTCGAATTGTCAAAATATTTTCAAAAATCTTGGGTTATAGCTCATTAAATCGTGAAATTTGGCTTCTAAAAAATTATATGCCAAGGAATGAGAAGGACTAAAAATGGCCAAAAATCATGGGTTATAACTCATGAAATTATTAATTTTGGCCTCTACAAAATTATTTACCAAGGAATCAAAAGGATTAAAGATGGCTAAAATTAATGGGTTATAGTTCATAAAATAATGAATTTTAGACCCTACCAAATTATGTGCCAAGAAATTAGAACGACTAAAAATGGCCAAAAATAATGGATTATAGTTCATGAAATTGTGAATTTTGGCCTTTGCGAAATTATTGCCGAGAGGTCGGAACGACTTAAAATGACCAAAAATCGTGAGTTATAGCTATCAAATCATGAATTTAAACTGCATGAAATTATTTGTTATGAGGTCGAATTGTCAAAATATTTTCAAAAATCTTGGGTTATAGCTCATTAAATCGTGAAATTTGGCTTCTAAAAAATTATATGCCAAGGAATGAGAAGGACTAAAAATGGCCAAAAATCATGGGTTATAACTCATGAAATTATTAATTTTGGCCTCTACGAAATTATTTTCCAAGGAATCAAAAGGATTAAAGATGGCTAAAATTAATGGGTTATAGTTCATAAAATAATGAATTTTAGACCCTACCAAATTATGTGCCAAGAAATTAGAACGACTAAAAATGGCGAAAAAATTATGGGTTATAGCTCATGAAATCGTGGGTCTCCAAGAAATTATTTGCCAAGGAATCAGAAGCATAAAAAATAGCAAAAAACCATGAGTTATAGCTCATAAAATCATGAATTTGTACCTCATGAAATTGAGTATTTTGGCCACTATGAAATTGTGCATTTTGGCCAAGGAATCAGAATATCTAAAAATGGCCAAAAATCGTGGGTTATAGCTCATGAAATTGTGTATTTTGGTCACTATGAAATAATTTGCTACGACACCGGAACGATTAAAAATAACCAAAAATCATGAGTTATAGCACATGAAATTGAGAATTTAGACTCCATGAATTTATTTGTTAATGCGTTGAACCTACTAAAAATTGCCAAAAATCATGGTTTAAAGCTCATGAAATCGTGAATTTAGACCTCCACGAAATTATTTGCTATGGAATCAGAATGACTAAAAATGGCCAAAACTTAAGGTTTATAACTCATGAAATCGTTAATTTTGGTCCCTACAAAATTATTTGCCAAGAAATCAGAACGTCTAGAAATGGTTAAAAATCGTGGGTTATAGCTCATGAAACTGCGAATTTTCGCCTCCATGAAAATATTTGCCAAGGAACCGAACAACTAAAATGGCCTAAAATCGTAGGTTGTACCTCATGAAATCGTGAATTTTAGCCTTCATGAAATTAATTGCCAATGAACCAGAACAACTAAAAATGGCCTAAAATCGTAGGTTGTAGCTCATGAAATCGTTAATTTTGGTCCCTACAAAATTATTTGCCAAGAAATCGAATGACTAAAATGGCCAAAAATCGTGGGTTATAGCTCATGAAATCGTGAATTTTAGCCTTCATGAAATTAATTGCCAATGAACCGAACAACTAAAATGGCCTAAAATCGTAGGTTGTAGCTCATGAAATCGTTAATTTAGGCCTCTACGAAATTATTTTTCAAGAGGTCGGAAGGACTAAAGATAACCAAAATCATGAGTTATAGCTCATGAAATCAAGAATTTAGACTCCATGAAATTATTTACCAAGGAATCGAATATCTAAAATGGCCAAAACTTAAGGTTTATAACTCATGAAATCATGAATTTGTACCTCATGAAATCGTGAATTTTAGCCTTCATGAAATTATTAATTTTGGCCTCCACAAAATTATTTGTTAATCGTTGAACCTACTAAAATTGCCAAAAATCATGGGTTATAACTCATGAAATTATTAATTTTGGCCTCTACAAAATTATTTGCTAAGGAATCAAAATGGCTAAAATTAATGGATTATAGTTCATGAAATTGTGAATTTTGGCCTCTACAAAATTATTTGCTAAGGAATCAAAATGGCTAAAATTAATGGATTATAGTTCATGAAATAATGAATTTTAGACCCTACCAAATTATGTGCCAAGAAATTAGAACGACTAAAAATGGCTAAAATTAATGGATTATAGTTCATGAAATCGTGAATTTTGGCCTCTATGAAATTATTTGCCAAGAAATCGAATGACTAAAAATGGCTAAAAATCATGGGTTATATCTCATGAAATCGTGAATTTTAGCCTTCATGAAATTATTAATTTTGGCCTCTACAAAATTATTTGCTAAGGAATCGAATGACTAAAATGGCCAAAACTTAAGGTTTATAACTCATGAAATCATGAATTTGTACCTCATGAAATCGTGAATTTTAGCCTTCATGAAATTAATTGCCAAGGAATCGAACTACTAAAAATAGCAAAAACCATGAGTTATAGCTCATGAAATCATGAATTTGTACCTCATGAAATCATGAATTTGTACCTCATGAAATCGTGAATTTTGGCCTCTATGAAATTATTTGCTAAGGAATCAAAATGGCTAAAAATCATGGGTTATATCTCATGACTCCATAATTTTTGCCTCCACGAAATTATTTGCCAAGGAATCTCAACGACTAAAATGGCCAAAAATCGTGGGTTATAGCTCATTAAATCGTGAATTTTAGCCTTCATGAAATTATTAATTTTGGCCTCCACGAAATTATTTGCCAAGGAATCTCAACGACTAAAATGGCCAAAAATCATGGGTTATATCTCATGACTCCATAATTTTTGCCTCCACGAAATTATTTGCCAAGGAATCTCAACGACTAAAATGGCCAAAAATCATGGGTTATATCTCATGACTCCATAATTTTTGCCTCCACGAAATTATTTGCCAAGAAATCGAATGACTAAAATGGCCAAAAATCATGGGTTATAGCTCATTAAATCGTGAATTTAGACCTCCACGAAATTATTTGCTAAGGAATCGAATGACTAAAATGGCCAAAAATCGTGGGTTGTAGCTCATGAAATCGTGGGTCTCCAAGAAATTATTTGCCAAGGAATCGAATGACTAAAATGGCCAAAAATCGTGGGTTATAGCTCATTAAATCGTGAATTTTGGCCTCTATGAAATTATTTGCCAAGGAATCTCAACGACTAAAATGGCCAAAACTTAAGGTTTATAACTCATGAAATCATGAATTTGTACCTCATGAAATTGTGAATTTTGGCCTCTATGAAATTATTTGCTAAGGAATCGAATGACTAAAATGGCCAAAAATCGTGGGTTGTAGCTCATGAAATTATTTGCCAAGAAATCGAATGACTAAAAATGGCAAAAATCATGAGTTATAGCTCATAAAATCATGAATTTGTACCTCATGAAATCGTGAATTTTAGCCTTCATGAAATTAATTCAAAATAGAGTTTTATATTTATGTTTATGATTTAGCTACATTATAAATTTAATAATTTCTTAAATACTTTCAGTCATAATCTCGACTATTGATATTATTTAAACCTGAGCTTGGTATCTGTATATTTATCATTATAATAATTAATTTTCTAATTTGTATATTGTAATATAGCCAAACCCTAACCCTAACCCTATATATATATATATATATATATATATATATATATATATATATATATATATATATATATATATATATATATATATATATATATATATATATATATATATATATATATATATATATATATATATATATATATATATATATATATATATATATATATATATATATATATATATATATATATATATATATATATATATATATATATATATATATATATATATATATATATATATATATATATATATATATATATATATATATATATATATATATATATATATATATATATATATATATATATATATATATATATATATATATATATATATATATATATATATATATATATATATATATATATATATATATATATATATATATATATATATATATATATATATATATATATATATATATATATATATATATATATATATATATATATATATATATATATATATATATATATATATATATATATATATATATATATATATATATATATATATATATATATATATATATATATATATATATATATATATATATATATATATATATATATATATATATATATATATATATATATATATATATATATATATATATATATATATATATATATATATATATATATATATATATATATATATATATATATATATATATATATATATATATATATATATATATATATATATATATATATATATATATATATATATATATATATATATATATATATATATATATATATATATATATATATATATATATATATATATATATATATATATATATATATATATATATATATATATATATATATATATATATATATATATATATATATATATATATATATATATATATATATATATATATATATATATATATATATATATATATATATATATATATATATATATATATATATATATATATATATATATATATATATATATATATATATATATATATATATATATATATATATATATATATATATATATATATATATATATATATATATATATATATATATATATATATATATATATATATATATATATATATATATATATATATATATATATATATATATATATATATATATATATATATATATATATATATATATATATATATATATATATATATATATATATATATATATATATATATATATATATATATATATATATATATATATATATATATATATATATATATATATATATATATATATATATATATATATATATATATATATATATATATATATATATATATATATATATATATATATATATATATATATATATATATATATATATATATATATATATATATATATATATATATATATATATATATATATATATATATATATATATATATATATATATATATATATATATATATATATATATATATATATATATATATATATATATATATATATATATATATATATATATATATATATATATATATATATATATATATATATATATATATATATATATATATATATATATATATATATATATATATATATATATATATATATATATATATATATATATATATATATATATATATATATATATATATATATATATATATATATATATATATATATATATATATATATATATATATATATATATATATATATATATATATATATATATATATATATATATATATATATATATATATATATATATATATATATATATATATATATATATATATATATATATATGATAATTGTGCGGTTATCACTTTTATTGCGTGAGTATATTACGTGAACAATGTTTTGTGATGAATAGATCGTCAAAATTAATTTAAGATTAATTTCGTGTTGTTTGGAAGAAAGAATATATTTATAGGAAATTTTAGAATTAATTATAATGAGAAGAATATTTTTAAAAGAAATTATTTAGAAAAGAACTTAATTGAGAACTATGTTAGAAAACCTCGACATGTCTTGTGAATAATTCCTTCTATTTTGTTTCATATTGCGGTTGATATTAGATATTCATGCTTCTTATTCATGATGACACGATCTTGACATTTAGCGTAATGGAGTTGTTATTCCATATTGAATGCATTATTCATAGTCTTGTTGTGTCTAGAACCGTAGTCGTTCATGACTTAGGGATTCGATCGTCATGAACATGACCTAGTGACATGGGTGTGTTGACCATGCTTAGGAGGTGAACCGTGTTTGATATCGGCATCGTTGACTTGATTTACACGAGGCCGTGGGATGGGAAAGTCTTGGTTCATGTATTCGGATGTGGCGTTTATGTATCTTCGGACCGTGCCAAGTGACCTTGTTTCCGCACTTGGGGCGGTTTGTTGGGCATGAATCGTTTAATGTGGATTATCTTTTGTATTCACTGAAGTCCGCTTGTGTCGGACAAGCGGAACTGATTAGTGTAGTCCTTTGACCGTTCGTTGTTCAGCGGTATTGGATGCGGCGTAGAGGATAATGAACCGCCGTTATCCGATTGATATGAACCTTGACTTTAAATGAGATGTAGATCGAGGCTGTAATGAGAATGGTGAGTTACCGTTCTTGTTGTTTGGAATGCGAGTTTCGGTTGTTTAGATGGTCGACTTTAGTTGTATGCATGCATCACTTCACCCTATTATATTCACCGCATTTTCGATCATTGTATTTATTTGCATTATTATTATCTTGTCATTGCACGTGGGGTCTTGCCGTGTGTTATACCGCGTCTCCATTCTCTTGGTGTACGTCGGATATAGATGATGAGACGAGTTGATATGAAGATGCACCGGGAGTTTCCTCGGCGGGAACCTTCGACGATGTAGCGGTCGAGTTGAAGCTTAGTTTCCTTCTTATTTTCGGTAGTTGATGAACTTTAGTGATTTTAGTATTTCCATTTTAGTAGACATTGTTTAGATTTCTCTAGTTCTTAGCCACATGAATTGTTTGGATATGTGGACTCTTTTATAGTCTGGATGTTATTTCATTTTGGTGATATGTACTCTTACGGATTATTATTTATTCTTCTTTGTGATTGGGATCTGTGGTGATGTATTTTATGATTACTTGGCGCTTGGATTGAGAAGATATTTTTATTATTAGTATTTCTCCTCAACCTAATACGTCGCGTTTGTTCACGCATCGCTTCCGCGTGTATTTTTGGGAAGCGGTGGATGAGTTTGGTGGTGGCCCATGCGGTCGGACCGAATCGATTTCGGTCTAGTCACAATCTCGTTCACGGTTAGAGTTTTCACAAGAAGAATATGATAAATAATTTAGACCGCGTATCACTATTTCATCCATAAGACTATGTTTGACCCTTATCCCGTAGGTTATATTTTAGTCTCTATCTTACCCAATTTCGACTTTGATTTTGACTTGATTTCCTTGTTCTCCCTCGAATGAATTTGATTTCGTCTTTTCTCTAGAACCATGCTAGGACATGCTTATGAGTACTAAGTTTAGTCAGTATTTATCTTGTCGCATTAGGCAAGGTTCTTGTTTCTTCCGTTCATGCTTTATCACTTTTTGGACCGGGCTTTTCACTATTTGTTATCCCATCGTTTGGCGACTATACACTCTTCCTATAGCTCTCTTTCCTCGTCTTTGGTTATTACAATATTTTAATTATCACACATAGTGCTATATCGTATATTTTTAGACTATGTTATTATTACGGATTTATATACTTAATTTATTTTATGCATATATATATATGATTTACGTAAATACTTTTGATTGTGTAAATCTTAATTAGTTTGATTATATATATCGTCCTTATTAATTTGATAAACAATGGTGTTCAATTAAAATTAATAAACATTATTAATTTTATATATTTTTCTATGTATGTTGGTGATGAGAATTGTGTTTTGCGACTTAATATGGATTTTTATATGCTTAATGATATGTTGTATTGATTTGCATGATTTAATTTCCAATATATATATTTTATTGATTTTCTTTGGCTACAACATTTTTATTTATTTTGGTCGAATATGTGACACTATTTTACGCATTTATAAGTACTATATACATATTTTACGCATTATATTGATATAATGCTTCGTGATTGCTATACAAACATGATATGATTAATTGATGGCTTTGTGTACTTGCTACTATTAACGTAAGTTGTTACCTTTATTTCTTACCCTTATATTTTATCTCTACATCTTGGTTTGTCAATTTTAGCTATGAACCTTTTAGCTAATTCGTTACCTTTATTTATGATTGTTACCGTATTGACGATGTTGCTACCTTTAGTTATTCAATGTTGCCCCGATTATTATTCTCACCTTGCTGGTTGCTACCGGTGTCTAACTTATTATATTACGGCATAGTTGTTCTTATTTTGTCGCCTTTAATTTTATTATCCTTAAGTTGAGATGTCGCATTCTGATAAATCCTTCCACTTAATCGTGTTACCTTTAAATTTTCTTTTATTTGATACTTTTGAGATAAATTACATTTTGTTTTGAGTTTTATCACTTTCGGTTAAGCATTGTTACTTACCTTTACGTTGGTGTTTGTTACATCTAGCTATTAACTTTTGGCTTAATCGTGCGATGCTTATTTCCTATTTGTTATCTTTGAGTCAAAATTTATCAAATTTGATTTGAACCTTGTTACCTTTAACCTTGAATTATTACCTTGTTGGATTGTGTTAACTCTAGCTATTAACTATTACTAGTCTTGAACTTTGTTACCTTTAGGTATAAATTCTTTTATTGAATGGTTGTCTACTACAGCTTGTTGGTCGGCATGATATTTTTATTTTTTCCATTTTAGATTTTGGTATCATTAAATTCGAGATTTAGTATCCTTAAGTTGAGATTTATTATCTTTGGTTATGATTTTGGCTTAATTGTCGCTTGGTCTTTTTAGATCATTTGTCATAGTCGTTACCTTTATCTTGTGAACTTTTGTTGAAATTTATAACTTTTAACCATTAATTGTTATATTCACTTTAAACTTTGTTACTTATAGATATGAACTGATATTTTCTTTATAACTTTATGCTTTTAGCATATTTTGTTATATTTATTTTCACTTTGAATTTTCGTTAACTTTAAGGTGAGTCTTGTCACTGAACCTTGGTATAACCGTTACCTTTATTTATATTTGTTTCCTTTTCTGAGTTTTTGAGAATTATTACCTTGATGTCAAGTCTATTTTTTATTTTACCATTAGAAGAACGATATTTATTTTGTGCTCAGATACATTTGTGTAGAAGTTTGTTACCTTTAGCATAATTGTGTCCTTTTAATATTGTTTACACTTTAGATTTTGTATATTATGGTCAATGTTTGCTACCTTTTGGAAATATTTTTTATTATTTGAGTTATTTTAATTTGATAGTTTTGGGTTAAATTTTGACACTTATGTCCTTACCACTTTTGACTTATTCTTAAGATCGGTTTATTACCCTTCGCAATTATGTTATCTTTACTTTTATTTTCCATCGAGGTTTGTCATCTTAAGTCATTAAATTGTTTGTCTTATATATTATTATTATTTTTTACCCTTATGTTGGGGTTTGTTAACTTTAGTCATTAAATATTGCATTTACTTTTTGTTTGTTGTCTTTAGCCTTGAATTGTTATGTTTGTATCTAACTTGTTATCGTTAGCATAATTTTGTTCTTTATATTATCGCTTCAAGATTTATTAACTTTAGGTTGTGGTTCATTACCCTTCACTTAATCCATATCTGTCTTTGGGTTGTATTGATGGGGGCCGAATTTGTTTTAAGGGGTAGGATGTAACACGTGAATTTTCGATCGTATTTTCTAATATTATTTTTCTAATATTATTTTCCTAATATTTTGATAATTATCTCCTAATATTGCTCTTCTAATATTAAATATTATTTTCTAAAAGTATTATTAATATTTTCTCAAATTTTGAGGATTCTCTGAATTCAAAATAGAGTTTTATATTTATGTTTATGATTTAGCTACATTATAAATTTAATAATTTGGTAAATACTTTCGGTCATAATCTCGACTATTGATATTATTTAAACTGAGCTTGGTATGCAG